>CM017761.1:30797399-31368185 GCA_008009225.1 Acer yangbiense | reverse complement strand
GGATTGGTAACTCCTTAACAGGTTTTTTCCCAAAAATTAGCTTGTACTCCTTTACGAATTTGGTAACTACTTTATAAACGGAATCGGTAACTACTTTCACGGCTTGGTAACTATTAAGGGTTTTTTCCAAAAAAATTACCTTTAAATTACTTTTAGGCTTTGAAACTAACTAACGGCATCGGTAACTACTTTCACGGCTTGGTAACTACTTAAGGGTTTTTTCAAAAAATTTTACTTGTAACTACTTTTACGCTGTGGTAACTACTTTAACGGCATCGGTAACTACTTTCCACTTGGTAACTACTTAAGTTTTTCAAAAAAATTACATTGTAACTTTTTTATGGCTATGGTAACTACTTTACACGGTCTCAGAAACTACTTTCACGGCTCGGTAAACTACCTAGTGGTTTCCAAAAATTACCTTGTAAACTACTTTTACGCTGTGGTAACTACTTTAAAAAACGTCATCGGTAACTACTTTAACGGCATCGGTAACAACTTTCACGGCTAGGTAACTACTTAGGGTTTTTCCAAAAAAATTACCTTGTAACTACTTTTATGGCGGTTAACTACTTTAACGGCCTCCTAACTACTTTCACGGCTCTCAAACCAACGGTATTACACCTTAAGGGTTTTTGCAAAAAAATTACCTTGTAACTACTTTTACGGCTGTGGCAACTACTTTCACGGCTTGGTAACTACTTTCACGGCTTGGTAACTACTTATGAGTTTTTCCGAAAAAATTACCTTGTAACTACTTTTACGGCTGTGGTAACTACTTTTACGGCATCGGTAACTACTTAAGGGTTTTTTCCAAAAAAATTACCTTGTAACTACTTTTACAGCCTCGGAAACTACTTTAACGGCATCGGTAACTACTTTCACGGCTTGGTAACTACTTAAGGGTTTTTCCAAAAAAATTACCTTGTAACTACTTTTATGGATGTGGTAACTACTTTAACGGCCTTAGTAACTACTTTCACGGCTCGGTAACTACTTAAGGGTTTTTCCAAAAAAATTACCTTGTAAGTACTTTTACGACTGTGGTAACTACTTTAATGGAATCGGTAACTACTTTCACGGCTTGGTAACTACTTAAGGATTTTTCCAAAAACATTACCTTGTAACTACTTTACGGCTGTGGCAACTACTTTATCGGTATCGGTAACTACTTTCACGGCTTGGTAACTACTTAAGGGTTTTTCCAAAAAAATTACCTTGTAACTACTTTTACGGCTGTGGTAACTACTTTAACGGCCTCGGTAACTACTTTCACGGCTTGGTAACTACTTAAGGGTTTTTCCAAAAAAATTACCTTCTAACTACTTTTACGGTTGTGGTAACGACTTTAACGGCCTCGGTAACTACTTTCACGGCTCGGTAACTATTTTATGGTTTTTCCAAAAAAATTACCTTGTAACTACTTTTACGGTTGTGGTAACTACTTTAACGGCCTCGGTAACTACTTTAACGGCATCGGTAACTACTTTCACTGCTTGGTAACAACTTAAGGGTTTTTCAAAAAAATTACCCTGTAACTACTTTTACGGCTGTGGTAACTACTTTAACGGCCTCGGTAACTACTTTCACGGCTTGGTAACTACTTAAGGGTTTTTCCAAAAAAATTACCTTGTAACTACTTTTACGGCTTTGGAAACTAGACTAATGGCATCGGTAACTACTTTCACGGCTTGGTAACTACTTAAGGGTTTTTCCAAAAAAATTACCTTGTAACTACTTTTACGGCTGTGGTAACTACTTTAATGGCATTGGTAACTACTTTCACGGCTCGGTAACTACTTAAGGGTTTTTCCAAAAAAATTACCTTGTAACTACTTTTACGGCTGTGGTAACTACTTTAACGGCATCGGTAACTACTTTAACGGCATCGGTAACTACTTTCACGGCTTGGTAACTACTTAAGGGTTTTTCCAAAAAAATTACCTTGTAACTACTTTTACGACTGTGGTAACTACTTTAACGGAATCGGTAACTGCTTTCACGGCTTGGTAACTACTTAAGGGTTTTTCAAAAAAAATTACCTTGTAACTACTTTTACGGCTTTGGAAACTAGACTAACGGCATCGGTAACTACTTTCACGGTTTGGTAACTACTTAAGGGTTTTTCCAAAAAAATTACCTTGTAACTACTTTTACGGCTGTGGTAACTACTTTAACGGCCTCGGTAACTACTTTCACGCCTCGGTAACTACTTAAGAGTTTTTCCAAAAACATTACCTTGTAACTACTTTTATGGCTGTGGTAACTACTTTAAATGCTTAGTAACTACTTTCACGGCTCGGTAACAACTTAAGGGTTTTTCTAAAAAATTACCTTGTAACTACTTTAACGGCTGTGGTAACTCCTTTAACGGCATCAGTAACTACTTTCACGGCTCGGTAACTATTTAAGAGTTTTTCCAAAAAATTACCTTATAACTACTTTTATGGCTATGGTAACTACTTTAAATGCCTTAGTAACTACTTTCACGGCTAGGTAACACTAAGGGTTTTAAAAAAACATTACTTGTAACTACTTTTATGACTGTGGTAACTACTTTAACGGCCTCAGTAACTACTTTCACGGCTCGGTAACTACTTAAGAGTTTTTCCAAAAAAATTACCTTGTAACTACTTTTATGGCTGTGGTAACTACTTTAATGCCTTAGTAACTACTTTCACGGCTCGGTAACAACTTAAGGGTTTTTCCAAAAAAATTACCTTGTAACTACTTTTACGACTGTGGTAACTCCTTTAACGGCATCGGTAACTACTTTCACGGCTCGGTAACTACTTAAGGGTTTTTCCAAAAAAATTACCTTGTAACTACTTTTACGGCTGTGGTAACTACTTTAACGGCATCGGTAACTACTTTCACGGCTTGGTAAATACTTAAGGGTTTTTCCAAAAAAATTACCTTGTAACTACTTTTACGGCTTTGGAAACTAGACTAACGGCATCGGTAACTACTTTCACGGCTTGGTAACTACTTAAGGGTTTTTCCAAAAAAATTACCTTGTAACTACTTTTACGGCTGTGGTAACTACTTTAACGGCCTCGGTAACTACTTTCACGGCTCGGTATCTACTTAAGGGTTTTTCCACAAAAATTACCTTGTAACTACTTTTATGGCTGTGGAAACTACTTTAACGGCCTCAGTAACTACTTTCACGGCTCGGTAACAACTTAAGGGTTTTTGCAAAAAAATTACCTTGTAACTACTTTTACGGCTGTGGTAACTACTTTAACGGCATCGGTAACTACTTTCACGGCTCGGTAACTACTTAATGGTTTTTCGAAAAAATTACCTTGTAACTACTTTTACGGCTGTGGTAACTACTTTAACGGCATCGGTAACTACTTTCACGGCTTGGTAACTACTTAAGGGTTTTTCCAAAAAAATTACCTTGTAACTACTTTTACGGCTTTGGAAACTAGACTAACGGCATCGGTAACTACTTTCACGGCTTGGTAACTACTTAAGGGTTTTTCCAAAAAAATTACCTTGTAACTACTTTTACGGCTGTGGTAACTACTTTAACGGCATCAGTAACTACTTTCACGGCTCGGTAACTACTTAAGATTTTTCCAAAAAAATTACCTTGTAACTACTTTTATGGCTGTGGTAACTACTTTAACGGCCTCAGTAACTACTTTCACGGCTCGGTAACAACTTAAGGGTTTTTCCAAAAAAATTACCTTGTAACTACTTTTACGGCTGTGGTAACTCCTTTAACGGCATCAGTAACTACTTTCACGGCTCGGTAACTACTTAAGTGTTTTTCCAAAAAAATTACCTTGTAACTACTTTTATGGCTGTGGTAACTACTTTAACGGCCTCAGTAACTACTTTCACGGCTCGGTAACAACTTAAGGGTTTTTCCAAAAAAATTACCTTGTAGCTAATTTTACGGCTTTGGAAACTAGACTAACGGCATCGGTAACTACTTTCACGGCTTGGTAACTACTTAAGGGTTTTTCCAAAAAAATTACCTTGTAACTACTTTTATGACTGTGGTAACTACTTTAACGGCCTCAGTAACTACTTTCACGGCTCGGTAACTACTTAAGGGTTTTTCCAAAAAATTACCTTGTAACTACTTTTATGGCTGTGGTAACTACTTTAACGGCCTCAGTAACTACTTTCACGGCTCGGTAACAACTTAAGGGTTTTTCCAAAAAAATTACCTTGTAACTACTTTTACGGCTGTGGTAACTCCTTTAACGGCATCAGTAACTACTTTCTCGGCTTGGTAAGTACTAAAGGGTTTTTCCAAAAAAATTACTTTGTAACAACTTTTACGGCTGTGGTAACTACTTTAAATGCTTAGTAACTACTTTCAGGGCTAGGTAACTACTTATGGGTTTTTCCAAAAAAATTACCTTGTAACTACTTTTACGACTGTGGTAACTACTTTAACGGAATCGGTAACTACTTTCACGGCTTGGTAACTACTTAAGGGTTTTTTAAAAAAAAATTACCTTGTAACTACTTTTACGGCTTTGGAAACTAGACTAACGGCATCGGTAACTACTTTCACGGCTTGGTAACTACTTAAGGGTTTTTCCAAAAAAATTACCTTGTAACTACTTTTACGACTGTGGTAACTACTTTAACGGCCTCGGTAACTACTTTCACAGCTCGGTAACTACTTAAGGGTTTTTCCAAAAACATTACCTTGTAACTACTTTTATGGCTGTGGTAACTACTTTAACGGCCTCGGTAACTACTTTCACGGCTTGGTAACTACTTAAGGGTTTTTCCAAAAAAATTACCTTGTAACTACTTTTACGGCTTTGGAAACTAGACTAACGGCATCGGTAACTACTTTCACGGCTTGGTAACTACTTAAGGGTTTTTCCAAAAAAATTACCTTGTAACTACTTTTATGGCTGTGGTAACTACTTTAACGGCCTCGGTAACTACTTTCACGGCTCGGTAACTACTTAAGGGTTTTTCCAAAAAAATTACCTTGTAACTACTTTTATGGCTGTGGTAACTACTTTAACGGCCTCAGTAACTACTTTCACGGCTCGGTAACAACTTAAGGGTTTTTCCAAAAAAATTACCTTGTAACTACTTTTACGGCTGTGGTAACTACTTTTACGGCCTCAGTAACTACTTTCACGGCTCGGTAACTACTTAAGTGTTTTTCCAAAAATATTACCTTATAACTACTTTTATGGCTGTGGTAACTACTTTAACGGCCTCAGTAACTACTTTCACGGCTCGGTAACAACTTAAGGGTTTTTCCAAAAAAATTACCTTGTAACTACTTTTACGACTGTGGTAACTACTTTAACGGAATCGGTAACTACTTTCACGGCTTGGTAACTACTTAAGGGTTTTTCAAAAAAAATTACCTTGTAACTACTTTTACGGCTTTGGAAACTAGACTAACGGCATCGGTAACTACTTTCACGGCTTGGTAACTACTTAAGGGTTTTTCCAAAAAAATTACCTTGTAACTACTTTTACGACTGTGGTAACTACTTTAACGGCCTCAGTAACTACTTTCACAGCTTGGTAACTACTTAAGGGTTTTTCCAAAAAATTACCTTGTAACTACTTTTACGGCTGTGGTAACTACTTTAACGGCCTCAGTAACTACTTTCACGGCTTGGTAACTACTTAAGGGTTTTTCCAAAAAAATTACCTTGTAACTACTTTTACGGCTTTGGAAACTAGACTAACGGCATCGGTAACTACTTTCACGGCTTGGTAACTACTTAAGGGTTTTTCCAAAAAAATTACCTTGTAACTACTTTTACGGCTGTGGTAACTCCTTTAACGGCATCGGTAACTCCTTTAACGGCATCGGTAACTACTTTTTCAGCTTGGTAACTACTTAAGGGATTTTCTAAAAAAATTACCTTGTAACTACTTTTACGGCTGTGGTAACTACTTTAACGGCTTCGGGAACTACTTTCACGGCTCGGTATCTATTTAAGGGTTTTTCCACAAAAATTACCTTGTAACTACTTTTATGGCTGTGGAAACTACTTTAACGGCCTCAGTAACTACTTTCACGGCTCGGTAACAACTTAAGGGTTCTTGCAAAAAAATTACCTTGTAACTACTTTTATGGCTGTGGAAACTACTTTAACGGCCTCAGTAACTACTTTCACGGCTCGGTAACAACTTAAGGGTTTTTGCAAAAAAATTACCTTGTAACTACTTTTACGGCTGTGGTAACTACTTTAACGGCTTCGGGAACTACTTTCACGGCTCGGTATCTATTTAAGGGTTTTTCGATAAAAATTACCTTGTAACTACTTTTACGGCTGTGGTAACTACTTTAACGGCCTCGGTAACTACTTTCACGGCTTGGTAACTACTTAAGGGTTTTTCCAAAAATATTACCTTGTAACTACTTTTACGGCTTTGGAAACTAGACTAACGGCATCGGTAACTACTTTCACGGCTTGGTAACTACTTAAGGGTTTTTCCAAAAAAATTACCTTGTAACTACTTTTACGGCTTTGGAAACTAGACTAACGGCATCGGTAACTACTTTCACGGCTTGGTAACTACTTATGAGTTTTTCCAAAAAAATTACCTTGTAACTACTTTTACGGCTGTGGTAACTACTTTAACGGCATCGGTAACTACTTTCACGGCTTGGTAACTACTTAAGGGTTTTTCCAAAAAAATTACCTTGTAACTACTTTTACGGCTTTGGAAACTAGACTAACGGCATTGGTAACTACTTTCACGGCTTGGTAACTACTTTCACGGCTTGGTAACTACTTATTAGTTTTTCCAAAAAAATTACCTTGTAACTACTTTTACGGCTGTGGTAACTCTTTTAACGGCATCGGTAACTACTTTCACGGCTTGGTAACTACTTAAGGGTTTTTCCAAAAAAATTACCTTGTAACTACTTTTACGGCTGTGGTAACTACTTTAACGGCCTCGGGAACTACTTTCACGGCTCGGTAACTACTTAAGGGTTTTTCCAAAAAAATTACCTTGTAACTACTTTTACGGCTGTGGTAACTACTTTAACGGCCTCGGGAACTACTTTCACGGCTCGGTAACTACTTAGGGGTTTTTGCCAAAAAATTACCTTGTAACTACTTTTACGGCTTTGGAAACTAGACTAACGGCATCGGTAACTACATTCACGGCTTGGTAACTACTTATGAGTTTTTCCAAAAAAATTACCTTGTAACTACTTTTACGGCTGTCGTAACTACTTTAACGGCATCGGTAACTACTTTCACGGCTTGGTAACTACTTAAGGGTTTTTCCAAAAAATTACCTTGTAATTACTTTTATGGCTGTGGTAACTACTTTAACGGCCTTAGTGACTACTTTCACGGCTTGGTAACTACTTAAGGGTTTTTCCAAAAAAATTACCTTGTAACTACTTTTACGGCTGTGGTAACTACTTTAACGGCATCGGTAACTACTTTCACGGCTCGGTAACAACTTAAGGGTTTTTCCAAAAAAATTACCTTGTAACTACTTTTACGGCTGTGGTAACTACTTTAACGGCCTCGGTAACTACTTTCACGGCTTGGTAACTACTTAAGGGTTTTTCCAAAAAAATTACCTTGTAACTACTTTTACAGCTTTGGAAACTAGACTAACGGCATCGGTAACTACTTTCACGGCTTGGTAACTACTTAAGGGTTTTTCCAAAAAAATTACCTTGTAACTACTTTTACGGCTTTGGAAACTAGACTAACGGCATCGGTAACTACTTTCACGGCTTGGTAACTACTTATGAGTTTTTCCAAAAAAATTACCTTGTAACTACTTTTACGGCTGTGGTAACTACTTTAACGGCATCGGTAACTACTTTCACGGCTTGGTAACTACTTAAGGGTTTTTCCAAAAAAATTACCTTGTAACTACTTTTACGGCTTTGGAAACTAGACTAACGACATCGGTAACTACTTTCACGGCTTGGTAACTACTTAAGGGTTTTTCCAAAAAAATTACCTTGTAACTACTTTTACGGCTGTGGTAACTACTTTAACGGCCTCATTAACTACTTTCACGGCTCGGTAACTACTTAACGGTTTTTCCAAAAAAATTACCTTGTAATTACTTTTATGGCTGTGGTAACTACTTTAACGGCCTTAGTAACTACTTTCACGGCTCGGTAACAACTTAAGGGTTTTTCCAAAAAAATTACCTTGTAACTACTTTTACGGCTGTGGTAACTACTTTAACGGCCTCAGTAACTACTTTCACGGCTCGGTAACAACTTAAGGGTTTTTGCAAAAAAATTACCTTGTAACTACTTTTACGGCTGTGGTAACTACTTTAACGGCCTCGGTAACTACTTTCACGGCTTGGTAACTACTTAAGGGTTTTTCCAAAAAAATTACCTTGTAACTACTTTTACGGCTTTGGAAACTAGACTAACGGCATCGGTAACTACTTTCACGGCTTGGTAACTACTTAAGGGTTTTTCCAAAAAAATTACCTTGTAACTACTTTTACGGCTTTGGAAACTAGACTAACGGCATCGGTAACTACTTTCACGGCTTGGTAACTACTTATGAGTTTTTCCAAAAAAATTACCTTGTAACTACTTTTACGGCTGTGGTAACTACTTTAACGGCATCGGTAACTACTTTCACGGCTTGGTAACTACTTAAGGGTTTTTCCAAAAAAATTACCTTGTAACTACTTTTACGGCTTTGGAAATTAGACTAACGACATCGGTAACTACTTTCACGGCTTGGTAACTACTTAAGGGATTTTTCAAAAAAATTACCTTGTAACTACTTTTACGGCTGTGGTAACTACTTTAACGACATTGGTAACTACTTTCACGGCTTGGTAACTACTTAAGGGTTTTTCCAAAAAAATTACCTTGTAACTACTTTTATGGCTGTGGTAACTACTTTTTCGGCCTCGGGAACTACTTTCATGGCTCGGTAACTACTTAAGGGTTTTTCCAAAAAAATTACCTTGCAGCTACTTTTACGGCTGTGGTAACTACTTTAACGGCCTCGGTAACTACTTTCACGGCTCGGTAACTACTTAAGGGTTTTTGCAAAAAAATTACCTTGTAACTACTTTTACGGCTGTGGTAACTACTTTAACGGCCTCGGTAAATACTTTCACGGCTCAGTAACTACTTAAGGGTTTTTCCAAAAAAATTACCTTGTAACTACTTTTATGGCTGTGGTAACTACTTTAACGGCCTCAGTAACTACTTTCATGGCTCGGTAACAACTTAACGGTTTTTCCAAAAAAATTACCCTGTAACTACTTTTACGACCGTGCTAACTACTTTAACGGCATCGGTAACTACTTTCACGGCTTGGTAACTACTTAAGGGTTTTTCAAAAAAATTACCTTGTAACTACTTTTACGACTGTGGTAACTACTTTAACGGAATCGGTAACTAGTTTCACGGCTTGGTAACTACTTAAGGGTTTTTCCAAAAACATTACTTTGTAACTACTTTTACGGCTTTGGAAACTAGACTAACGGCATCGGTAACTACTTTCACGGCTTGGTAACTACTTAAGGGTTTTTCCAAAAAAATTACCTTGTAACTACTTTAACGGCATCGGTAACTACTTTCACGGCTTGGTAACTACTTAAGGGTTTTTCAAAAAAATTACCTTGTAACTACTTTTACGACTGTGGTAACTACTTTAACGGAATCGGTAACTACTTTCACGGCTTGGTAACTACTTAAGGGTTTTTCCAAAAAAATTACCTTGTAACTACTTTTACGGCTGTGGTAACTACTTTAACGGCCTCGGTAACTACTTTCACGGCTTGGTAACTACTTAAGGGTTTTTCCAAAAAAATTATCTTGTAACTACTTTTACGGCTTTGGAAACTAGACTAACGGCATCGGTAACTACTTTCACGGCTTGGTAACTACTTAAGGGTTTTTCCAAAAAAATTACCTTGTAACTACTTTAACGGCATCGGTAACTACTTTCACGGCTTGGTAACTACTTAAGGGTTTTTCCAAAAAAATTACCTTGTAACTACTTTTACGGCTTTGGAAACTAGACTAACGGCATCGGTAACTACTTTCACGGCTTGGTAACTACTTAAGGGTTTTTCCAAAAAAATTACCTTGTAACTACTTTTACGACTGTGGTAACTACTTTAACGAAATCGGTAACTACTTTCACGGCTCGGTAACTACTTAAGGGTTTTTCCAAAAAAATTACCTTGTAACTACTTTTACGGCTGTGGTAACTACTTTAACGGCCTCGGTAACTACTTTCATGGCTCGGTAACTACTTAAGGGTTTTTCCAAAAAAATTACCTTGTAACTACTTTTACGGTTGTGGTAACTACTTTAACGGCATCGGTAACTACTTTAACGGCATCGGTAACTACTTTCACGGCTTGGTAACTACTTCAGGGTTTTTCCAAAAAAATTACCTTGTAACTACTTTTACGGCTTTGGAAACTAGACTAACGGCATCGGTAACTACTTTCACGGCTTGGTAACTACTTAAGGGTTTTTCCAAAAAAATTACCTTGTAACTACTTTTATGGCTGTGGTAACTACTTTAACGGCATCGGAAACTACTTTCACGGCTTGGTAACTACTTAAGGGTTTTTCCAAAAAAATTACCTTGTAACTACTTTTACGGCTGTGGTAACTACTTTAACGACATCGGTAACTACTTTCACGGCTTGGTAACTATTTAAGGGTTTTTCCAAAAAAATTACCTTGTAACTACTTTGACGGCATCGGTAACTACTCAAGGGTTTTTCCAAAAAAATTACTTTGTAACTACTTTTATGGCTGTGGTAACTACTTTAACGGCCTTAGTAACTACTTTCACGGCTCGGTAACTACTTAAGGGTTTTTCCAAAAAAATTACCTTGTAACTACTTTTACGGCTGTGGTAACTAGACTAACGGCATCGGTAACTACTTTAACGGCATCGGTAACTACTTTCACGGCTTGGTAACTACTTAAGGGTTTTTCCAAAAAAATTACCTTGTAACTACTTTTACGGCTGTGGTAACTACTTTAACGGCATCGGTAACTACTTTCACGGCTTGGTAACTATGTAAGGGTTTTTCCAAAAAAATTACCTTGTAACTACTTTAACGGCATCGGTAACTACTTTCACGGCTTGGTAACTACTTAAGGGTTTTTCCAAAAAAATTACCTTGTAACTACTTTTACGGCTGTGGTAACTCCTTTAACGGCATCGGTAACTACTTTCTCGGCTTGGTAACTACTTAAGGGTTTTTCCAAAAAAATTACCTTGTAACTACTTTTACGGCTGTGGTAACTACTTTAACGGCCTCGGTAACTACTTTCACGGCTCGGTAACTACTTAAGGGTTTTTCCAAAAAAATTACCTTGTAACTACTTTTACGGCTGTGGTAACTACTTTAACGGCCTCAGTAACTACTTTCACGGCTCGGTAACTATTTAAGGGTTTTTCCAAAAAAATTACCTTGTAACTACTTTTATGGCTGTGGTAACTACTTTAACGGCCTCAGTAACTACTTTCACGGCTCGGTAACAACTTAAGGGTTTTTCCAAATTACCCTGTAACTACTTTTACGGCTGTGGTAACTACTTTAACGGCCTCGGTAACTACTTTCACGGCTTGGTAACTACTTAAGGGTTTTTCCAAAAAAATTACCTTGTAACTACTTTTACGGCTTTGGAAACTCGACTAACGGCATCGGTAACTACTTTCACGGCTTGGTAACTACTTAAGGGTTTTTCCAAAAAAATTACCTTGTAACTACTTTTACGGCTTTGGAAACTAGACTAACGGCATCGGTAACGACTTTCACGGCTTGGTAACTACTTAAGGGTTTTTCCAAAAAAATTACCTTGTAACTACTTTTACGGCTGTGGTAACTCCTTTAACGGCATCGGTAACTACTTTCTCGGCTTGGTAACTACTTAAGGGTTTTTCCAAAAAAATTACCTTGTAACTACTTTTACGGCTGTGGTAACTACTTTAACGGCCTCGGTAACTACTTTCACGGCTCGGTAACTACTTAAGGGTTTTTCCAAAAAAATTACCTTGTAACTACTTTTATGGCTGTGGTAACTACTTTAACGGCCTCAGTAACTACTTTCACGGCTCGGTAACAACTTAAGGGTTTTTGCAAAAAAATTACCTTGTAACTACTTTTACGGCTGTGGTAACTATTTTAACGGCCTCGGTAACTACTTTCACGGCTCGGTAACTACTTAAGGGTTTTTCCAAAAAAATTACCTTGTAACTACTTTTATGGCTGTGGTAACTACTTTAACGGCCTCGGTAACTACTTTCACGGCTCGGTAACAACTTAAGGGTTTTTCCAAAAAAATTACCCTGTAACTACTTTTACGGCTGTGGTAACTACTTTAACGGCATCGGTAACTACTTTCACGGCTTGGTAACTACTTAAGGGTTTTTCCAAAAAAATTACCTTGTAACTACTTTTACGGCTGTGGTAACTACTTTAACGGCATCGGTAACTACTTTCACGGCTTGGTAACTACTTAAGGGTTTTTCCAAAAAAATTACCTTGTAACTACTTTTACGGCTTTGGAAACTAGACTAACGGCATCGGTAACTACTTTCACGGCTTGGTAACTACTTAAGGGTTTTTCCAAAAAAATTACCTTGTAACTACTTTTACGGCTGTGGTAACTCCTTTAACGGCATCGGTAACTACTTTCTCGGCTTGGTAACTACTTAAGGGTTTTTCCAAAAAAATTACCTTGTAACTACTTTTACGGCTGTGGTAACTACTTTAACGGCCTCGGGAACTACTTTCACGGCTCGGTAACTACTTAAGGGTTTTTCCAAAAAAATTACCTTGTAACTACTTTTATGGCTGTGGTAACTACTTTAACGGCCTCAGTAACTACTTTCACGTCTCGGTAACAACTTAAGGGTTTTTCCAAAAAAATTACCTTGTAACTACTTTTACGGCTGCGGTAACTACTTTAACGGCATCGGTAACTACTTTCACGGCTTGGTAACTACTTAAGTGTTTTTCCAAAAAAATTACCTTGTAACTACTTTTACGGCTGTGGTAACTACTTTAACGGCATCGGTAACTACTTTCACGGCTTGGTAACTACTTAAGGGTTTTTCCAAAAAAATTACCTTGTAACTACTTTTATGGCTGTGGTAACTACTTTAACGGCCTCAGTAACTACTTTCACGGCTCGGTAACTACTTAAGGGTTTTTCCAAAAAAATTACATTGTAACTACTTTTACGGCCGTGGTAACTACTTTAACGGCATCGGTAACTACTTTAACGGCTTGGTAACTACTTAAGGGTTTTTCCAAAAAAATTACCTTGTAACTACTTTTACGGCTGTGGTAACTACTTTAACGGCCTCGGTAACTACTTTCACGGCTTGGTAACTACTTAAGGGTTTTTCCAAAAAAATTACCTTGTAACTACTTTTACGGCTTTGGAAACTAGACTAACGGCATCGGTAACTACTTTCACGGCTTGGTAACTATTTAAGGGTTTTTCCAAAAAAATTACCTTGTAACTACTTTTACGGCTGTGGTAACAACTTTAACGGCCTCGGTAACTACTTTCACGGCTTGGTAACTACTTAAGGGTTTTTCCAAAAAAATTACCTTGTAACTACTTTTATGGCTTTGGAAACTAGACTAACGGCATCGGTAACTACTTTCACGGCTTGGTAACTACTTAAGGGTTTTTCCAAAAAAATTACCTTGTAACTACTTTTACGGCTGTGGTAACTACTTTAACGGCCTCGGTAACTACTTTCACGGCTCGGTAACTACTTAAGGGTTTTTCCAAAAAAATTACCTTGTAACTACTTTTACGGCTGTGGTAACTACATTAACGGCATCGGTAACTACTTTCACGGCTTGGTAACTACTTAAGGGTTTTTCCAAAAAAATTACCTTGTAACTACTTTTACGGCTGTGGTAACTACTTTAACGGCATCGGTAACTACTTTCACGGCTTGGTAACAACTTAAGGGTTTTTCCAAAAAAATTACCTTGTAACTACTTTTACGACTGTGGTAACTATTTTAACGGAATCGGTAACTACTTTCACGGCTTGGTAACTACTTAAGGGTTTTTCCAAAAAAATTACCTTGTAACTACTTTTACGGCTTTGGAAACTAGACTAACGGCATCGGTAACTACTTTCACGGCTTGGTAACTACTTAAGGGTTTTTCCAAAAAAATTACCTTGTAACTACTTTAACGGCATCGGTAACTACTTTCACGGCTTGGTAACTACTTAAGGGTTTTTCCAAAAAAATTACCTTGTAACTACTTTTATTGCTGTGGTAACTACTTTAACGGCTGTGGTAACTACATTTACGGCTTGGTAACTACTTAAGGGTTTTTCCAAAAAAATTACCTTGTAACTACTTTTATGACTGTGGTAACTACTTTAACGGCATCGGTAACTACTTTCACGGCTCGGTAACTGCTTAAGGGTTTTTCCAAAAAAATTACCTTGTAACTACTTTTACGGCTGTGGTAACTACTATAACGGCATCGGTAACTACTTTCACGGCTTGGTAACTACTTAAGGGTTTTTCCAAAAAAATTACCTTGTAACTACTTTTACGGCTGTGGTAACTACTTTAACGGCCTCGGTAACTACTTTCACGGCTTGGTAACTACTTAAGGGTTTTTCCAAAAAAATTACCTTGTAACTACTTTTACGGCTTTGGAAACTAAACTAACGGCATCGGTAACTACTTTCACGGCTTGGTAACTACTTAAGGGTTTTTCCAAAAAAATTACCTTGTAACTACTTTTACGGCTGTGGTAACTACTTTAACGGCCTCGGTAACTACTTTCACGGCTTGGTAACTACTTAAGGGTTTTTCCAAAAAAATTACCTTGTAACTACTTTTATGGCTTTGGAAACTAGACTAACGGCATCGGTAACTACTTTCACGGCTTGGTAACTACTTAAGGGTTTTTCCAAAAAAATTACCTTGTAACTACTTTTGCGGCTGTGGTAACTACTTTAACGGCCTCGGTAACTACTTTCACTGCTTGGTAACTACTTAAGGGTTTTTCCAAAAAAATTACCTTGTAACTACTTTTACGGCTTTGGAAACTAGACTAACGGCATCGGTAACTACTTTCACGGCTTGGTAACTACTTAAGGGTTTTTCCAAAAAAATTACCTTGTAACTACTTTTACGGCTGTGGTAACTACTTAAGGGTTTTTCCAAAAAAATTACCTTGTAACTACTTTTACGGCTGTGGTAACTACTTTAACGGCATCGGTAACTACTTTCGCAGCTTGGTAACTACTTAAGGGTTTTTCCAAAAAAATTATCTTGTAACTACTTTTACGGTTGTGGTAACTACTTTAACGGCCTCGGTAACTACTTTCACGGCTTGGTAACTACTTAAGGGTTTTTCCAAAAAAATTACTTTTACGACTGTGGCAACTACTTTCACGGATGGGTAACTACTTAAGGGTTTTTCGAAAAAATTACCTTTTAACTACTTTTACGGCTGTGGTAACTACTTTAACGGCCTCAGTAACTACTTTCACGGCTCGGTAACTACTTAAGGGTTTTTCCAAAAAAATTACCTTGTAACTACTTTTACGGCTGTGGTAACTACTTTAACGGCATCGGTAACTACTTTAACGGCATCGGTAACTACTTTCACGGCTTGGTAACTACTTAAGGGTTTTTCCAAAAAAATTACCTTGTAACTACTTTTACGGCTTTGGAAACTAGACTAACGGCATCGGTAACTACTTTCACGGCTTGGTAACTACTTAAGGGTTTTTCCAAAAAAATTACCTTGTAACTACTTTTACGGCTGTGGTAACTACTTTAACGGCCTCGGTAACTACTTTCACGGCTCGGTAACTACTTAAGGGTTTTTCCAAAAAAATTACCTTGTAACTACTTTTATGGCTGTGGTAACTACTTTAACGGCCTCAGTAACTACTTTCACGGCTCGGTAACAACTTAAGGGTTTTTCCAAAAAAATTACCCTGCAACTACTTTTACGGCTGTGGTAACTACTTTAACGGCCTCGGTAACTACTTTCACGGCTTGGTAACTACTTAAGGGTTTTTCCAAAAAAATTATCTTGTAACTACTGAAAGTAACTAAATACTCGATGGTGTGTTTTTCAATATAAAGCTAGAGGGGGGGTGAATAGATTTTATCTAATTATTACCCAATTTTCGTGTGCATGTCAATTTTACGAAAATACCCCTAGCAAGTCAAAGATATATACAAGTGTAATAAGATGCGGAAATAGTAAATGGCACTTGATGTTTACGTGGAAAACCCAACCATTGGGAAAAACCACGGGCTGTTAAGTGCGCCACACTCGGACCTCGAAATCCACTAATTGAAATGGAGTTTACAACTTATGTAGACCTCGTCTAACACTCCGGTCTGTAACCCCTCACTTCTACCTAGCGGGCCTTTATTAGCAACCCTATTCCAATTTGCTTGATCCTCGTAGTCACTACTTGTAATGATGTTTACAGCCTAATCCCGGTCTGTAACCCACCACTACTACCCAGCGGGCCTGTAATAGCAACCCTAGACCAAGACTTCAATCTCTCAAAAGAGATGCACAACCCTATGTGAATATGTATGAATATTCAATTAATGCAATAAGAGCTAGGGTACTCTAAATGCTTATCTAGGATGATGATATATTCAATTTAAATCAACCCTAGATATCAATAGCTAAATGACATGTCAAATAGCATAGATAATCATAGATTATAAAAACCTAGATATCTATCAAAAACAACACTCAATCAATTCATCACAAATAATCTCTTTTCTTGTATTTAGCATATGATCTAAAACATACAAGTAATTTAAAAGAGATGGCTTGGTATTTAAAATACTACAATAAGATGAAATTAATCAAAATCTTACCAAGCAAGTTGTGATGATGCAAACCCATACATGGATGCACTCTATATAGACATAGGAGATGCAATATGAAATTTGATGCAAAAGGGATTTGATTTGAGTGGTTAAAGTTGAGTTCTTGATTTGATTTTCTCTCAAAATCTATCTTTGAAGATTAGGGTTCTTAAGAGTCAAAGAACTGATTCAGATAATGAGAAAGTGTGATATTTATAGACATCAAGAACAGGGCAAGTGAAAAGACAATTTTGCCCCTGAAATCGCACGATCGGCGGTTTCATTCGGCGGCCAGGCCGCCGAATTGAACAGCCGAATTGCTCCCGAGAAGAACAGGGGAACTTCGGCGACTTCGTTCGGTGGTTTCGAAACCGCCGATCATAACTGCCGTTTTGGACCCGAGAGATATATTTCAATCAGGTCTGATTCGGCGGTTTCGAACGGCGGCCAGGCCGCCGAACGTAACCGCCGTTTCACCAAAAATGGTGAAACCAAGGAGAAGCCAAAGGCAACTCCACCAGCGATCATCGCACTAAACAAAGCACATCAACGTGCACGCGCGGACGTTTCCGAACAACCTTCGGGAAACGAATTTCTCCACACTTAAAAGCTAATCATGCATGAAGTGCAAGTGTGGGTATTGAATGCATCCTAATGCCTATCATGTCATGGCATTATCATATAACAAGATGCAATTAATTCAACATGCAAGAAGAGATATTGAATAAATCAATAAAGCACAATGCACACAAAATATAAACACACCATACAAGAATAAGAGTTATGCATGTTGTGTGTGTGTGTGCAACTATAACTCTTCAAGCCAAAGTAAGCACAAGATATACCTTTGGTGCTTGTCCTCTTGAGGTCTTGGAAAGGGTCTTGATCTTCAACAAATCACCTAGACTACCCTTACAACCAAACCCCAACATGTGGTTTGCCCACGAAATAAGCCAATCAATAAAAGGGAATCCTTACAATCTCCCCCTTTGGCTATTTCGTGACAAAACCACCACTCACATTGATTCCTCACAACATAATAGAAACTACGGGTCTACTATGATTTTCTACTTTACAAAGAGATAAGATAAATAGTCTTAAAGTCTTCAATCTCAAGTAGAACAATCAATCCCTGAAAGCAAAGTTTCTATACTTTCCAATACAAGAAAAGGTGAGATGAATCAAGTGAGATAAAACAAGCATTTGCATTTAAGAATTTAAGAACAACATCATGCAATGTATGAATGTGCAAATGCTCCCCCTCAAAGGGTTACTCCCCCTCAATTAGTATTCTCCCCAACATGCACAATTGCTACTACAATTTGCAACTCCCCTTATCACAACCTACTCCCCCTTTTTGTCATGATATAGACAAAGGAGTAGTCCCCAACCGGGTCACTCAAGGCAAAGAGAGATAGTAGCATTCTAAACATTTGCATAATCAATATAAGTCACTTTATGCAATCTCAATTTATTGGAGAGAAACAAGGAGATTTATTTAAATAAAATGTGTGAATCAAAAAATTGCTTTGCATACAAGACATGTAGCATTTAAGTCCAAAATACCATGGTATTTGGCAAAGCAAATGACAAAGGTTTTTAATATGAATTCAAACCAATTTCACCAATGTCATGAGAGAAGCAAGGATATAGGTTTTCATTGATTTCAATTTAAGAACAACTATATCCAACTTTATAAGCCAAACATGTCATGAGCGACTTTGCACCCTACTTGATTTTTCCGGATAAGATATCCGTATGATAGTAGACATGTTCAACCAATAAAGAAAGAGAGACATTTGGATTGTAAAATCCTTGAATGGATACAAGATCCTTTTTCATTTGAGTCTCATAAGCTTTTTCAGACATTATTTGCAGTTAAGAAATGCAATCATCAAAACATGCTTTTCAAGATCAGCATTTAGCATGTCATTTTAGCAATCATCATGTCATGGAGATCATTATAGGTCATTCAAATTTTATCCTATGTATATATCTCCTAGTCCAAAAATGCATGTTTGAACATAAATATGACATGGATTGCAATACAAGCAATGATCACACTTATTGAATAGAAAATATATATACAAAGTGTAACCAAGCTAACTCAAGCAACAAAAAGAGAAGCATAAGATATTTCAAATTTTTTGCAAGTGACAAGATGCAAAATAGCTCTCTTTGCTTAAGTTCCCCATATGGGGTCAAATTTTCCATACCTCTTCAAAGAAGGGCATGAGGTCCTATGGACCTACCAAGTCCTTTGGACTTAGTTGAACCTATTTGAGACTTGTTAGTCTCGTAGCAAGCGGGTTCATTCTTATTAATCCACTTAGGTGACACTAAGTCAATCCTAGTGGATAAAGGTTCTAGAGTACAAGATGAAAAAGGATCATGCATATGATTTTCTTCCTTTTTATGAAACATCTTAGCTCTAGCCTTTTTCTTGTCAAACATGCTTTTAGCTCTACACATTTCAATGTAATGCAAGCAACTTGGTCTAATATGACCAACAATACCACAAAAATGACAAGTGGGAATGAAGTTAGGAATCATACCATTTCCTTTAGCATGGATAGGTGCTTTCTCTTGTCGTTGTGGTTGTCTTGGTTGTTGGATAGGATCTCTCCTCCTTTGTTGATAACCAAGACGAGGTTGCTTGCTTGTCTGAGCTTGCTTGCTTGTCTGAGCTTGCATGATTGAACTCTTCCCATTCTGTTTTTGAGTTTGAGGGAAGATAGTGTGAGGAGCCCTTTGGGTGTGAGCTTGAGCTTGACCTTTTGGTGCCTCAAACACTTGGGCACTTCTTGAACACTCTCCTAGGTCACTCTTTTTCCTAGGTTGTTGAGGAGGAGGGGACATATTGAAGTCCATGTCCATGGCACAGGATGTCTTGCTTGTGGAGGAGGCATCCGTGTCATCAATGTAGCCAAGACCTCTCTTGTCACTTGGCTTTCTTCCAACTCCCAACATGTGGTCAAGCTTCTTGGTGCTTGAAGTCATCTTAGCCATTAAGACCTTAACTTCTTCAAGTTCTCTTTCTAGCTCTTCTTCTCTCCTCTTAGATAAGGCTAAGTTGTCTTTTAGCTTATCTTCATCCTCCATGGATCTCACCACTTCTTCACACAAGTGGTCTACTAGTGTTGAAAGCTCTAGATTCTCTTCTTTTAATCTTCTAATTTCTTCCTTGTTCCTCATCATCGAGCTCTCAACTTTGACTTTGTAGTCATTAAGATCCATACACTCCACACTTCCATTTGTGGAGTTAGATGACAAATATTCAACACTTGTGTCATCTCCTCTAATCTCCATTTCACCAATGGAGTCATCTCCTTCATCAAGATCATCAAATTTGTCTCTTGATGAGGAAAGAGCCAAATCCCTATGAGTAGCTACACCAACTACTTTTATACCTAGTTCTTCTTGGGGATCACAAGGAAAAGCAACTTTGCCATTTTCTTCAACTTCTACACTCTTGGCTCCAAATTCCGTGTAGATGATGGCAAGTTCTTCATCACTTGAAGGATTTTCGTCATCTTCATATTTATCCCATAAGGTGGCCAACGCCTTCCCTTTTCTTCTATCCTTCAAGTTTCCACACTCCGGGGAGAAATGCCCGAATCCTCCACATTCGTAGCACTGAATCCCCTCTCTTGAAGACACTCCTTGATTTGGCTTGTCATTGAGTCCCATGTCTTCAATTGAGATACCCTCCTTCTTGTCATGCTTCGAAGTCTCCAAAGCAATTGTCTTCTTTTTCTTAGGAGGTGAGGTGGTCAACTTCTTCTTAGGAGGTGAGGTGGTTAATTTCACAAATCTCCTAAATCTCTCTAGTAAGAGAGGCATCTCATCAATGGAGTCAATTTCTTCTTTCACAAATTCACTCATAGTGTTTGCGTTGAATGAATGCAAATGAGAAGAATGCAAAATGTATGAAGAAATCAAACAAACATACTAAATGCAAAAACACACCAAAATGAGCTAGGATCACCTAAGTATATCTAGGAACCCGCTCTGATACCAATTGAAAGTAACTAAATACTCGATGGCGTGTTTATCAATATAAAGCTAGAGGGGGGGGGGTGAATAGATTTTATCTAATTATTACCCAATTTTCGCGTGCATGTCAATTTTACGAAAATACCCCTAGCAAATCAACAATACATACAAGTGTAATAAGATGCGGAAATAATAAATGACACTTGATGTTTACGTGGAAAACCCAACCACTGGGAAAAACCACGGGCTGTTAAGTGCGCCACACTCGGAACTCGAAATCACTAATTGAAATGAAGTTTACAACCTATGTAGACCTCGTCTAACACTCCGGTCTGTAACCCCTCACTTCTACCCAGCGGGCCTTTATTAGCAACCCTATTCCAATTTGCTTGATCCTCGAAGTCACTACTTGTAATGATGTTTACAGCCTAATCCCGGTCTGTAACCCACCACTACTACCCAGCGGGCCTGTAATAGCAACCCTAGACCAAGACTTCAATCTCTCAAAAGAGATGCACAACCCTATGTGAATATGTATGAATATTCAATTAATGCAATAAGAGCTAGGGTACTCTAAATGCTTATCTAGGATGATGATATATTCAATTTAAATCAACCCTAGATATCAATAGCTAAATGACATGTCAAATAGCATAGATAATCATAGATTATAAAAACCTAGATATCTATCAAAAACAACACTCAATCAATTCATCACAAATAATCTCTTTTCTTGTATTTAGCATATGATCTAAAACATACAAGTAATTTAAAAGAGATGGCTTGGTATTTAAAATACTACAATAAGATGAAATTAATCAAAATCTTACCAAGCAAGTTGTGATGATGCAAACCCATACATGGATGCACTCTATATAGACATAGGAGATGCAATATGAAATTTGATGCAAAAGGGGTTTGATTTGAGTGGTTAAAGGTGAGTTCTTGATTTGATTTTCTCTCAAAATCTATCTTTGAAGTTTAGGGTTCTTAAGAGTCAAAGAACTTAATCAGATAATGAGAAAGTGTGATATTTATAAACATCAAGAATAGGGCAAGTGAAAAGACAATTTTGCCCCTGAAATCGCACGATCGGCGGATTCATTCGGCGGCCAGGCCGTCGAATTGAGCCGCCGAATTGAACCGCCGAATGGCTCCCGAGTGGTACAGGGGAACTTCGGCGACTTCGTTCGGCGATTTCTAAACCGCCGATCATAACCGCCGTTTTGGACCCGAGAGATATATTTCAATCAGGTCTCATTCGGCGGTTTCTAACGGCGGCCAGGCCACTGAACGTAACCGCCGTTTCACCAAAAATGGTGAAACCAAGGAGAAGCCAAAGGCATCTCCATCGGCGATCATCACGCAAAACAAAGCACATCAACGTGCACGCGCGGACGTTTTCGAACAACCTTCGGGAAACGAATTACTCCACACTAAAAGCTAACATACATGAAGTGCAAGTGTGGGTATTGAATGCATCCTAATGCCTATCATGTCATGGCATTTCATATAACAAGATGCAATCAATTAAATGCAAGAAGAGACATTGAATAAACAATAAAGCACAATGCACACAAAATATAAACACAACGTTCAAGAATAGGAGATATGCATGTTGTGTGTGTGTGCAACTATATCTCTTCAAGCCAAAGTAAGCACAAGATATACCTTTGGTGCTTGTCCTCTTGAGGTCTTGGAAAGGGTCTTTGATCTTCAACCTTAATGACCTAGACTACCCTTACAACCAAACCCCAACATGTGGTTTGACCACGAAATAAGCCAATCAACAAAAGGGAATCCTTACAACTACTTTTATGGCTGTGGAAACTACTTTAACGGCCTCAGTAACTACTTTCACGGCTTGGTAACTACTTAAGGGTTTTTCCAAAAAAATTACCTTGTAACTACTTTTACGGCTTTGGAAACTAGACTAACGGCATCGGTAACTACTTTCACGGCTTGGTAACTACTTAAGGGTTTTTCCAAAAAAATTACCTTGTAACTACTTTAACGGCATCGGTAACTACTTTCACGGCTTGGTAACTACTTAAGGGTTTTTCCAAAAAAATTACCTTGTAACTACTTTTACGGCTGTGGTAACTACTTTAACGGCATCGGTAACTACTTTCACTGCTTGGTAACTACTTAAGGGTTTTTCCAAAAAAATTACCTTGTAACTACTTTTATGGCTGTGGTAACTACTTTAACGGCCTCAGTAACTACTTTCACGGCTCGGTAACTACTTAAGGGTTTTTCCAAAAAAATTACCTTGTAACTACTTTTACGGCTGTGGTAACTACTTTAACGGCATCGGTAACTACTTTAACGGCATCGGTAACTACTTTCACGGCTTGGTAACTACTTAAGGGTTTTTCCAAAAAAATTACCTTGTAACTACTTTTACGGCTGTGGTAACTACTTTAACGGCCTCGGTAACTACTTTCACGGCTCGGTAACTACTTAAGTGTTTTTCCAAAAAAATTACCTTGTAACTACTTTTATGGCTGTGGTAACTACTTTAACGGCCTCAGTAACTACTTTCACGGCTCGGTAACAACTTAAGGGTTTTTCCAAAAAAATTACCTTGTAACTACTTTTACGGCTGTGGTAACTACTTTAACGGCATCGGTAACTACTTTCACGGTTTGGTAACTACTTAAGGGTTTTTCCAAAAAAATTAACTTGTAACTACTTTTACGACTGTGGTAACTACTTTCACGGCTTGGTAACTACTTAAGGGTTTTTCCAAAAAAATTACCTTGTAACTACTTTTACCGCTTTGGAAACTAGACTAACGGCATCGGTAACTACTTTCACGGCTTGGTAACTACTTAAGGGTTTTTCCAAAAAAATTACCTTGTAACTACTTTTACGGCTGTGGTAACTCCTTTAACGGCATCGGTAACTACTTTCTCGGCTTGGTAACTACTTAAGGGTTTTTCCAAAAAAATTACCTTGTAACTACTTTTACGGCTGTGGTAACTACTTTAACGGCCTCGGGAACTACTTTCACGGCTCGGTAACTACTTAAGGGTTTTTCCAAAAAAATTACCTTGTAACTACTTTTACCGCTGTGGTGACTGCTTTAACTGCCTCGGTAACTACTTTCACGGCTTGGTAACTACTTAAGGGTTTTTCCAAAAAAATTACCTTGTAACTACTTTTACGGCTTTGGAAACTAGACTAACGGCATCGGTAACTACTTTCACGGCTTGGTAACTACTTAAGGGTTTTTCCAAAAAAATTACCTTGTAACTACTTTTACGGCTGTGGTAACTACTTTAACGGCCTCGGTAAATGTGATGAAACCGTGGACACATACACTTGGTTGTTGCAGACATTCTTGGTAGCAATGCATGGTCAGAAGCCGAAATCGGTGGTTACATATGGTGACAAGGCTATGCACAAGGCAATAAAGACAGTGATGCTTGAATCCGTTCGACGATTGTGTTGTTGGCATCTAGAGGAAAATGTTTAGACAAATGTCCAGGATGCCAACTTCACTCGTGCGTTTTATAGTTGCATGATGAATTTTATGACCGAAGATGAGTTTGATCTGCAATGGGTTAGCATGGTGCAAAAATTTGGATTGCAAAACAATGAGTGGGTGAGTGCGATGTATTCGAAACGAAAGCAGTGGGCTGAAACTTTTCTTCGAGATAGCTTCTTTGGCGGCATGCGAAGCACACAACGTTGTGAGAGTATGAACTCGTACCTTAATCGGTTTGTTCATTGTAGGTTGAAGATGTATGAGTTCCTGAAAAACATTGATAGGGCATTGGACCGCATTCGAAATACAGAAACATTGAACGATTATCAATGTAGCACGACCGAACCTGTATACAGTACTCATTTGTTGGGCCTAGAGAAACATGCTGGTCAAAATTACACAAGAAATGTATTCTTCCTTGTGCGGGAAGAAATCCGAGAAGAGGCATCACTGAGCATAGTAAATTATGTGCAAGATGTGGATAACTGCACGTACACATTCAAGAAATTTGGAATTGCAAATCGTATTTGGATAACCTGATTCATACCATCGGTAAATCAAATCCGTTGCTCATGCAAAAAATGTTTGAGACAGCCGGTCTACCATGTCGCCACAGTTTCAGTGTAATGAAAGCCATGGACATGCAACATATACCATTATCACTTATACTCCATCGATAGACCACCCGTGCAAAAGACTTTTTAGCTATCAAGTACGCATGTGAGGCAACTCCTACACCAATCATGGAAAAGGCCAGGTATGGATCATTGAGTTCTAAATGCGGCATAATGTGTTTTTTCGCATCAAAGTCAGATGATGGATTCAAAGAGGCCAACGGAGAGATTGATAAATTGACATTGCGCATGCAAGAGTTATTGCCATCTTCTCCTATTCATTCACAAAATGTGTCGGGTGTGCAACATGTGCATAATGTCAAAGATCCTTCAATGGCAGCAACAAAAGGTTCAGTTCGACACAAGAAAAATGCTGGTGTGAAGCAACGTAAGTGTGGCAAATGTGGGCAACCTGGTCACACTGCAAAGACATGCCATGGCAACGTGCGAACCAACAATAGTTCTGTATCAACCAATGATGTACACATGTACGAACGAAATTTGACACAAAACAATGACACAAGTTATGGTTGCTCTTCCACCGGTCCATTGTATTCATTCTATTGCTCTCATTACATCGATCTTGTTCCACTGTTATAGAGCAATTTGCATACATTACGGTTACCACGATTGTCGTACTAGTATGTAAGCATAAAGTGGTACTGGAAGTAAAGACGTTATTTTCAGTTATTACATACAAGAATGTATACATGAGGGATATATACCTTTACATCATCGCACCTACTAGACTCTATGTGCCTCTACATATGGCAACATCAGTGAATTGATTTTGGTTTCATGGTTGACAACAAATTTTGCTACATGTTAGCCAAATCCCATACGGGACCGGCTACGATGCAGTGAAATAACATCACTGAATGGTGCAAGCAAGTAGTAAAAAGGGTGTTGGCATGAATAGATCAGGTTTGCAACATGCTGTTGCCATTAACCTATTAAAATTATAATATATATACATTGATTTGACATGATTAATTACAAAAATAAAGAAAGAAAGATAAAATAATAATAATAAATTATAATTTTTTTTTTTGGGTGACTATTTTTAGGGCTTTAGTAACTACTTCAACGGTAGTAGTAACTACTTAAGGGTTTCTTAACAAAAATTTAGCTCGTAACTACTTTTACGGCTTGCTAACTTTAAGGGTTTTTTTTTAAAACATTCCTTGTGACTACTACATTCAAACGGCGACCTTGTGGTGAGCTTGTGCAGCTCACTTTGGGATTGCTATGGTCTCGGGTTTCAATGGTGTCCAACTGTGTCAAGGCGAGCTTGGGATGGGCTTGTTGAGGTCACCTTGGCCTCGCTATGGTCTCAGGTTTCAATGATGTCAAACTATGTCAAGGCGAGCTTGGGATGGGCTTCTTGAGATCACCTTGGGCTCGCTATGGTCTCGGGTTTCAATGATGTGAAACTGTGTCAAGGCGAGCTTGGGATGGGCTTCTTGAGGTCACCTTGGGCTTGCTATGGTCTCGGGTTTCAATGATGTCCAAGGCAAGCTTGGGATGTCCTTGTTGAGGTCACCTTGGGCTCGCTGTGGAAACTACTTAATGGTTACTTCAAAAATTATATGGTAACTGATTTTAGGCCTCCGGTAACTAGTTTTATGGTAATGGTAACTACTTAAGGGTTTCTTCCACAAAATAACTATACGGCTTTTGAAACTATATGTACGGATTTCGTAATTACGTTTACGGCTTCGATAACCGTTTCATGGTTTGTTTACTATTGTACTTGTAAACTACCCAAACTAAAATAGACATGAAAGTGGGCTCGCATTTTTTATAATTCAAAATTTCAAACCGAATTAATATTGAATCATACGTTTTTTTTTAAAGACAATTATAATTATGCTCAATATAAATCAAGTCCGAACTCTTATATTTATTTATGAAATATATGATTTGCAAAATGTGAACATGGAAACGGGAAAACGAGGATATAATCATACTGATAATTGAATGACTCAAACAACCCCTGATATGGTCATCAAAAAAATATACATGTAGCTGCAATATTCCGTGGGCTAAAAAGGATGAAAACGAAACTACTGCTAAACTTTAATACCATCAACAAACTTGGAAACGCATAATTATTCACACAACTGGAGAAAAAATAAATAAATAAAGATCTTGTGTTGTTCTTTTGAAACCGATGTCTATTTGAGCGATGTAGAAAAAACGCAACAACGACATCGGTTTACAACCGATGTGTATTATTCTAAATGACATCGGTTACGTTTAAAACCGATGTTGTATATGAGATATGTAATACATTGGTTTTGTATTGAAACCGATGTATATCTTAAAAATAAATTAAGTCATTTCTTTACTAAAACCGATATGTATATTGTATTCATTTTTATAAATTTCATTATGTTTCTTTATTCACATATATTAACCACAAGTATTTCGACATCCAACGGAAATTAACAAGAATATTAATTTTTTTTCATTAGAATAATAATATATGAACAACAAAACTTGTACATATGTCAAAAAACACCTAGTATACATATTAAGAACCATAGAAAAACAACAACAACAACAACAGGGAAGGGCAATCACCTAACACAACAGCAGCCAAGCTAGGGGGATACTCCTCCAACCAAAAACAATCAATCACAACCGACAACCCAAGTTTGACAAGACAGTGAGCAGCCATATTGGCATTTCTTGGGACGAAAACAATCTTGCAATCCGGAGAGGCAAGAAGCTGAAGTTTGATGCCCTGGATGATAAGGCCAAGTTGTCCAAAATGAATGCAGAGGAGTCCAAAATGACAAGGGAGCATCGGAAAGAAATAACGCAGTTCTCTCTCTGGCTTAATTCATCCGCCTCTAATCTCTTACATGGTACTAGTCCAGACTTCCTTTCAATGATTCAGCCTCTTCCGCTACTTGTTCCATTTTTGTGCAAGACAACAAACAAAAAGGTGTGTTTCTATTACAATACAAGCAATCAAATGACATCAGTGAATACAATATTAAGTAATTTCATTTAACACCAACAACCAATATCAAGCATTTTGCAGCTCATAACATCTCATGCATACACTTGTCCTAAATATAACCCAGACTAAGCAGGTGGCATGAAAAATTATCAGAATCGTTGAAGAAAGCCACAATGCACCCAGTAACATATTATGAAATTCAACTTTCCTGTGCATGTAAAAAAAGTATTCATATACATAATTTATTATTTTTTCCCATTGTTATACACCTTGCGTTGAAATTTTGTTTTTTTTTTCCACCACTACCTATGCATTAACGTAATATACCAGTACTTCCATGAATAAAAGCTAAACGGCTCAATTTGACCCAAATGTCAGGTAACTTTAACATTGAAAACAACTCTTATAAAGTTAACATGGAATTGTCAATCAAGTAACTTGCAGCAAGAACACATCAATGGAAACAAACCATTCAACCCTTGGCTAGTGAAAAAAAGTAAATATCATACCCTGAAGACAGTTAGAAAGAGTAGCCTCATCACTCCTGTACCCATGTCATTCAAATGTAGCCAGCAGCTGTTAGTTCTTTTATTGTCGATGAAGATATCCGACAGTCATCAAATCTGAAAAATCAAAGACACCAGCATCACCTATCAACAAAAATATTACTTAAATCAAAAACTATAAACCTAAAATACATTTTTTCTTCTCTAACTCTTCTGAACAACAAAACATACAATGATTAAGTAAATATAGATACAGGGCCATTGTAAGCTTACAATTGATTCAAGACCAATAAGCAAATATTCACAGCATACAAGTTATAGTTGATCAAGCAGGTAGCAAAAATTCTCGATATTCCAAAACCCATCCTCCCATCCTCATATTTCATGTTCGTTCAAAACATGACCTGCACAAGAAATGTAATTTACTGAGGAAAAGCGCACATTCGAAAATGGATAACAGGTAGAAAATGATCAAGCAGGAAAACAAGCACTGAATTTATTTTTATTCAAGTACAAAATGTTAATGAATTAGACTGGATTTATATGGAGTACTTACTGTTGGTAACTACGACAATGTCTTCACTGCTTTCTCCCGCTTGCTCAAGGGGGGACGAGATCTCTTATTTCCGATAGTATCCAGTGCTGCATGTTCAATGGCACTTTGTTTTAATTGCTCAAGACGGGTATTTGTAGGATATGTTGCCAGTTGACGTGCCAACAAGAGGCGTTGACTTTCCGAGTTGTACTACAACAAAAGTAGAATATGTAAATAAATGATATGACGTCAATGGAAAATTGGAACTGTATATCGTATCAACACTTACAGTTGAAATGATTTCAGGGTCATAAGCCAGGGACCAATCATTTAAGAACATGCAAACGAAAACCCCACAGTCAAATTCGTTTGGTTGTGTGGGACCCACAGGAGACTCTATCGAGAAGCTTGCAAATGAAAAGGACGAACCGAACACACTATGTATTTCCGTTTCCAACACATAATCCAATGAAATCATCTGAAACACAATCAGATGCTCAAAAACACATAATGAATTCATAAACGAGTAATGTAAATGTTTTTGCTAGCATATATATATATAAATCATTTGCCACAAAATGTAATATAATTTTTACCAATCTTCGAACTTGAGAGACCCTGCTTTGGTCGTTTTTCCTACGACTTGGTAGGGAGTCCCAAATCTCAACCTTACGGTCCTTAATCTTGACAAGTGCAGTGTACCAATGATTTTTCAGATTGTTAATAGGGATGTAAATCTGAAAACATAAAATAGTGGATGAAAAAACAAGATATAATTTATCAGTACAATAATTATGTTTAGAGGCAAGAGTACCTATTGTAGCATTTCGATGAAATCTATAATGTATAATCAAACTGAAAAGTCAAAATAAGTGCTCAAACGCATATTCACATAGGAACTCACCAGTTCGATCCAACTCGTACATGTAATCTTCTTTGAAGTTACTGTGTATCTCACACAACCGGCCCATTCTACCGTCCTTACTAGTAAGTGAAATATACTGTTGTTGGCATACATGGAAGGAGATTAGGTAAGTAACAACAAACGAGCAAGACAATCAATATATAAATGCTTGAGTAAGTTTGAGTTAACAATATCTAAATATATGTTTAAGTTATGTTGAAGGAAAAAAGCTATTACCGCAAATTGTGTAGGCAAGTACCAATACAGAGATGCTCGTTTTCTCTTGGCAGTGCGTGCGTTGTTATCAGCAACTAAACTAATAATCTGCACATGTAGAGAACAAACATTGGTACAATATAACAGGAAAAATCAATGTAGTTCATAAATAATTAGTAATGTACATGGCAATAACATTTTATACGTAGAATGATCAAATAGAAACATAGGGTACAACCTCACTGTCAACCCATTCCGCCGGCGCAAGTGTCTTGAAACTTTTACGGCTGACAATAATCCGATTAGTGTCCACAATAGTTTCACTACATAAAAAAAAAAACCCCTATTACTGGTATAGAATAAGGCAACCAATCTCATTTGATATTCCACATATGATAAATGGGTGGCAAGATTGGGGGCAAAAATTATAATGTAAGCAGGCAAAATTCAAATATAAATGTGACATAACAAATTTTAATGTGTAGTTACCTCATTGGCAAATCTGTACAAAACACATACTCGATGATTTGAGCATCAAGTGTCTTTAACGGGCATGGAATGCGAAATGGGCCGTACCGATGCTTGGTTGCCTTTCCCGTACGATACTCAGACTCATATGGGGAGACTTGATACCGACAAGGCTTTCGCTTACTCGATGCACGGGTATTTTTAACAACATTTATTGAAGTTGAAGATTGCTCCGCGAGGGTCTTCACAATGGTTTTTCTCTTTTCCTACACAATGGTAAAGATAATACATGGGTCAAAAACCTATACAGTATATCTCATGAAATATATATCTATGTTACTATGCTCTTAATATCAAACCTCATCCAGGAGACTCGGTGCATGAGCATCATCAAATTTGAAACCGAAATCTTTTGTAACAGGACCATGATGATCATCAGAAAACGGTGTTGGTTTTGGTGTCGGCTGTTCTTTGGGAGGGACAACATCAACCTTAACTTTTTCACCTTCATCGACATTCAGATTTCCGTGTAGTAGGTCAACTTTCTCTTCCATACGTTTAACCTTCTCGATAAGGTCAGTATGTTCCGTACGAAACAGCTGTATTTCCTTTCTGAAGCTTTGAATTTCCTGGAGAACCAATGTAAGCATATCATCATTGGGTCTGTTGTGTTCAGCATTGTGTACATGTTCAATTGATGCAGCAGGTGGAACGTAATCATTGATCAACACCTGTAAAGGTGGAGAATAACCCAATTAACAATAATTTTATAAGTACATGCTGTATAGTTGATAAGGGATTTTATTACACTACATACCTTAGCATTATCATGACACCCTTGTTGACGTAACTTTTTCATACATTTTTTTATATTCACGGATGTCCAATTTACAACTGGTACGGAGTTTTTATCGACAATTGTTGGTTGCCAATCTATGACATGAAAGTAAAACAGCTGAAAACAAACAGAACAAAAATTATATCAGAACCATGGTGAATAAGATGCACATACTAACAACTCAAATGATACAATATATAAAAAGATGAATATGCACCTGAAGAAACAGAAGACAACCGATAATGTATTTGGAGCTTTTGGAGTTAAACTTCTGTATTCTAGCAACTAATTGATTGAAGCACCACCTTGCCCAATTTTTACCCCTAATATTTTGGACATCACCTAGAATATTCAGGTACCTTTCATCAACATACTCTCCTGCAGCCGGTGTGAGGATAGTACCCAACAAATACAAACAGAATGTGATCTTGAAATCATCATCTGTTGTCTTTATATTCTTAAGTTGCTCTTCAAGCTGGGGGAGTCTGATGCCACGATTGGTAATACTATACTTGCTTCTCCAAACATGATTCACATCTCCATCAAGAACCACAATATCTCCTCCGTCTGAAATTCCCATGATGTGCGAAAAAACTGACGGGTCTAGCGTGAACCTCTTACCATGTAATTCGATTGACAAGTTTGATGTGTCAAACTTGCTCACAAGCCAACCACAGAGGTCACGTCGAAGACGTCCGCAGTTTAACATGAGGAGGTTTGAGAAACCTAATTCTCGAACTGCATCCTTTTGCACATCAGATAATAATGATACGATTTTTGAAAGACGTACCGGAGTACACCGAGTGTCAAATGGAGGAACCTTGTTATCCTCAAGATGACCCTTATCATCCACAATATCTTCCTTCGGCATTTTGTACTTAGATTTCTCATCCATGGAGAGGGTATTCCATGCATCACATACCTCCTTTATAGACTGATAAACAATGACGGAAAAAATGTTAGTCTACGTAAGTACAAAATAAAGTTCATCTGATGTATTAATATGGAAAACTAGTAACATAGGTTGTTGTAATCGTCAAACCTTTTTACTCCCCTCCGCAGTTTTCATTTGACGCTCTTGTCTGCTGTAAACATGACAAAGCACAAAGGTAAGTGCATTGTCAGTGCGACATTCCGTAAATAGGAAATTAAATATATGGAACTGATTAACATTCTGTTATTCTGGTTTTCGTTATCAAGGAATGGATTTATATTGGAGTTATTTTAATAGCAAATGCAATTGCTTTGAGTAAGAGATTCAAATAGCAGAAAATCATACTTGTAGATTACTTATAAATGAAGGATCCTATACTGTGATTGAAATGTCATTATCAAAGAAAGTGTATATAAAATCGAATTATTATATAATATTTTTGAATTTGTTTGACAAAATACTAAGGCTTTCACAATGATTTCATATATGAACATCGGTTAATTTAAACAAGTCATTTATAATTACTTTCCTAGAAAACAGAACATCAATGCGGATCCTTTTAGAAGTGGATACTAGAAATATTAACTAAGTGATGCTTACTTACTGAAAATTTATCCAAGCCATTCTGTCAAGCTTCGAACCCACATGAATTGTGGATTGAGTACCACCTTCATCGCGGGTAGTTTGCTGACCAGTAATCTTTCTCCTCTTGCGAATAGAATTCACCATTTTTAACTGCAATAAACAATTTGTGGAAAATGAAGTACAAGTTGTAGAAAACCATTTTTTAACATACATACTGTGTACACCAGTTAATAATGTATTCGTATGGAGAAATATACATGAACATACAAAAGTAAGGAAACAAATAATGAAATCTGAAATATGTTAAGATAACAAAATCATATTTGCTAGGAGATTGATCATTGTAAAATGTAAAATGTAAAATGACCAAGCATATGATAAATGTAAAATGACCATTCATATAAACCAATTAAAATCTCTTAGCATACAAGTGCAGTACATCAAATGTAAATGCATTTTTCATGTGTAGTATAGCTAGATAAGATAGAGTCATGAGGTGGCATTCAAATGGGTACTAAGCAACACATATTGAATGACTATCGTCTTAATGGTTTGAAAAAGTAATCTATGGTGCTAAAGCTGCCAAACCAATTACGGACCATTCAAATCACATTGTATATCTAGGAAACAACCTATAAAGTCATATCTATTGCTCAGTTATTAATTATGGTTCATCTGATGGCTCAAATATTTCCAAATAAATCACTGCATCATGCAGCAATTTTTGTTCACGGCATAGTAGCAATTTCCATAAATTAGACTAAGGTTGCCATATATGTCATGATCTTAGATTGTTTTGTCATATATGCTATGAATGGTGGGGACTATAAGAAATGGCCGACACAAAAAATGGTAACACCTTATGTGGAGTCCCTTTCTCTCTCAGCTTGTTATATACTTATCTGTTTCCAGACTTAAAATATATCAGAGAAGAACAGTACAACTTAATCAAAAATAAGGAGTTCAACAAAAAGGAAAGGCTACCATTGCAATGTGAGTCAAGAAGTTCCATCCCTCGGTGACAACCTCAGCGTTGGCTCAATCAATATACACTATTAATAGATCATTGATGAAAGAAAAGAGCTAAGAACACTATGAAAAGAGCTAAGAGCTAAGAGCATACAAATATCTACTACATATATGGGTTTCACCCCTTTACAAAGTCCATTGAGACACAATTATTCCACATAGCATAGGCAGTGGCCAGGTTCTCACAACAGGCGTTGAAAAGTATCCCTCAGAGCAATTTATACAGATTACCCAATCATAGCAATTAAATGTCTAAACCACTGAGCCCATTGTAAGCCCTCAAGTGACTTAAAAAGTATAAACGTTTATACATTCATTTTTTTTATTATTTTTTTTAGTTTTTGATCAATGTATGTATAAACTTTCATACATACATTCATTATTAATTTATCTTCTTGACCCAAGTTGGGACCGACGAAATTTATTATCTAAAAGTGATTACTAATTTATCGAGTATTAAATTAGAGAGGTTATACTATAATACAACCCTAAAGTACTAAACCCTCAAAGCTGTTAACCTATCCCCTTTTCTCAAACCTCCCTCTCCAATAAACAAGACTCTGGGCATCACCAAAGTTGCCCAGAACAAAGAACAACCACACTCCAGATATCACAAGCAATAATACTGTGAAGAAGTAATTGATTTGCCTTGATAATAAAACTTACGTTTTCACACTGACCCAACATATGTCCTTTTTATCTTTGTAGGACACCTAGAAACTTGGAAACATGGACATTTCATCCCTTGAAATTCAAATCGAGTTCAACAGGGACAAATAATGATATCAAAAGAACAAAAATAATAATAATAATAATAATAATAATAATAATAATAATAATATATCCCATTTGAACATGCCCAATGGTCATAAAAGTATATAATCTTTCCACATAATGTTTACCCAGAAATGCACAATGCTAAACAACTCATAAAATAAACATTTCCAATTAAGTATGAGATTTCAAGAAACAAGAAAATATAATAAAGAGAAGAACAAAACCCAATCGAGATCAAGCATTACTGAGAAAAGAAATACAAGTTGGGTTTAGTTTGAACCACAACATACCTCAACAAGAAGATAATAAATCTGAGCAAAACCCAAAAACACTTTCTTTCTCCTCCTGTATTTCTTGTCACAAAAAGATTCTTTGATTCCTGAGATGGTAAGCGCACAGTTCAGTTTTTAGCTTCACTTCACTTCCTGTGTAGGGAATTTGAACAAGATTGTTTAGTTGTTCTATATATATATATAGCAGTGTAAAAAGGGACTACTTACAGACTTCAAATCATAGGTTAGGCAGAAAACATCAAGGGAATCGAATTTCAACTTCGGAACTGCTGCTTCAACTGCAATTGGGACTTCAACTTGACCGAAACACAAAACCAACCAAAACACACTTCACATACCTGAATAAGGGAACAAACAATTGTTAGAAATTATAATGGGAAGACATTCTGAGTCAACAGAGACAGCCACGGTTTTTTGTGTGAGAATTAGGGATTTCGAGTGGACGAAAATTGGGGTTCAATTTTGTTTGATTCTTACCGGCCACTACTCGACGATGTTGAAATCGAATTGGTGGACCATCTTCGATCTTCTCGACATGGTGGGAGGCTAGGGCATCTAACGTTGTTTTTGGAGTGGTGGAGAGAGATACGAGGGCCTGTAACGTTGTTGTTTCAGTATGGGTGTTCAATTCGAATCGGCGGACCGTCTACGCTCTTCTCGACGGGGTCGGAGGCTGGGTAGTGTGCAAGGCAGTGGATGGCAGACAAGCTTCTAACTTTGTTCTTCGAGTGGTGGAGAGAGAGACCGGAAACTTAGTTTTGTTGGAGTGGTGGAGAGAGAGACCGGAAGCTTCGTTTTGTTGGAGTGGAGAGACAGACTAGGTGAAGCATCGGTTTGTTTTGTGATGAAGCATCGGTTTGTTTTGTTGGAGTGGAGAGACAGACCAGATGAAGCATCGTTTTGTTTACAGGTTTCCAGTTTTTTTTTTTTTAATTAATAAATTTTTTATTTAATCCCTGTTTAATCTGAACCATTGATATGAGTTATAGTTCATCTGATGGCTCAAATAATACCTCAAAAATCACTGCATCATGAAGTGATATTTTTTCACTGCATTGTAGCAAAATCATATATTGTGACTTACCTGAATCCTAACTATAAAGAATTCATAATCATAACATAATGAAAACTAAGCTTACACGCATAAAATAGTCATCGGTTACATGTCAAGATCGATCTTTTTAGTAGCAAAACAGCCGTAGTAGCCACATGTTACTACCACCGTTACTATTCTGTACTTGTTCATTATTCATTATATTTATCGTGTAAATCATAAATGAAAATGATATTTATAAGAACAAATTGTCAAATGTTGATTTGAGTAGGACTTGTGTTCAGAGAATTATCAGTTCGATTATATCTCAAATTAACTATTCTTTTGGTTCCCATTCTTAACCAAACCAAATCATTTCTTGTAGTTTTATGGTTATGGGTGTGTCATGGGGTGTTCCACCCTGCCCATGATTGATTATGAATACAATGCACAAACTCTCTGCTCATGATTGAGAATTGAGATTCTCTTCTTACTAAATTTTGTGTAGACCTCAAACAGTTAATCCACCATCGAGAGACAGTTCGTCACATTTTATGCGTAGACGAAAAGTGGAATTAGTGGAAAATGTCACATTTTAAAGCTGATTTGGTGACATTGTCAATGCTTTAATAAGTTAAGTTTAAAAGGCACATATTATTGTGAACTACCAAAATTACCCTTAGATAATCATTTATGTTATTCTCTTTGTACTTTTCTCTCTCCACAGTTCCAATAAAAACGATAGTAGTGTTAACTCAGTAACTCTCTCTCTCTCTCTACAAATAAAAGTTCAAGGTTGCCCGTTGCCTCGACTTTCTTCTTCAACTTATAAAAAAGGGACGTGCTTCAGTACAATAAGGTAATATTTCTTGCAAATACTTCTTTTAATTTGTTCACATTTACTTCAAATTTACATCTTTTAATCATCAATATCAATCGTTCCTGGCAGTGCATGTCGCACATTTATAAGAAATGACGATGATGTTCAGTTTATGCTAGGGGAAGATCGGGTGATCCCTTAAGTATGTGTCAGTCTAACTGAGAGGATAGTTGGAGATGTGATAGGGAATGATATTCCTCCTTTTGAAAATGCCTAACAATTTGGATCCTTTAGCGGTAGCAACCAAGTGTTCACCCAAAGGAGTGCCACCGAAGGTAGGGAAAACATGTGTGGTGTCCCACCGGTAGTGGTCGACCATGCAGATGTAGTTGAACCTCAATTTGGTGATGTGTTTGGTTATCGAATTGAGCAGTACAATAAGTAGTACAATGAGCATAACAATGACCAGAACCATGAGGTGGATAATGAGGCAAATAATGAACAGGTTGATGATCTAGAAAATGTGGATGAAGAGCCTATACAAATTCAGAGACATGAAAGACGTGGAAGACGTTTACAAGGAGTTAGTTGCTCTGCACCAGATATGCCTAGGATTTCCGAGGTTCGGCATAATGTAACTGCATCTGATTCTGATAATGCGACAACGTGGGTTACAACTGAAGTAGATTCATACTTGTTTGGTAGTGGTAGAAGCAGCACTTTGGTTGCACAAGAGCCTAGAAACATGATTTATAAAGGTCAATTTTTTCCGAGTAAAAAGGATTTGAAGAGGCTAGTTAGCCTTTTTTCAATGCGGCAGAACTTTGAATGGAATGTGAAAAGGTCCAATAAGACAACGTTACATCTGGTTTGCATCATTGACGACTGTCCGTGGAAATTAAGAGCGGTGAGGAGAGATGAAAGGACTTACTTCCAAGTTAGAAGTTTTGTCAACGAACATAGTTGTCCCTTGGAGGAGATTCACCGTCGCCACCGACAAGCTAGTGTAGTCATAATCGGAGAAGTCGTTGCACTTAGACTTCAATAACATGATGGTCGTCTCATGCGTCCAAAGGACGTAATCGCCAATATGAAAACAATGTATGGCATCCAAGTCATGTACAGTAAGGCACATGATGCCCTGCAATATGCATTGTCATTGACCTATGGAACGCATGAAGAAACTTTCCAATTGCTGCCATCTTTCGCATACGTTTTGGAACAGCAAAATCCTGGCACAATCACTGACTTACAGTGCGCGGACAATGGTACATTCCTCTACCTTTTCATGTTGTTAGGGTCCTCAATTAGAGGTTTCCAGAGGTGTATGCGTCCTATGATTGCAGTTGATTGTACCCATTTAAAGGGAAGGTTCAGGGGTACAATGTTTGTTGCAACTACACAAGATGGAAACGAACAGGCGTATCCAATTGCTTTTGGGTACGGTGACTCAGAAAACAACCTTTCATGGGAGTGGTTTTTGGAATGCTTGAGGGGTGCCCTTAGTCATATAGATGATCTGGTTTTGATTTCCGATCGTCATTGAAGTATGGATTTCTAAAGTGTTCCCTTATGCAACCCATACCATATGTTGCTAGTATTTTGATGAAAATATGAAAAAGAGATTCCACAGAAAGGATGTTGCTGTCATAATGGATTCAGCAGCTAGGACGTATAGTGAATTAAATTATAACTGGCACATGGAGGAGTTACGTAAGCTGCACAAGGCTACATTCGATTATGCCATTGCTACCGGTCCACACAAGTGGTCTTGCGTACATTGTCCCTAAAGAAGGTACAGGGTGATGACCATAAATGTTGCAGAGTGCATAAACTCATGCCTAAGATTCGTATGGCAATTGCCAATGATAACACTAGTAGAGTTCATTAGGAATATGCTACAAAAGTGGTTTCACGATCGTCATGCAGCTACACGGTCCATACGTCATCAATTGATCGACACAGCACATTTTATGATCCTGAAACGTGTCGAGAAGTGTAGTTATATGACAGTAAATCCAGTTGACTGGAACATATTCTCCGTCAAAATGAAGGGAAAGTAGTGGACGGTTAACTTAGCCCTGAAGACTTGCACATGCAACAAATTCCAAATGGACCATTTCTCATGTTCTCACGCACTTGCAGCAGCAAGGTACATGAGATGTTACAGTTAATGCTTTATATTAACCAAATGTAAATCTCACTGTTTTCATTATTGCAGGGAGTGAAACTTGGATTTTACATCTTTGTGTTCGGACTACTACAAGAGGGATACACTTATTAATGCATACTCGGTTCCTATTATGCATGTTGGCCATCCTTCTTCATGGTTAGTGCCATCCGACATCGCAGCACGGGTGGTTTTAAATCCAAAGTCGAAGAGACAATCGGTAGTGCCATCCGACATCGCTGCACTTGCTTATTTGGAAATCACTATTTTCTCCAGAAATTCCTTCTTGCGCGCCTTTGAGTTGAGTTCCTTGAAGAACTTGGCGTATGCGGGCATTTTCTCAATCACTTTAAGTAGAGGAATGCTCACATTCACCTTCGATAGGATGTCATAAATCTCCCTGAAAGCTTGGTCTAATTTCGACTTCTGCAGCCTTCCTGGGAATGGAATCGGAGGAACATACGGATTAGGAGACTTGTGTATCCTTGAAGTGTCCTTGTGACCTTTCTCCGGTCCCTTGCTCGTTCCTATCCCTACTTGCGTGTCAAGATCATTCTTACTAGGCACTTCCTTGTCCACTGAAACATTATCAGGAACATCAGAAATTTCAGATGGATATGGGTTAGAAAGTACCTTACCACTCCTTAAGACCGTGGCTGCCTTGGCTTGTTCTGACTGACTTGGGAGCTTCCCTGGCTCCTTCTTTTGACTAACTTCAGCATACTCCCCTATTTGTCTTTCCAATGTCTTGACTACTCCTTCCATAGAAGTAATCCTGATGTGATTAGGATCCTTGGGGTAATACTGACTAGTGGCCCTGTACTCATTGTCTCTCTGGCCTTGTTGGCGCCAAGGTAAGTTTTCCTTCACCTTCCATGGTTGTGTACTTTGCTGCGGTCTTGATTGGTGTCCCTGAGGTGGATACCAGTTGTTGTCGTTGTTGTTTTGTGGAGGTAACTGAGGATTCAAACAGTGATTGTTCCCATAATTGAGGTTAGGATGCCTTGCCCATCCCCTATTGTATGTGTTGGAAAAAGGATCATCCAACTGTCTTGACTGATGTGGCGGATACACCACTTGTAATTCTTCTTTTGTGGGTGGCATTGGCTCAACCATAGAATTCATGTCCATTCCACGGTTTTCCCTAACATGAACCTGATCTGCTACTAAAGGTTGGTTCCCGAACCTACTCATGAGTGTCTCTATATTCTTACTCATCTCGCTCATCTGACTTGCCATTTCCCTACTCACTTCTCCTCGACTACCTCGAGTGTTCCTCTGCTGGGAATTCTGTTCAAGCATCTCATACTTATCAAACACATACTGTGCCGTTTTCTCTCGCATCGCTCCTCCACATACATTGTCAACAATTGCCTGTGAAAGACCCGTCAATCCATCATAGAAAGATTGAACTTGTGATACTAAAGTATACTCGTGATGAGGGCACTGTGCTAAAAGTAGCTTGAATCTACCCCATGATTCATGAAATGCATCCCCTTCCCTTTCCTGGAAATCAGCTATCATACTTCGTATTTCTTTCGTCTTCCATGAGGGAAAGTACTTAGCAAAAAACTTCTGCTCAACACCGCTCCATGTGGTAAGTGATCCTGCTGGTAATGCCATGAGCCATTTCTTGGCGTCGTCTCTCATGCAATACGAAAAACATCGCATGCGTAAGTGATCCTCCGTCAAGTTTCTGAGTGGAAAAGTAGTCACCACATTGTAATATTCCTTCATGAATTGAAGGCAGTCTTCGCTCAGGTTACCACCAAAGTGTGGGAGTGTGTTGTAATGCAAGTTTTTCAGCTCGTAATTCCTCTGGGCGTCGTCTAACAATATAGCTGAAGGATGTGATCCAACGGTAGGCAATGAGAATTCCTTCATCATTCGTTGATCCTGTCCGTGTTTTGAACCAGTGGAGGTACTACTAGAAGAGGTTGATCCTTCCTCAAGATCAGATAGTCCTCTAAGATTGTCTGTCATTGTTGGTAGCCTCGCTATGCGATCAATATTTTCAACAAAAGGTTCAAGTGGGCTTCCCAAAGATCGTCTTCCGTGCATCAAATTGTGACAAGACCTGAAATTACACTACACTAACTACCAAAAGGTTAAGTGCTCAAACAGAAAATCACTATGATTATGCAAAAATTAAATTAACTAATGTTCTAAAGAGAATAAGGTAACAAATAAACCAAAGCCGTGCAAATTCCCCGGCAGCGGCGCCATAAGTTTTGACACGCCCAAACCGATTCTACAAATGTCACTATAATGAAACCTATTCTACCTCGGTTGTATTAAAGGGGCGTGCGAGTCTGGTGACCCTATTGCAAGTGCACAAGTCGTTAAACTAGTGTAGTGAGCAAGTAAGGGTATCGTTCCCACTAGGTATGCACTAAAGGCTTTCTATCCTTAGATTAACTCTACAATTTCCTAGATATTCTAACAAGTTTTACTTAAATTAACTAGTGATTAACAATTAATACTTCTAAGATGGAGTTGTCTAATTAGCAATTACACTTACTTGAGTTAAATTCTATATTGCAAATTGTTAAGGAATTAGATTCATTCAAGTATATTCTAGTGTCTAATCAATCATTCATTAAGCCTAACCCTCAATTACTAACATACATATATTCATATGAATGTTCTAAGCACCTAATTCTCTACTGAATCACAATGAAATCTAAGATTAGAATGTGATTAAAGGGAATTAGTCATTTCATAATAGAGAATTACAAGTTAGTAATCTCTACTCATAGGTGCTTCACTATTGAGATGCAATAAATGGTACATGCATACAATTCATCAAGTTATTGCACTATAAAGAGATAAGTGGTTGCAACCACCACACATACAATTATAAATGCACATAAACATGACTCAAGAGGATTATAACAATATGATTGATTAGATAACAAGGAATTACAAGAATTACATCTAATTCCCTAACAAGAGGGATTAGCTACACATAGTATCAAAATTACAAAGACATACAAGTAAGGGAAACATCACCAAATGACAAACTTGTGAAGTGGAAATGGTCTTCCTTGCAATCCAAGCAATTAACTCTTCTATGGCAACTTGAAGTGATCACTCTAAGTAACCAATATATGGTGTTTGGCTACCTAGAAATTGGCCAAGAAAATACTCTCCTTCTTGACTCCTAAGAACAAAATATCTCTCACTAATTAACTTCTCTCTCTAACTAAAACTAAGTGTCTTTCTTTTGTTTTTGACACCTTGTGTGTATATGAGAGAGGAGGCCTTCCGAGGACAATAGGTGGAGAAAGGGGCAGCCTTCTTTGACTTTTGGGGCGAGCTTCAGTCAACTTGCAGCCTCTCAGAATCGGTGGCGGGCATGCACGGCGGCTAGTTGCCCGCCGCATGAACCCGCCGGGCACGTTTTGCCTTCAACGCGGACTCATTCGGCTAGAATTGTCTCGCCGTGGCCTGCCCAGGAACCCGCCTGGCAAGACGGCGGCCTTGTGAGGCGGCCAAGTGCCCGCCCTCCAGAATGCCTGAGCTCGCCAACTTGACGAGATACTTCCTCCGGCGGCTTTGAGCGGCGGCCTTATTCACGCCGGCCTGACTGCACGAACCCGCCTACTTTGCTCTCTTTTTTCTGCTTTTATTCCCAAATTGCCCCCATTTCTTCACTTTAGACAAAAATACCCTTGAAACACCTGTTTTACCTGAAAATGCTTATTTACACAGTTAAACACATGGAATGCTTAGAAAATGATAGCAAAAACAAGGTAAAAGGGGCACTAAATATAAATATTTAGAGCACGATCAGACCCCCAAACCTGACTTTTGCTCGTCCTCGAGCAAACCATAAATGTTAAACCAACAACAATTTTCCCTATGTACACAATATAAACAACGCACACTAAAACATTTCCGAGAGCCAAGTTACAAATATACCAAATAGATGTGATGAAATAGGAAATAAACATGCGGAAACCTCTAGATAGGTGCTAGCACGATTACAGTCCTCAAAAACACGCTACACGGTGCATCCCACACTCTAAATGTTCAGTTTCAAAAAAAACTAAGCGCTCAAAAGCAAGAACTCAATTCGCCTTGACTCTATCCTTACCGGAATTCAGTCTGATTTTCTCTCAGAACCTAAGTTGCTCTCAAATAACATATGCGAGTAAGAATTTTTATAAGAATCAAATGTAACGCATATGTAATTAAATTAATGCACAACTTGTGGAAACTGTTTCATGAATGCATTGAAATGCCAAAAACGTGGAAAGAACATGCTTAACTTGCATTCCCCAGCTAGACTTCATCAAGGATCAACTAGGTCTTTCCATGGTTTTAACGGGGCCAAGGGTAATATGGAAGAATCACTGGAATTCTGAAGTATTTGATCAACAACCTTAAGTTTAACTTCACAGCTCACAAGAGTAATCACATGCGTCTAGGCTAAGATTTATTTTCTTGTGTTATAGTTTGTACACAGATTAAAATACTTATAACTACTTTGTGTTAAAAAATTTATTTTATTTTATTTATTTTATTTTTATTTTTATTTATTTATTTATTTATTTATTTATTTTTTAACAATATCTATCATCGCCTGAGTACACGCTAGCTATTGAATTTCGAGCTGTATCAATGTATCTAAAAACCTTCATATCTTTGATCAAAATACAACATCATTCTAAGTGACATAAAAGGAATTTTTGGTGTGTGATGGAAAGAAAGGTTTGTGTTTGGCCTCAAAGTGGTAATTGGAGCACACATTATAATATGGACAGTGTTTGGGCATTTAGTAGCTTAAGCACACATGCCTAGAGTCATTTCCCGAAGTCCGTCTGACTAGGGAATACAAATCTAACAAGCAGTCCACAATTTAAGTTCATGGCATCCAATTATGCAATATGAGATCATGTATGATTTGGAAGGTATTTACTCTCATAAGGTGAAATTTTTAGGCTCTGTTCCTTACAGGTAGTCTCCATTATTGGTTCATGCAATCTTGAGCTCAATTCTATTCACTATGCACAAGAGAAAGGGACTATTGCACCGTGTGCAATGTCATTTTGAAATGACATGGTGATAGTTTCAATTAGCGCTCAAAGCATGCACATTTCCTTAATCAACATATACCTTTTAGCATCTTTATTTAACACATGTTCCCTTGGCTCAATCGGATCCAAAAAGTTTTTGTTTTTACACAATTTAAACTAAGGCAACAATATATACATATTTACCATCCTGTGCAGACAATATATACACATTTACTATCATGTGAAGGATTGACAAAGTGTTACTGTGCCCACACCCCCAAACCTAAACTGGACATTGTCCCCAATGTTCGCACACGGAAGACAATAAAAAGTTCCTTGGTTTGGTTGTTTGGCCAACAAACAACTTATCAATCCATACCAAAAAGGGATCCATATGTACAACACCTGATATTCTATTTGTCATGCACACCGTTTTCAAAAATCCTAAGCACTAATCAATCAATCATACAAGTGTCCAAACTTAGATCTAACATGTTACTAACTAAAAACATATATGCAAGTAAGCAATATAGATATATAATAATAAAAAGGCTGTAACCATACTCCCCAAAGGTAAAGTAAAGGGTATACAAAAATGCAGAATAATGCTCCGCCCATAAAAATTCATGCGGCGTACCAATCCGCCTACATGAAAAAGTCATCGTCACTGAAGTCTAGGGGTGTAAACTGAACTCCTCCGACGGAGTAAAGAAAAATGGGCTCAGGAGGAGGTGGTTGAACATATGGGATGATGTGCGTCGGGGACTCGGGCTCCTCCACAATGTATTCCACCGGAGCAGTAGTGGTCTCATCGTATCCATCCGGAAGAAGCTCAATGCCTACCACGTACGACTCCACGTACGCCACATGCTCCACCTGCTCAGGTATCTGCTCCTGGAATGGTTTCCGGTCCTCCATCTTCTCCGGAAACAGTTCTTGCATCCCCTCCGTGTAACTCCCTCTCAATTGGTCCGGTAGACCCCTCTCTACCTCCGGTCTCCCTATCACCTGTTCTAGGATCTGACTCAGGTAAGGGTGGAATAGCTGATGTCTCTGGTGCTGTGGATGCCTTGTCGTGTCTGCGCTTCTGACGGCGCTCTCCATCTCGATCACTCGAGTGATCACTGGGCTCACTCACCTGATATCCCACACATTTTGCCACTGCTCTTGTCAATGCTCTCACTTGCCTAGCTAGGCGGCGAACAGTCCGTGATAAAATATCATTGGACTCTGTCAACTTCTTGTGGGACTCCATCATGTCCCTCGCCCAAGCTGGTGCCCCAACCTCCCTCTCAGACTCTGTCTCCTCAGACTCCTCCTCGGACTCCTCACGTCCCTGAGCTTCTAATCTTTCTAACTCTCTCCTCTTGATGGACCTCCTCTGAGCTAATCTCTGATCTCGCTGCTCGCGCAAACTAAGAAGCTTATCTATTCCCGGCTTTCCCTCAGCTGCTTCATTGTAGGCCCTTCTGCCTACATGACCTCTAGGTGTCAATATCCCATCTGCTGGCAAATCCACTCGAAGTCCTACCCTCCGAGCAAAGTGAGTAATCAAACACGGGAAGAAGAGGCTTATATTGCTTCTCCTCCCTGACTCTGCTATCATCTTCACTATTGTGCGCCCGACATCGAACTCCAAGTGATTCTTCATTTGATAGATCATGATGGCAATGTGCTTCTTCAAATCTGTCCTGTGTGAGCTGGGCACGAGTGAGTAGCTGAAATAAAAACTCCAAAAGTGCTCCTCAAAACCTAGCTGCCTCTGATAAACCTTGCCATCCCAATCCATGTCTTCGTCTCCTGTGATGGCGATTCTGAATTGCTTGTCATACTGATCAAACAGGGCATTTGGCTCGTATCCCTCCTCCCACTGAGGGTAACTCTATGTGTTGAGGAATGCGTTGATTTGCTCGGCGGTCATGGAAATGGCCTTCCTTCGGACCATGACCGGGGCTCCCCTCTCAAATTCATCAGGGTCTATGGCAGCATAGAACTCCTGGACGATCCTTCGATTGGCTCTCTTCGGAAAGGACACATATGCCTCCCACCTTCTCCGGCGAATCTCATCAAAAATCGCCGTCTCCCTCAATTCCTCAAAGCTAACGTCTCTCTCGATGAGGATGGGTCTCTTAGTGGTGCTCTGGAGTCGTTCTCCATAGATCTCCTCTGCTGTCCTCTCTGGTTGTGAGGAGCTTTCCTTCTCCTTTCCCTTTCGGGATCCACTTCCCCGCTCGATTGTGGATGCCTTCCGTTTTGGTCCCATCTGTGGTTAGAGTAAAGAAAAAGCACAACAAACACTCCAAATGGATTAGACGTCGGGTTAGTGACAATAATCTCAACTAAACTTAACTAAAACATTATAATTATAAGTATTACTAATATTATGTGCATGTGTGTGTGTGTGTTTCACCCTACCATCAAGCTAGGAAAATCAATAGTCACATACATAAAAGATGCCACACACATGCCTTATCATACAACATTTTATTCATGCAAATGTAGATGCAATTAGCGTCAACTAAATCACACACATGTGCCACATTGTACCCGAGTTGTACAACACAAGTTAGAGCTCATTGACAATCACAATCAAATGGTTTTTAAACATGTTCACCCACACACAATCGCACATCCCATTGGTCTAGAATTGACACCCAAATAACTTGGCTCAATATGAACAATAACATTCGTCTTAAAATCAAGTCTTTGATCAAAATTTACACAAAAGAGATGCTCATTGTACATGTTCAACATTTCCTTTTTCCCAATTCCTTATCACATTTCTCAATCCCCCTAATCAATCAACTTCAATCAATCAAAACACCAATTCATCCTAATTCTTTATCAATAACTCACAATCAATTGCAAAGCATGCTTTCAATCTATAATTCCATTGATCATGCATGTTATTATGCAATTTCCTTGTAGTAACAAAATCACAACAGGCAAAAAACATCAACATAGAAATTTCACCACCCATTTTCGACCAAGTATGAACCCTAACATTCACAAGTTACAAAATTGAATCAAACTAGGGAAATATGGTTCGAAACTTGTCCTAGCATGCATAACTAACATCAATTGAATCCATGAATGTCAAATAATCCACTCAAACCCAAGAACCATGTAAGAACCCTAATTTCACAACCCAGGGCATTTGAAGATCAAAGTTTTCATGAAATTGTGTTCAAACGAGTTTAGAATTAGGTTACTTACCTTTGTCTTGAAGTTCTTGATGAATTCGAACGAGATTTGGGAAGGATTGGAGAAGAAGTTTTGTAGATTCACGCGGGAGAAGTTGAAAAGATTTAAAATGGGTAAAGTGTTGTCGTGACAACGACAGGTCCTATTTATAGGACCTGTATTCAGGCGGCTTCTTGCCCACCGAACAAGCCCGCTGTCATGCAAATTTACATCAAAACGGCAGCGTTTTGGTCATTAGGGGATAGGGCGACCTCGTAGAAGGCGGCTTGTTTCCTGCCTCAAGAACTCGCCGTGTCTGAGTGATGTTGGCGAGCTTGTACGTTCTGGAAGGCGACATCATTCCAGCCGAATGAGCTCGCCGTGTCTTCTTCCTTTCAGGATTGGCGAGCTTATTCTTTCTGGAGGGCGGCCTATCGTCCGCCGTAATGGAACTCGCCTAAGTTTCTCTTGAGTAACCGCAGGTTCATCTCTTCTGGAAGGCGGCCAATTTTCCGCCTATATGAACTCGCCCATGATTCTGACTTCAATTGTGGCGAGCTTGTACGTTCTATAAGGCGGCCAAATTCCCGCCTATATGAACTCGCCAACTTTGCTTGTTCTTCTCAATAAATTCCGCGGGCTTGAACATTCTGGAAGGCTGGCAATATCTCGCCTTCCAGAACCCGCCGAAGTGATTTTTGGCCTCCTTTCACTTCATTCAATTTCTTCTCTTGATTTCCGTTTTCCTACACACAATGGCACAACAAACACACAACATGCAACATATTTTCTCTACATTAATTAGGCTACTTGAACGTGCTTGACTTACAACAAGGATTTCAAACCCCAAAACCTTTCTTTTGTGCACCCTAATTCTTAGTGAATTAATTTTACACTCGGTGAGTGCACAAGAGATTGAGTGGGGTTGTCAATTTCCCGATCACTTTTAAACACAATTCAATTTATTCAAAACTCAAAACTCAAATTTTTACAAAGCAAATACATCAATGTAGCAAGTGTGTCTTTGATATTCGATAGTTGCACACTTATACAATCATCAATTCAATCACCTCCTCCATGCCCCATTTAGAATGGGTGGTTCAATCACCACATACCCCTTTTCTTTCCTTTTGACCCACAAGGGTCCCTTCCCATTAAGTCCTTCCAACTTTGATTTTGCGATCCAAATGGGTTTGACATTGACCTTGGGAATTGGGGTTGCATACCTTCTAACTTTCCATCTTTTGGTTGGACAATTAGGCCTAATGTGGCCTATTCGATGGCAATAGTGACATATAGGAGTGAAAGTAGAAAATGTACCTTCCGATGTAGATTGTGGAGGTGGAATGCGGTTCTTTCTTCTAGGCCTTCGCCGTGGTTTTTGTTTCGAAGCAAAAGTGGGGGACTCCTCGGGTGATACATGCATCGTCTTCCTGGAAGGTGGCTGAACCATCCCTTCGGACTTGACCGAAGTGCCTATCTTTGGCATAGCAATCTCAACTCGAGTCTCCTCATTTTTCACTCTCAAGATTTCCAGGGCTTTGTCCCTAGAATGAATCTCCTCTTCCATGATTTTCATCTTGCCTTCGAATTCCTTGCTCAACGACTCATTCCTTTCTCCGAATTCATCTTTCACTAGGGAGAAATCGTCTTCAATTTTGTCTTGGAGAGCATAATTTTCCTCTAAAGCTTCATCAAGTTTAATGTTGAGTTCAAAGTTCTTCTCCACCAACTCTCAGTTTTCTTCTTTGAGCTAAGCGATGGTGGACTCGTAACTTGATGAATCATGTTCCAAAAGCGGGGTCTTGTTAGTCACCTCGCTTTGAGCGAGTGCTAAATACTCCCCAAAAGTAGAGTGAGGTTCGTCATCCTGTTCGTCACTGGCAATGTTAAAACAAACACTACCCTTCAACGGGTTCTTCATGCTTTCAAACACTTCAAACTCTGCTGTCTGACCTAAAACCGTCATGGAGAGCCGTCCCTTGTGGACATCGATAATTGCCTTGGCAGTTGACATAAAAGGTCGCCCTAACAATATCGGCATCTCCCTTGCCTTGGTTAAATCGGTCTCCATTTCTAGAATAACAAAGTCAGCTGGGATGATCAATTCACCCACCCTGACTAACACATCTTCAACCACTCCTGTTGGATGTCGTACTGAGCGGTCGGCTAGTATCAATTCCATGGTAGTCGGCTTCAATCCCTCTAATCCTAAATCCTTAAACAATGCATAAGGCATTAAATTGATCGAAGCTCCTAGGTCTAACATCGCCTTCTCCCTCCGAGTTTCACCAACTGATATGGTAATGATGAAACTTCCCGGATCCTTCATCTTAGGTGGCAATGCTGTTTCCATGGCTGCACTTGCTTATTTGGAAATCACTATTTTCTCCAGAAATTCCTTCTTACGCGCCTTTGAGTTGAGTTCCTTGAAGAACTTGGCGTATGCGGGCATTTTCTCAATCACTTCAAGTAGAGGAATGCTCACATTCACCTTCGATAGGATGTCATAAATCTCCCTGAAAGCTTGGTCTAATTTCGACTTCTGCAGCCTTCCTGGGAATGGAATCAGAGGAACATACGGATTAGGAGACTTGTGTATCCTTGAAGTGTCCTTGTGACCTTTCTCCGGTTCCTTGCTCGTTCCTATCCCTACTTGCGTGTCAAGATCATTCTTACTAGGCACTTCCTTGTCCACTGAAACATTATCAGGAACATCAGAAATTTCAGATGGATATGGGTTAGAAAGTACCTTACCACTCCTTAAGACCGTGGCTGCCTTGGCTTGTTCTGACTGACTTGGGAGTTTCCTTGGCTCCTTCTTTTGACTAACTTCAGCATACTCCCCTATTTGTCTTTCCAATGTCTTGACTACTCCTTCCATAGAAGTAATCCTGATGTGATTAGGATCCTTGGGGTAATACTGACTAGTGGCCCTATACTCATTGTCTCTCTAGCCTTGTTGGCGCCAAGGTAAGTTTTCCTTCACCTTCCATGGTTGTGTACTTTGCTGCGGTCTTGATTGGTGTCCCTGAGGTGGATACCAGTTGTTGTCGTTGTTGTTTTGTGGAGGTAACTGAGGATTCAAACAGTGATTGTTCCCATAATTGAGGTTAGGATGCCTTGCCCATCCCCTATTGTATGTGTTGGAAAAAGGATCATCCAACTGTCTTGACTGATGTGGCGGATACACCACTTGTAATTCTTCTTTTGTGGGTGGCATTGGCTCAACCATAGAATTCATGTCCATTCCACGGTTTTCCCTAACATGAACCTGATCTGCTACTAAAGGTTGGTTCCCGAACCTACTCATGAGTGTCTCTATATTCTTACTCATCTCGCTCATCTGACTTGCCATTTCCCTACTCACTTCTCCTCGACTACCTCGAGTGTTCCTCTGCTGGGAATTCTGTTCAAGCATCTCATACTTATCAAACACATACTGTGCCGTTTTCTCTCGCATCGCTCCTCCACATACATTGTCAACAATTGCCTGTGAAAGACCCGTCAATCCATCATAGAAAGATTGAACTTGTGATACTAAAGTATACTCGTGATGAGGGCACTGTGCTAAAAGTAGCTTGAATCTACCCCATGATTCATGAAATGCATCCCCTTCCCTTTCCTGGAAATCAGCTATCATACTTCGTATTTCTTTCGTCTTCCATGAGGGAAAGTACTTAGCAAAAAACTTCTGCTCAACACCGCTCCATGTGGTAAGTGATCCTGCTGGTAATGCCATGAGCCATTTCTTGGCGTCGTCTCTCATGCAATACGAAAAACATCGCATGCGTAAGTGATCCTCCGTCAAGTTTCTGAGTGGAAAAGTAGTCACCACATTGTAATATTCCTTCATGAATTGAAGGCAGTCTTCGCTCAGGTTACCACCAAAGTGTGGGAGTGTGTTGTAATGCAAGTTTTTCAGCTCGTAATTCCTCTGGGCGTCGTCTAACAATATAGCTGAAGGATGTGATCCAACGGTAGGCAATGAGAATTCCTTCATCATTCGTTGATCCTGTCCGTGTTTTGAACCAGTGGAGGTACTACTAGAAGAGGTTGATCCTTCCTCAAGATCAGATAGTCCTCTAAGATTGTCTGTCATTGTTGGTAGCCTCGCTATGCGATCAATATTTTCAACAAAAGGTTCAAGTGGGCTTCCCAAAGATCGTCTTCCGTGCATCAAATTGTGACAAGACCTGAAATTACACTACACTAACTACCAAAAGGTTAAGTGCTCAAACAGAAAATCACTATGATTATGCAAAAATTAAATTAACTAATGTTCTAAAGAGAATAAGGTAACAAATAAACCAAAGCCGTGCAAATTCCCCGGCAGCGGCGCCATAAGTTTTGACACGCCCAAACCGGTTCTACAAATGTCACTATAATGAAACCTATTCTACCTCGGTTGTATTAAAGGGGCGTGCGAGTCTGGTGACCCTATTGCAAGTGCACAAGTCGTTAAACTAGTGTAGTGAGCAAGTAAGGGTATCGTTCCCACTAGGTATGCACTAAAGGCTTTCTATCCTTAGATTAACTCTACAATTTCCTAGATATTCTAACAAGTTTTACTTAAATTAACTAGTGATTAACAATTAATACTTCTAAGATGGAGTTGTCTAATTAGCAATTACACTTACTTGAGTTAAATTCTATATTGCAAATTGTTAAGGAATTAGATTCATTCAAGTATATTCTAGTGTCTAATCAATCATTCATTAAGCCTAACCCTCAATTACTAACATACATATATTCATATGAATGTTCTAAGCACCTAATTCTCTACTGAATCACAATGAAATCTAAGATTAGAATGTGATTAAAGGGAATTAGTCATTTCATAATAGAGAATTACAAGTTAGTAATCTCTACTCATAGGTGCTTCACTATTGAGATGCAATAAATGGTACATGCATACAATTCATCAAGTTATTGCACTATAAAGAGATAAGTGGTTGCAACCACCACACATACAATTATAAATGCACATAAACATGACTCAAGAGGATTATAACAATATGATTGATTAGATAACAAGGAATTACAAGAATTACATCTAATTCCCTAACAAGAGGGATTAGCTACACATAGTATCAAAATTACAAAGACATACAAGTAAGGGAAACATCACCAAATGACAAACTTGTGAAGTGGAAATGGTCTTCCTTGCAATCCAAGCAATTAACTCTTCTATGGCAACTTGAAGTGATCACTCTAAGTAACCAATATATGGTGTTTGGCTACCTAGAAATTGGCCAAGAAAATACTCTCCTTCTTGACTCCTAAGAACAAAATATCTCTCACTAATTAACTTCTCTCTCTAACTAAAACTAAGTGTCTTTCTTTTGTTTTTGACACCTTGTGTGTATATGAGAGAGGAGGCCTTCCGAGGACAATAGGTGGAGAAAGGGGCAGCCTTCTTTGACTTTTGGGGCGAGCTTCAGTCAACTTGCAGCCTCTCAGAATCGGTGGCGGGCATGCACGGCGGCTAGTTGCCCGCCGCATGAACCCGCCGGGCACGTTTTGCCTTCAACGCGGACTCATTCGGCTGGAATTGTCTCGCTGCCTTGTGAGGTGGCCAAGTGCCCGCCCTCCAGAATGCCTGAGCTCGCCAACTTGACGAGATACTTCCTCCGGCGGCTTTGAGCGGCGGCCTTATTCACGCCGGCCTGACTGCACGAACCTGCCTACTTTGCTCTTTTTTCTGCTTTTATTCCCAAATTGCCCCCATTTCTTCACTTTAGACAAAAATACCCTTGAAACACCTGTTTTACCTGAAAATGCTTATTTACACAGTTAAACACATGGAATGCTTAGAAAATGATAGCAAAAACAAGGTAAAAGGGGCACTAAATATAAATATTTAGAGCACGATAAACCACCTTAAGCACACGACCTGCTCATTCCTGTGGTCCCATGTAACCTCCTGTCTGAATGGGTCTAACAGGTAGATCTTCCATTGTGAGAGGTTGACGCTAGCCAGTACCCAATGATGTCGTCCAAGGTTGCAAGGAATCAGAACCTGTAAGTGTTTCAACATAGTGTTATCAATGTGAAATTTAAACATAGTATTAAACAATTGAAACCGTGTAATTTAAACACTCACCATGTCAACCTCATGCCATGGTCGGTTTCCTGATGGGAGCAATCCTTGGACCATCTTCAGGTCATCATTGGACCACGTTTGATTCAGTATAGACCACTCCGTAGGGGGTTTGCCCACAACCCCACGGCCAAACATTTTCCCCCATTGAATATGTAACCATGACTGTACATAGAAAATTTACCACAACTTTAGGTAAAAGATGTGTAAAACACATCAATGCACAAGCGAAAACCTAACAATACAAACACTTACATAGAACTGTGAATCAATTATGTTAAACCTCTGACAGTAGACAGCGGGGTATGCTCGTTGACGCTTCTGTAGAATCTTCAAGTATGCGTCGATGTGTTGAGAATGTAAACATTTTATATTATTAGGATTCTACCATTACTGATATAAACTTATATAGACAGTTAAAGTAAGGAACATACTGTATCCTCCAACTCCATGAAGTTGGTTTGGAACCAGTGGAACCAAGTGACACCCATTGGTAAATGCAGATCGACATCACGTCTGCATAATTGTTGAAAAAGTTAGATAACCAAGTAATTTTACTTAGGTGTTAAACAAATAATATTAAAAGATTGTAAAATGTACGATTATACTTACAGTTCCCCCGTCGTGTTCTTCTTATAGGCTCGGTAGGCCGCAAGCTGGTTAGCATGTACCAAATCGTGGGGCCTAAATACATGTTATGGTGACTGTGGCCTTGTCCTTGGCTTCTTCGGTCCACAAGGGTCAATGTATGGGGACACCAGCTGCCAACCTGGCTTGCGAACCAGCTGCTGACGCTGAACCTGGGGTGGACTATGGTCCCGAACACTAGGCTCGACTGGAGGGGTACGGAGTGAGAAGGAACTCTGCCTCCATGGATCACTGACCAGAGGGGTGCGCTGTGAGGAGGAACTTTGCCTCCGTCGATCGCTGTGAGGATAGGTGTGCTCTGGCGGGACCGACTAGAGGGTGTTGCTGACACGGATGAGGGAGCTACGTCGGGCTCGCTTGGAGGGTCGCGCTGTGCTGGGATCAACCGGAGGAGGGGTGCGCTTTGAGGACAAACTCTGTCCCAAGTCCTATAGATGAACACGATGGTGCAACCGTGCTGTCTCTAAACCACCGGGTACCTCCTTTGTAGTAGGTACCTGCTCATGTCTGGTCTTTGGGTCTGTCCCGTCTTGATGAGTACCTGTCCTGTTTGTGGGACTAAAGTCTCCATGACAGTCATCATCGTCATCGAATGGTGGGTCATGTAACAATGGACCATCCATACTAGGCTGCGACATCGGACCATGAAGCGCCCGGATCAAATCCACCAACTTTGTATGCTACCTATCTCGTTTCTCCTCACTCTTTCGCATATCCTCCCATAAATCTCAGACATCATCCATCACTTCAGTGAATTTACGGTCACAGCAGTCCTGAAGGATTTCGAACTCTGTCAGTATTGAAACCGTTCACTTGATTGAAATTAAATAATGTGGTACAAATATTTTTATGTACCTCTAGATGCCCTCCAATGCCTCCTCGTGAGTTACCTCTAATTGGAGGCTATCTAGGCAACGCGAATCGAACCCACTTATGCCTCATGGGACTCCTACTGTGACCCTCCGTATCACTGGGTCCGGAAGACAAACCCTCAGTATCACTGGGTTCGGCAGTCGTATGTCGTTCAGGATCCAGGACGAGAACAGGTATATTAGCGGCATCGGCATCATACAGACTGCCTCCCTCGGAAATGCCCTCGTAGTACTGTTCAACCCTCTCAGATGTTGTCGGCACCAATTTAACCCTCGCAAACATCTGAAATCGTAGTTAGACCATTGTAATTGTATGCATACTAATAACTATAAACATTAACAAAAAATATACTTACCCTTTCGGTGAAAATGTTATCTAGCTTGTCCCCCATTGGTTGTTGACTCAATTCCCATTTCAGAATATAGGGGGATAGCTCGATTTCCTTACGGGTCCCACATTGGTTGTTGCCAAGCTCGGGGATAACCTCAAAAGCAAATATCTGCGTAATAGATAAGTACGATAAGAATCCAATACATAAGTCATATGAAAAAAATTACAATTAAAGTACGGATTCAAATTTTAAATTCTCACCAACAGTGCGTGCGTTAGACTGTATATGTTGTACGTCTCCACGGTGTGTATGTCAACACCCTTTCATTGCTGTCGTTGTTCGAACCGCTCTCGTCGACCGTCCAACGCATGCTTGAAACCACTAATAGATCGCCTATACACGTGTGCACCCCACGGGAACGCATCAAAAGTGTCCAAGTCCTTGACTAGGCGAAACTGCCATACTAGAACTTTCTCTCTCTCGTCTAGCCACATAAGTATCCAGTTAAGCATATACAACAGGCACAACTTAACCGTATCGTACTGCTTAGTAAAAACACCAATCCACAGTACAGCTTTAAGCTCTTCATACTCGACCTCATCTCGACCCTCAAAGTACCGCTGGTGTATGCCATTCTCTACCATATCATAGGTCGACATGTCGGGAATGACTCCGAACTTCAATCCGGTGATCAGACAGAACTCAACCTTCGAGAACCGGACCGAATGCTTACCTAACAAAAATATCATCTCATCTTCTGGCCCATCGTGATACAACTCGCGCAGAAGCAGCCGATGGACAATGCCAACCGAAAACTTCTTCTGACAATGCATCCGAAGGAAATGTCCAAAACACGACTCAGTATACCGACATCGTTCTTCGACCGCAAGATGTTCAGGTACCCTATTAAGTGCGTTGTCGATATCTGTAAGGTTATCAAAATGGTCATGCCGAGTTATTTTTCCCGAGTACCGTTCTTCCAATGGAGTTTTAAGCAAATTCTTGAGCTAATTCCTCATCTGCATATTCAAAGGAAAAAAAAAACATATAAGTTCATTAAAAGGCTTGGAGAATATATTAAACGGCTCAGAGAGTATATAAAAACGCTTGGAGAGTATATGAAAAAGCTCAGAAAGTATAAGAAAAGGCTCGGAGAGTATATGAAAAGGCTCGGACACAGTGTAAAAAGGCTCGGATATTCTAATTTGACAAACCTAAACCAAAAAAATTAAAAAGCTTGGAATACTGTTCAAAAGTCTCTGACAGTGTTTTAAAAGGCTCGGAAAAGACTCGGAGATTCAAAACTAACAAACCTATTCATATTCCTAAAAAAGCTCCAATTACAATTTAAAAGTCTCGGACAATGTTTTAAAAGGCTAGGAAAAGGCTCGAATCCAGTGTTAAAAGGCTCGGAGATTCAAATTTCACAAACCTATTCATATTCCATAAAAAGCTCGGATTACTATTTAAAAGTCTCGGACATTGTATTAAAAGGCTCGGAGATTCAAATTTCACAAACCTATTCATATTCCATAAAAAGATTACTATTTAAAAGTCTCGGACAGTGTACTAAAAGGCTCAGAGCTAGTGTGAAAAGGCTCAGAGAATCAAATTTCACAAACCTATTCATATTCCTTAAAAAAGCCCAGATTACTATTTAAAAGTCTCAAACAGTATATTAAAAGGCTCGGAAACAGTGTTAAAAGGCTCAGAGATTCAAATTTCACAAACCTATTCATATTCCTTTAAAAAAGCTCGGAATACATTTTAAAAAGCTCGGAGAGTGTTTAAAAAGGCTCGAAAACCTAGATTTTCATCGTCTTCTACACAACTTTTTTATAAATTCAAACCCTAATCTAAACCTAAACTAACCCAGAACCATAATCTAAATCAAACACACATAAACTAACAACAAAAACCAAATCAAAACAACAACCAACATAGATTGAAACAACAAAAAAATTGATTTCCAAAAAACATCTAAAATAAATTAATGTCATCCCCTTATTTACCAAAATCCCACCCATTGGATGAAATTGGATGGAATGGCCATTAGTGTCACAAAGTTCGCCAAAAATGGCCATTTTGGAACTACTTTCCAATCCAATGACCATTTTGATAGTGTGTCATCAATTCGATGACCATCAGTGTAATTATCCCTTAAATCTATTCCGTGCGGTAACATTTTGAGGGGTGACTCTTACTGTTGGCACTTCTCAAGTGAGGGCAATTATATGGTTAAGAGTGGTATAAGCTGGGGGTTACGATGGATATTAATACTTCTGGTTCAGGTGGGCTGGGAAATGGTTTTTGGTGGAGGAAAATCTGGGGTTTAAATCTGCCAATTAAAGTGAAAATTTTCTTATGGAAGACTTGCCATGAGTGGCTTCCTACTATGGTCAGTTTAGCCAAGCGAAGGGTTCCGGTTGATGGGTTGTGTCCTGTTTGCTGTAAGGCTTTTGAAACTACAACTCATGCATTGTGGGGGTGCTCGCGGGCTTGAAAATGGTGTGATTTTTGATTAGTTCAATTGGTGGCCTGAGCTGCAAAGATGATGTACCCCTTATTGATTTTATTTCCTCCTGCCTGCACATTTTGGGAGATGGGGAACTGGATTTGTTATGTGTCATCTGGTGGCGCATTTGGTACGTCCGTAACCGATGCGTTCATAGTGGTGAGCATATTAATCTGGGAGTTGTGGCCTCTTGGTGTTCTAGTTATTTGGCAGAGTACAAGGCATCTAATTTGGAGGAGGTGGAAAAGCAGGGTATGGTGATTACCAGTCTGGTACGATGGTGCCCTCCAATTGTAGGTCTGTACAAGTTGAATACTAATGCAAAGATTCTAGCTCGCAACGGATTGGTTTGGGGATGGTGATTCGGGATCAAGATGGGAATGTTATGGCTTCTAGTACGCAAAGGGTTGAAGCAAATTTCTCCCCAAAAGTTGCGGAAGCTTTGACAATTCTTTGAGGACTTACATTTGCTATATATTGATACAGGTTTGCTCCCAGTTTATGTTGAGTCAAACACGCTTGAGGTGGTAAATCTGGTAAAGAAATTTCAGCTGAGATTGGTTTTTATATTGGGGACATTTTAGAGCTTTTGCTTTGTAATGCTGGTTGTTTGATTGGCTTTGCATCTAGAAAGGTGAATATTGTTGCCCATACTATCTCAAAATTGATGCTGTTTGTTGACAAGGACTGTTTTTGGTTAGAAACTTACCCTCCGTGCGTGGAGCAGTTTGTCTAGGATGATTGTCCCGGTTAGTTTGTCTTGTTTTCTTCGTTTTATATATGGTTTGCTTTCAAAAAAAAAAAAAAAATCACAATAATTTTCAAAATTGAGTTCAGCTTGGATGCAAAAAGATGGACATATTGAATGATAGACAACTTGAAGAATTAATCGATTCAAGTTTGTTTAAACCGGATACAAAGAAGAAGCAAATAGCAAATAACAGATGACATATTTCTCATCAATAATCCAAATAAAACTTAAGAAAAGAAGCACAAGGTTATATATGGCTCATCAAAGTGTATTTCTTCTTTGTGGAAGTGGGGTCTTGATGACTTGCAATATCTGCACAACTTCAGCCATGGAAGGCCTGCTTGATGGTATCTGAGAAGTGCAAACCAAGGCCAATTTCAGTACAGGAAATACCTCATCTTCTGGGAAATCTCCCATGCTCGGATCAACACAATCCAACACATTTCCTTCCTCAAGTAAAATCCTCACATGGTCACTTAATATTACCACATTGTCTTCTCCATATTCAACTGGCCTCCTACCGGTCACAAGCTCTAGAATCAAAACTCCAAAACCATATATATCGCATTTCTCATTCACCCTTAAGCTTTGACATGTCAATTCTGGTGCAACATACCCTAATGCATTCTGAAACCTGTTGCTCATTACGTGTTTGTCAAGCTTTGTCACTAGTCTTGCCAGTCCGAAATCCGAAATCTTGGGGTTGTAATTCTCATCAAGCAAGATGTTACTTGGTTTTATGTTGTAGTGAATAATAGGTGGACGGAAAGAGTGATGCAAATGAGCAAGTCCTTTTGCTGTTCCAAAGATTATTTTGAATCTGTGAACCCAAGACACAAGTGGAGCAAATGGGAGCCGTTCATGAAGCTTGGTCTGCAAGCTACCGTTTGGTGCATATTCTGACACCAGAAGCTGTAATTGAGGAGTCCAATAGTATCCTTCTAATGATATCAAATTCGGATGCCTTGCTTTTCCCAGTACTCTAACTTCTCGTTCGAAGTCTCCAGGATTTTGTATTATGTTTGATGTAACAAGCTTTTTAACAGCTACAATCCTTCCTTGATCATGAGCTCCCAACGAGACCTTGCACACGGTTCCAAACACTCCTTGGCCGATTTCAGAGGCCTTTTGGAGGAGGGATTCAGGATTGATGACCCAATCAGGGGACGATGATCTGGAATCGAACAGAATCAGCTTGCCTGTGGCTAGACTTGCAGATTTTGAAGAAGTTGATGAGCACATGCTTTCCAAAGCTGTGTCCACAAATGCAAGCCTTCTTCGAGCCGAAACATTTAAAAGACTGATAACTATTACTCCAAATGCAATTAGAAAAGCTGCTGTGATTGCAATGATAGAAGAAACACTAAGGAACATGAGGTGATCATTGCGGAAAGTTGTTGAGGACTCATTGATTTGTCTGTGCTTGTAATATGCATCCGGGTCAAGAACAAGAGGCTTCGGTACATTCATCTTACAAGGTCCCTTTAACAAGGGTGAGCAAATCCCCAAATTTCCCTGTAAAGCACTTTGATCCAAGCTTGGAAACACACCCTCTTCAGGAATCCTTCCTACCAGCCTGTTATACGATACATTTACGGCTACAAGACTTTCAATCTTTCCCAGCTCTCGTGGTATCTCTCCACTTAGCTCGTTCCACTCCAGCTTTAAAATCTCAAGCTTGTTCAACTTTGAAATTGATTTAGGAATCGAACCACTTAAATTATTGTTGGACAAGCTCCTGCAATTAAATCAAAGACATTTTCAACATTATATACATTAATCACACAAGAGAAGAAAGGAGAGGGTATATATAACTTACAACAAATAGAGAGATGAACAATTGCCAATCTCTTCAGGAATTGTGCCGGATAATGAATTCCCATCCAATTGAAGAATGTCTAGACTTCCAGACTCGCATATATCTCCAGGAATTGAACCGCGTAAGTCACTGTTTCGAAGATCTAATTCTTTTAGACTCTGCAAGTAGCCTATCTCTGGAGGCATATTTGACCGAAGATTGTTCCACGATAAATTCAAGTATCTCAAGTTGGCAAAAATACCCATTTCGCCACCAATGTTTCCTGTAAGATTGTTATTCGACAAGTCCAGTACGCGAAGAGATTCAAAGAGTCTGCTGGAACCTGGCGGGATGGAACCCATGAACCCATTTCCTGAAAAGTCTACCTCTTCCAATCCCAACTCAAACAAACCCTCAGGTATGCTACCATTGAAACTATTACCCCCCAAACGAATGACCGCTAACTTTTCGCAATAAGGCAGTGAAGTTGGAATATTTCCAGTTAGTTTATTGTTAGACAAGCTCAAATATTTGAGTGATTTCAGGTTACCAATTGATGGAGGAAGGGTTCCAGTTAAACCATTGTTGGAGAAATCCACATATTCCAGAGTGGTTATATTACAAAACCACAATGGGAACTCACCTGTGAACATATTATTCGATAAACTGATGAAGGAGATAGAGTTCAACGTGGAAAGAGAATCAGGCAACGCACCAGTGAAAAAGTTATTGCTGAAATCCAACCGGCTCAAGTGTGGACACAATCCAATATCCTGAGGAAGTTGTCCTGAAAATTGATTGCCTTGCAACACAAGCTCTTTCAAGTTATGAAGGCCTAATATTACACCTTGTGGAATGGATCCGGAAAATGTATTGAAAGAAAGATCCAAGGTCCTAAGCCTTTTCAACGACCATATCCCAAAAGGCGGTTCACCAGAGAAATGGTTTCTAGAGAGATTGAGATGGTTTAGAGAGAAACAATATGTAAGCAATGTAGTGGAGATTGAGCCTTGAAGCATATTTGCAGCGAGAGAAAGGTGTCGTAAAGATGGACAGTTTTGAAAGAGATGATTATCATCAGGAAGTGGTCCTGAGAGTGAATTGTGAGAGAGATCAAGAAAAGTAATGTTATTATTGGCAAGCAAAGAAGAAGGAATGGTGCCTGAAAGACTATTGTGAGTGAGATTGAGTGTTTCAAGGCTTGTAATGAGAGGAAGATGAGGAGTAATATCACCAGTAATATTGTTATATGAAAGAGATAATACCTTCAAATGTTGCAACTTCTCAAGGCCTCTACCAAGCTTTCCAGACAATCCCAAGCCATCAAGTAGTAGCTGAGAAACGCGACCGGTTTTAGGATTGCATTGTATGAATTTCCATGAACATGGGGAGTTATCTTCCTCGTTCCAAGATTGAAGATAAGAGGAAGGATCTTCAAGGTGTGTTTTGAAGACAACGAGGCCTAATACATCATCATTGAGTTGAACAGAAGCATCAGCGGATTGATCATGATCATTAGTACTAGTGCACATATGCAAACAAACAAATAAAAGAAACACCAGTTTAAGAAATCCCATTCTCTGATGATTATGATCAATTCCTCCTCCTCCTATGATAAGTTTTATTAGCTACTTATTCAAAGGAATCGGTCTATAGTGTGACTGTGAGTCATGAAAACGATGTAAGCTAAGTGTGGTCACGAGAGAGAGACAATGAATAAAATAGCTTGTATTATTTGTCATGTGACATCCTAAAGAAGAAAGTGAGATGAGAGAATGTTTGAGGGAGGAGGGTAAAATTAACAATCAAACAAATTAATTCCAGCCGCATAATATTTATATATATGTTTATATATCTTAACCTTTCATTTGTCTTCACTCATCTCATCACATGCTGCTGGTGAGTGGTGTCACCTCTTGCTTCCTCTCTACACTTTACCATTCTCATGAATATGATCATCTTAAAAGATTGATTTTCTCTCTCTCTCTCTCTGCATGCAAAAACCTATATTACATTACAAGTAGAGCCATCTAGAGCATCTTTTGTGTTATTTTAAGTTTAACAAATGAGGTTGGGGCCACCTCTCAAATAGTTAACTTGAATTTGTAATTTCAACATTTTAGTTTTGACTTACATAGCATAGTATAGATGAATAAAAGGTCAAAATTTGCACTATAAAAGGATCACTTAATTAATGCAGGTACCCCTTCATCGGCAAATATAGACTTGGTCATTCGGGTTTGTTTGCTACCTTTGTCACTCATACTCTTTCCACAATGGCATAGCCTAGTATAGATGAATAAACGGTTTAAAATACACTCAACCAGCTTCACATGTTCAATTGTATTGAAGGCATGATTTTTTGGTTAAATCAATATATGCTTTTATGTGTATCTCAATAACTTAATCAATTCTTGTCACAAAATTTCCAAAATATTCTCATGGGAAGTTACCGTATATGTACATGTTCATCTCATCTTCTTGAGTGTACGAGTATGATGAAAACTTAAAATATTGGTAAAGTTGAGGAAATACAAAGTCATTTGGAGTTGATATTCGTATTAACAAAACTAAAAATATATAAAAAGAGTGAATGGAGATTGGAGAATACAAATCCAACAAGTGCTCACAAGTTCCAAACAATGTTCACGGGAGAGAAAACTACAAAAGATAAAAGAGTTGTCTTTGTCACTTGGGCCCCCACCAACCCAACACCATTACACATTTACACATAACACATGCACGCAGTGACGCAGTGTGGCCTTCTTCTGTCTTTTAACACAACTATGGTCTATTCATGCTAATGCTAATCTTATAACTTTTCTCTTGGTCAGAATTTGATACACTCCATTCGGATAATTGTAGGTTTTGAAAACAAAGGCTTGGCAGAATGGTGGGCCCGAATAAATTTTTTCTAAAAATAAAACCTTTTTACTAGATCGTTGTAATCATATTGCTTTTAATATTTGATTCAAAAAGAAGTAAAGAACGAAATCGTTACCCTTGTAGAATCTTCGTGATTCCCTCGAACTAAGTTCTTCCGCACCGAATCTCTAACACTAAAGAACTGATGGGTGGACGTATTGATATTGAACAGGAAAAATATCGACCCTCGAATTTTTGTTCTTGTTGTGTACTCAACACATGAGACAACAAGAAATATATTAGGAGACTTTCTCACAATTTTCTCTTGAGGCTAGAACTAAAAAATAAATAAACAAATAAATAATTCATGCTTATCTTTTTCTCTCCTCTTTAAATGAGTATTCATAACCCTTTTGTGACAGAAACCTAATTGGATTATAATACTAATTAATTATTAAAATAAACAATTTATTTAAATATTTAAAATGGCAATTTCAAAAATCCTTGTCAAAATAATTAAATCACAATTATTTAATTATTATAATAATAGATAAATTTCAAAATTGCCGGTGGATAAACCCATTGGCAAGTTCAGCCAACATAGGGTAAACATCCCTTGTGATTCTTATATTTATCTATTCAATTTAAATTCAAAATTTAAACATATAATAATCCAATTATTAAATAATTATTTTATTTGAAATAATCTAATTATTCAAATAACTAATTAAATAATTTAACATATAAATTTAAGCTATTATTTTTGAAATTTCACAATGATTATCATTGTGCAGTTTTTGAAAATTACAATGTGGTCCCACCACACTGTGTCATCCAATTAAATATTTAAATAATCACATTATTTAAATAAAATTTAATTAATTCATAACTAATTAAATAAAATGGTTAATATTTAATTAATTCACAATTAATTAAACAATACATAAACTACTTTATGTATAGATGATTAATTCCAAATTAATCACTAAGCCTCGTTATACCTTATATTCAATACAATGTTATGGAGATGGTATGGGGACACATGGACCTATAATTTCAAGCACCAATAAATCTTTAATAATTAATTAAAATCTTTTATTAAATATCTGATTTATTAATTCCAGAATTATTCTACTAAAAAACTAGAACTGCACTCTTGCCATTATATAATTAATTACTCGAATAGGAATCGAACAGTCCACTGATATAATCATTACATATAATCCTCAATTAACAGTTCGTAATTTGAGCTATGTTCAAATCCCTTGACTTCTTAATTACATCTTTATCCTTGAGTTTCGGTGATTCTCTAATGAACAATTATTTATGATCTTATCATAAATTGAGCGCTCTATTGTTCAAGACCCAAATCATTTACTCAAGAAAAGAGAATGTGTTTAACCGCTAGCCAATGATCTAATCCTGGGTTAGACTAATACCAGCTGACCACTCCCACTGTATAGCATAGTGCTGGTAAAATGGGCCGGGCCTGGCCTGTTTAGGTCGCGTGCCCAGGCCGGCCCGGCTCGGCTCGGCCCACTGGCTTAATAGGCCAGGCCAAGCCTGTTAAGCCGGTGTGCCGTGTTGGGCCCAGGTGGCGCAGCCTGCAGGCCGCCCGGTACGGCCCGCCAATCCTATGGGCCTAAATTTTTTTTGGAAAAAATGAATTCTGGTTAGCCTGTTAGGGCCCGCCAAAATTCAAAATTTTAATTTAAAAAAAAAATAATTGAATTGAGAGGTGGCTTTTGTAATTAACTTGGTGATCGTTTAAAGTTTAGGGTTTAGGGGTTTAAAAATTAAAAATTTCGAAGCTCGTTGGGCCCAGCCCGTTAAGTCCTTAACGGGCCGGCTTGCCACAAGCCCCGCATGGGCACTGCCTGGCACACCCCGACACAGGCCACGTGCCCAGGCCAGGCCCACCCTCCCCTCAAGCAGGCCAGCCCGGCACGGCCTGTCTCCCTAACAAGCCGTGCTTGGCACAACCCATTACGTTAACGGGCCAGGGCCGGCCTATTTTGACATCACTAGTATAGCATATGTTAAGTCTAGTACATAACATAACATAACATAACATAACATAACATGCATAAGATTGCCTACTGCAAAGGCATAGGGAACATGTCTCATATTCTCTTCCTCTTGAGGTGTTTTAGGATACTACTTTCCTTTAATGTACTTGTAGACACAAGGCTCATCAATGTTTTGATCAAATCCATACGATTTAACCACTTCATCAAATCTAATATTCCAAGATCGAGAAGCTTGCTTAAGTCCATAGATGGACCTTTACAACTGGCAAACTTTTTGCTCTTTGCCTTTAGCTATAAAACCCTCTGGTTGCATCATATAGATGCTTTCGTCAAGATGGCCATTCAGAAAAGACGTCTTGACGTCCATTTACCATATTTCATAGTCATAATATGCAGCAATTGACAAGAATATGCTGATGGATTTGAGCATAGCTATTGGCGAGAAAGTCTTTTCATAGTCAACTCCTTTTTTTGGGGTAAAACCCTTTGCCATTAGCCTAGCTTTGAAAGTTTCCACTTTCCTTCCATTATTTTCTTTCTCTTGTAGATCCATTTGCAACCAATAGGTTTAACCCCTTCGGGTAGGTCTACAAGTTTCCAGACTGAGTTGGAGTACATTGACTCCATCTAGAGATTCATCGCTTGTTGCCATTTCTCATTGTCAAAATCTTCCATTGCACATCGATATGTCAATGGATCATCTTTACCATAATCGGAAATTGCAACTTGTGCTTCCTCGATTTGCCTATAGCGAATAGGTTGTCTCACAACCCTCATATTACAACAATGTGGTAAATCATTCTAATTTTGAGTTATGGTCTTCTCACTTTGTCATTCGACGAAAGTTGTCATTGTTGGTATGATCTCATCAGAAAGTTCATATAGTTATTTTCAAGAAAAGTTGCATTTGTTGATACAAATACTTTTTTATCTTGAGGACTAGAAAACAAACCTCATCTCATTCCTTTTGGATATCCTACAAATATACATACTTCAGATCGAGGTTCGAACTTCCAATCTTACCTTTTAGTAAGTATGCAAGACACCCCCATATGCGAATGTGTAATGATTGAACCAAAATTGTGATGATTTTGGCCCTCATTTCCTTCTCCTTTTGCTTGATTCTCGGGCATTATCCCGTGATTTAATGGTGTAAATTAAGTGTTTTCAGGTATTTACAGAGTTCAGGGGCATTGAAGTAATATTGGAGAAATATGGGTAAAAGTGTAAATTCTGAAGAAGGTTTGAAGTTATTGCAATATCAGAAGAGATCAAGGGTACATTTTGTAAAAGGCCACACGAAGCAACCAGCCAACGCCACGTCAGCTAAGTGATGCTGTGCGTTTTTGTGGTTTGAAGAATTGGGCTCAGGCCTAAGACAAGTAGCGCGCGCCAAGCCCAAATACCCAAGTCAACAAGCCTAAGTACACCCCAGCTGACTTCTAATCGCACCCCAAAAGAGACAAAAAGGTCAGTGCCTAAACGCACCCCAACCCAGTTCTAAGGGCACCCTATCTCTTCTATTCATCTTTTTCTTCCTCACGAGCCACCAGCCATGGTGTCCTTCCCAAACCCTAGGTTACGCCGCCACTAGCCGACCACCTGTCATAGGCCTAACTCGCAAGTGCACGAATCGTGAGATAAGTACAGCGACAAGTAGGGATTGTTCCCACGAGGAAAAGTGATTTACTAATTAAACTAGTTCTAATTAAAGCTAAGCAATTAACAGTATCCAGAGATTTTGATTGATTGATTGATTGATTGATGAACAAAATTATCTAATAGAGCAATTAACAAGAATATGTAAATGTGATCAAGAGGTGAGAAGACTAGGTCATCAATGCTCCCCAACTACGTTTACTCAATACTTCGAATTGATTTTGATAAAAAAATGTTAATCAAGTTAAGGGTTCGTTCTTATCTTAAGTATGATTGTTACCGTATGATCATGGGATGAATCAAGTGTTCTCAATTATAATTTAATTTACTTCAAAAACTTGAGATATAAATTACAACCAAAAACCCATTAAGCGAAAGAACAAGTGAACCAAAATTACGTCCAAAAACTTGGGGTGAATAATTTTACCCATTCAATTGAAGATTGGTTGAGAATGGTGAAACCCACGCGCATCTCAACCATTAAATTATCAACAACCCTAAATTCATACCTAGCATAAAACTATGCATTAGTAAGAATAAGGAATTATGATATATGATGAATTGAATGATTCAAAACTTAAATTAAGAAAATATAATTGTTAACCGCCAAAAATGGCGAAGACCAAAAAAGAATTTTCCACCAACCTTAAAAAGAGAGTCAGGATAGAAAGCAGCACGGGAAAGATGTCTGGGTATCTCGTCTGCCTACGGACAGGATAGGATATGAACTATTACCTACCCCGGCCAGGTTCAAAACCCCCGGGACCAAGAAAATGCCAGGGAAGCCGCGAAGACAAGGCCACATAAAAATTACCGTCACGAGATCCTAGCGCCCATCGACCCCAAGTATCCCGATATCCGGGTGTCCTCGTATCCCGATGCTCGGTACCTTGGTATCTAAAAACATCATTTAAGGAGGAGCAAGAGGGAAGCGGGGTACATGGAATGAATTCCGACCCACAAATACCCATGACAGATACCCCGCCAATCAAAATCCTAGCAGACCAACCCCGCCTAATGCGAGTAGCGGGTACCCAAGACAGTGGTTCAAGAAGGAGGACAAACATTAAACGCCATCGCAAACACAGAAGGCCACGCGCGTTCCCGCCATTCAAGAATCCCATTCAAAAGCAAAGTCAACTCATTTAAATCCGATAAAAGAGGAATCACCTAATTTATGGGGATCAATTCCCGGATGAACTCATTAATCTCCAAAGAAAGACCCGTACGTTACTGAAACCCTAGACCGAAATTCTAGGAGTGCTCAGCAAGAAACGGGCCTATATATTCATTGTATGTCCACAGAGAAAGGGACCTGACATTTTTCTACTTATCGACATTGCCCATCAAGTCATCTTCTTTTTCTTTGTTATTACAACCATGTTTGTACTATCAATTAATGGTAAATATCATTGAGTATCATGCTTAATAAGATAAGTTGAATTTCATTCAATCATACACCAGAATCTTTGTCGTCCTACTATATACACACATTATCCTTAGTAGATTTACAGGAACTAGCGGGGTATCGTGCTAGTAAGTATCCCGCTACCCTAGATCTATCCAGATTCGGGTCCTCCATAAATCGTTAATTAGAAATTTCACCCCGGTGACAATTTTTTGTTAACACTTTGGCGCCGTCTGTGGGAAAGAACTCCCCACCCTTAACAAACTTTCAAGCTTAAACCAGAAGAGAGTAGAAGATGAGGCTCCGATCTTCCCAGGGGCAGCCCGCAAACTCAGGGCCCCATTCCCTCGCTTCCACCCAGAGAAATCAAGGGAAAAAGAATGGAGGCAGAAGCCAGATCCCGGCATCGGTTCCACCACCTAATCTCTGATTAGCGCCGCAGGACCCCATAGTCCTAGAAGTAACTCGGGAAGCCATAGAGCAACATGTTGCTGCCTATGTAGAAAGCGTTCGTCTTTGGATGATTGCTCAAGGAATACCCATCGAAAATCCCAGGATTGTAGAGGGGGCTGGACCAAGTACCCGGGTACCGGTCTTTGACAGACTTGGGCCGCCAATATCAACGCAGAATCAACCCAAAGATCTTCGACATCGACTGGTGAAGTCGGCTATTGACATCTCGCCAAGAAAGGCCTAGCCAACTACCAGGCCAGAGAGAAGGGATCTTCATCCCGACGCAGGTGGCAGTACTGCACCCAAGAGGGACCAACGAGGCACCCGGCCTCCAGGAGAGGAGCGTAAGGAACCTACTGTGGAGTCAGAAACTTTAGACAATGAAGACTCGGTAGCCCGGTCCAGACACAACGGGTCTAAACGTCTTGAGGATCAAATGACCAGGATGGCGAAGGAGCTCGAGGAATTGAAGAAAGGGAAGCAACGGGGTACCTGGAAGAACCCCCTGGGGGAGATGAATGCACCCTTCTCCAGAAGGATTCGGGAAGCTGAACTTCCCCCCAAATTCAAGATGCCCACCGAGAAATATTCTGGATCGAAGGATCCCGTGAGTCATATGGAGAGCTTTGTCCACCAGATGGAAATCCAGAACGCTACCCGATCAGCTATGTGCAGGATGTTCCCTTCAACTCTGACCGATTGTGCTAAGACTTGGTTTAGGAAGTTACCTCCAGGAAGTGTGGACTCTTTTACAAAGCTTACTACCGATTTCTGCACTCAATTTTAGGGGATTAGACCTCGCCCCCAAGGATCCCGTCCGACTGCAGTATGTAATCCAAGAACAAGGTGAGACGCTGAGATCCTACGTAGAGAAGTTCCACAAGGAAGTAATCCAGATGGGAGTGTTTACCGAGAAGGAAACCCTCACCAATTTCAGAAGGAACTTGTGGACCGGCAGGTTATTCTGATCATTTGCCAAACACCCGCCTGAGACTTACCAAGAGGCCTATGATAGGGCGCTGGAGCAGGTAGACATAGATGAGCAGCTCTAAATTAAGGTTGAGCATGATAAAGCCAGGTCATCTAAGCGGTCTAAGAAGGAATCTCCTAAATCAGCAGCTACAAAAAGAGTCCAGAACCCTCCTCCGAATCAATCAACGTATAGGCCGCCGCCTCCTCAACACCGCGAAAGATACCTGGTTAGAAGGACTTCACCCCGAGCAACTCCTCCACTCAGAGAAGTAGCCCGCGTATCAATTGAGGAAGACTGGTATAACTACTACACTCCTCTCAATGCCTCTCGAGAAACCATATACCTGGCTATTCGTGATAAGGGCTTACTCAGGAAGGCCGACCCAATAAAAGTCCCAGCTGATCAAAGAAATCGTTACAAATATTGTGATTTTCATGAGGATGTCGGGCTCAACACATCAGAATGCTACAGCCTCCGTAACAAGATTGAGGGGTTGGTGAGAGGAGGACTTCTAGTTGAATTCTTGCAACAAGTACGGGACAGCATCAATGTGGGAAAGGAGGTGCAGAGAGAGATACGGGATGCAGAGGAAATGAGGAAAGACGAGGGAAAGGACTTAATGCAGCAAATCCAGGTTATCCATACCATCAGTGGAGGCCCAACCCTAGTCGGGATCTCTAACAACTCAAGAAAGAATCATGCTAGGAAGATCCCAAAGCTCACCGCTGGTTAGGATGTGTTCCGGGTATCCCGAGGATCTCGGGAATATCCGCGGTCCGCTCAGATTATTTTCACTGAGGATGATGCCTACAACACAGTGCAACCCTATGATGATCCAATGGTGATCACAGTTCAGATTGCCAATTGCCGGGTCCACCGTATCCTTATAGACACCGGAAGTAGCGTGGATATCTTGTTTAAAGGAGCATTGGAGAAGCTCAACCTTAAGAATCCCTGTTACAACAGTTGTACTACACCTTCATATGGATTTACAGGGGACTCTGTGATGCCAATAGAAACACACATCTTGCCCGTGATAATTGGAGAAGCCTCCTTTCAGCAGAATATCATGACAGAGTTCATCGTGGTGGATACCCCGCCCGCCTATAATGCAATCTTGGGAAGACCTTTCCTATCAGAAATCAGGGGAGTCCTATCCATTTATCATAATGTCCTAAAGTTTTGGAACCAAGGTAGGAGAGGTCAGGGGAGACCAGCAAGCAGCCCGCACCTGTTATGCAGTGTCAGCCAACCCTACTGCATTTGCCAAGCAATATGCTCACATTATTCATAAACCGTGCCACAGGATGGCATAGTTGCAGGAAACAATAGCGGGAATGGTTTGACAAGTACCCCGCAGAACAGTTTGGAGATACGGTTGGTTACTCGGTAGATCACATCGGGAAGGATGGTCACTCTTGGAGGCTTTGGTTTTAAGGTTTGATAAGGAATGTTATCTCAGTTGGTATATGATCGGAACAAAATTGGTATGATTTTGGCCCTCACTTCCTTCTCCTTTTGCTTGATTCTCGAGCATTATCCCATGATTTAATGGTGTAAATTAAGTGTTTTCTGGTATTTACAGAGTTCAGGGGTATTGAAGTAATATTGGTGAAATAGGGGTAAAAGTGTAATTATTGAAGGAAGATTGAAGATATCGTGATATTGGAAGAAATTAGGGGTCTAATTGCAATTCGCCACTCAAAACAGCCCACGCACGCCACATCAGTAATGCTGTGCGTTTTTGGCTAAAAGAAGAAATTGGGCATCAGCCCAATAAGTAAGCCCAGGTGTGGCCCAAGGCACTCATGTGCAGCCCCAAACCCTTGCTAAATGTACCCCCTTCAAGACAAAAGAGAGGCAGGCTTATTGTACCCTAGCCCATTGCTAAGTACACCCCATATCTCCTATTCACCTTCTCTTTCCTTCAGCTCACGCGTCCATGGTAGCCAAAACCCTAAGCCTCTGCCAACAATCAACGCCCATCTTCGAGCTACAGCCGACCAATCCTGGTCCCGATCCCGGTCCCAAAGGAATGGTGAACTCAGCGGCAACCCATTCATAAGCTTTGTGGTTGCCCAAATCGTCGGAATCCAAGCTCCCCAAATCTCTCCTTTGTCACCACTTGTCACCCCTACATGTCGCCATTTGTCCTTCGTTGTCGCCATGGCGACAGGAAGTTTGTTTGGGCATCAGATGTGTCGCCATTTGCATCGCCCAAGCGTCGCCATGAACCCAAAGTAGCGACCTCTTCCCTGTCAAATTCTGATTGGTGGGGATAATTACAAAATGCCCCTCTCTTAAGGACTAAATGGTAATTTGCCATGGTCAGGGGTGTTTTGGTAATTTACCACCCGAGACCTAATTTGAAAAGCCTATAAATTCATCACCATTTTCCCTTTTTAGAAAACTCTTGACATATCTTGTCAATCAAGAAACCTCCTTTCTCCACCATTCCTAATCCCACCATTCTCCTCTCCAATAAACACTTAGATTACCTCACCACAAACACTCCTCTCTTTCCATCTTCTCCACCCATTTCCTTTGTCACTCTCCATATGACTCCACCTATCTAGACACATCCTCAACACCCACTTTTTGCACAAGATTCAAGCAAGGAAGCTCAAGGAAGGATCAAGCTTACAAGAGAGACCCAAGGGTGATTTCTCTACATTTTACTTTCTTTTCTTGTTTGTAATTATGTGTAATTAAACCCCCATTTTAGGGGATGATTTGAGAGACTTTTTGGACATGAGTATTTATTAAAGCTTTGAATATTATGTTTGCATGATTATAGTTTTATTTACTTTTTAATTAGATCTTGCACTTATGTGATTAAATGAGTATTGACACACTTGTTGATTATAATCTGTTGTAGGATTTATTTGTGATAAAATTGATTGAGTTATTGATACACTTGATTGATTATAGCACATAGTGAATAGAATAGGCTTTTGGAGGGGTGATCAACCTCTATTGCCTAGGCCATTCGATCATCACTAACTGATCTCGCCGTGACCCCCTCTCCTTAATCGGTTAGGCATTACGGTGGGAAGATGCTTAGGGTTCGTAGTGACGGTCTAAGCAACACTTTTGAATGAGATCGGTTCTTGATTGTGTCGATAGCACATTAAAGAAGTCTTGTATGAATTGCTCATAGTCTATTAGCTACTCTATCATTTCCCTAGAATTTCTATTAATTGTTTAATCCATTTCCTTATCTAGGTTGTTTGTATTGGATTCCTATCTCCATTCATATTCTCTTTAATTTCTTGTAATTTACTTTTCATGTATTGTTTGGTGGTTTCTCAAACCACACTTTATCAAACTTAACATGATTTATTTTCTTGCACATTAATTAGACTAACTTAGATTAGATAGCAAATCGATTAATCTAACCTAATCCTTGTGGAACGAATCTTAAGCTTACCGCTTTACTAGTTTTCAAAACTTAAAGTATATTGCGTAAGAATTCATTTATAAATATCTTTTTGATAATTCGCAATTTGGTAACGACACAAAAAGCGAGTCATCAGTATATTTCTGATATGCATACCCCGGCTTTCTCTGCTTTGTATTTGCTATTGAGAAATTCAATAAAGTCAGCTTTTGGTTCTCCTAATTTCACCTAACAAGTTTTTGCCATTTCTTTCGCTTCAAGACCAGGGAAAGCCATATGGCATTTGTAAGGTTCATGATTTGTATTCGCTTGATTCCATTACAAAACACTCTATGTATGTATTAGTTGTTGCTTAGGACATTCTTTGAAGAAAGGAAGCGTAAAAAAATAAAGAGCAACTTCTAGTGCAAAAGTCGTCTTCAAGAGGTGAAAAAGGTCAAAGGTAAATCTTGACTTCTATCCTCTTGCAAGGCGTTAGAGCACACACTCACAATTCATACATGTGTGTCCCTGCATTGTGTTTCAAACATTTGGTATAACACATTCACACACTCCATAGTATGCTCATGCATTGATCTTGCATAGACAAACATTGTGGAATTGCATGCTTTGTGACTATCTCTTTGATATGGCATGCTTGTGTGAATATGTGTTTATTTGTTTGTGTATTTTGTGTTTAGGACTTGAACATATTCTTATTTAATGCCATATTGCGTTTCGTTCGTTTCGGTTACTCATTCATAAGGTTTCGAGTCCAAACAATGTGACTATGCTACTTTTCGTTCTCATTCATTGAGTTGACTTCATCATCATTTTCTGAGATGATTTCTCAACCATTTTTCAAATTTTTTTAGTCTTAGTTGTGTGTGAGGGAGTCACGATTCCTAATCTGAAAACAGATTCGAAATCGGAGTTCGGATGCCCAAGATATGGCTGAAGAACCGGAGAGTGCGCGAGAGAGGTGAGGGAGGCCATGAGCCATGTTGCCCACGCCGTGAGGGAGGCCGTGAGGCTCACGGCCAGAGGGGCTCTCTGCCCCCGTGAGCCTCACGTGTCCCCCATGGGAGGGTGACGTGGCTCATGCCAATTGGCCCCTGAAAACCTTCTCTTTCCTCCTTTTAAACACTTCTCCTTCCCTCCAAACATTTCAAGAATTCTAAGAACACATCTCGGATTTCTGCAGAATTCTCCAATTTTTCGATTTCTTATTTTGATCATAGCTCTCTCATACGAACTCGAAATCAATCGATTCATAAACCAAAATTGTTGGTCTTGAAGAGAGCTAAAAACCCCAAGCATTTCTAGAGGCATCTAACTTCGCCATTTTTCTCAGTTGATCGATTTTCAGTCCGTGGTCAGGTTGTTTGTTTCAACTTCTTCTTTTTCAATTTCATCTTTGATCTTTTTTTGATTCTTACTATTTGATTGATGAAATTTGTTGAGAAGTATGTTAGATCATATGCTAGGGGTGTTTGATCATTTGTTAATTGAGATTTAGCTTTGTGATTTGTTTTGAACATATATGTGCTAAACTTGATTTTTCATGAAATTGATTCTAGAAAATGTATGTGTGATGTGCTTCATATTATTTTCTATGTTTAATTTCATGATCTAAGAACTAGGTTTTTAGGGTGATATATTGAATAATCATACCTTGTTCTTATTGATTTGCATGTCTTGATTTCTAGATAATTTTGTGATTGTGTGTTGAAAGCATATTCTAGATTGTCATTGAACATGTACATTTTGCTTGATTGATCATCTAGCTTAATTTGATTGTGTTTGCATCACTTGCATCACTTTAGATCATTGCCTTGCATTAGGTTGAAGTCTCTAGCAAAGTGAGTGAAGCTTTGTGGATAGAGCAAGGAAGTCTTGATTAGAGTCGGGAGGACTCGGATAATCAAGCAAGGGAGTCTTGTCTAGGGTCGGGAGGATCCGGATAGGCAAGCAAGAAATCTTCCTAGAGACGTGAGCGTCTTGGATAGGAAGTTGCTTTCTAGAGGTGTGGGATACATCTCGAATAGGAAGTAGGCTTTGTGATTCACTAGCCCGAGGGTAGATTAGGAGTTGATAGCTTGAGCGGATATCATGAGTTGGTAGCTTGAGTGTGTAAGTCTTTTTTTTTTTCACATAGTGGATTGCTTTGCCGGTGGTTGTGGTATCAACCCGTGGATGTTTCCTCTTTGAGGTTTTACCACGTAAAAACATTTGTGTTCATTTTTGTTTTTACTTTTCTTTATCTTCCATATCTTTCATTGATTGCATATCTTGTAAATTGATTAACTCTTGTATAAGTGAAATCAATTAATTTGTCAAATATAATCAAGTGTGCATTTTCTTTGATATATTCCGCATTATTTTTAAATTGGAAGAAATTGGAACCTATACCTATTCACCCCCCTCTAGGTATATTTCACTACTACTTAAGGGAAATTTCATTTGGTATCAGAGCGGGTGTCTAGACGTACTTAGATAGATCTTTTCTTTGTAGTGTTTTGTGTTTTTGTTTGTGATAATCATGATTAAGGAAGTTTATTCCTATGTGGCTTTTTTTGTTGAACATATTGACTTAGATGAGAAAAAGATCAATGATCTTACTTTTGAAAATGAACGTTTATCCAAAGTCAATATGTCCCTCAACAAGAAGCTAGAAGATCATGATCTTGGCTCAAAGGAGTTCAATGAACTTAAAGACAAGATCCTAAGTCTAGAATTGAATCTAAAAGATAGCAATGATAGACTTGGTATCTTGAAGCAAGAAATTGAGCAAAGAGATTGTTCTCTTGTAAATGCTAAGAAACTTGAAAATGTGCTTAAATATAAAATTAATGAGCATTTAAATCAAGAGAAAAAGTATGAACAATGGCTTGATAAATCACGTAAAGATGTTATGTTCAGTGATGACATAGCGGAAAAATATGCCATTGAACTTAGGATGCTTCATGAGAAACTTGATGAGGCTAATAGGGTGATTAGCAAGACGTCATCTAGTTCTAACAAAGTTGAAACTCTCATTAAAAGTGGAAAGCATCCATGTGACAAAAGAGGTTTAGGTTATATCAATGAGAAGGAGACTCCTTCATCTAACAAATCTACTTTTGTCAAAGCAAGCATTGAATCAAATGTAGGTACACTCACTTAAGGTAAAGCTATGAAAGCTACCGGAGGTGCCTCTTCATCAACAAGGATGTTCAATGGAAGAACACAACAACATGAACATCAAGGAGCATCAACCTCAAATGCAAGAGGTGGAGCATCAAGGGTTGCACATCGAAGAGGAAAAATTATGAGAAGTCCAAAGGAGTTGGAAGCAAATGCAAATGGTAAATTTCTCAAATTTGTTCCTATTTGTCATCATTGTAATATGATAGGACATATTCGACCTAGATGCTTTGAGTATATTCGAAAATGCAAACTTGATAATGCTTTTCATAATGTGTCTTTGAATGGACTTAGGCAATCATCCATGTATGGATATAGAAATAGACCTAGGAAGACCTTGGAAAAGCATGTTGTTGAAAAAGTTGTTGATGATTTGCTTGCTAAATCTTGTGTTGTGCCTCACTCTACTATGCATAAGAAAGTTGATAATGCTTTGTTTGATATTTTTTTAAATGTGACCAATAAGGTCAAGGTGCATGATAAAAAGCCTAACATTGAGTCAAAGCATGTTAGAAGTAAGAGTGAGAGGTATGTTGTGAAAAATGTGTGGATTAGAAAAGACACATCTAAATGTCATGTTGCACAATATGCTTTACGTGCCAACTCCTCCTTTTCTTGGTATCTAGATAGCGGTTGCTCTAGGAACATGACCGGGAACAAAGAGTTCTTTAAGAATCTTGTTTTAAAGGATGGAGGTTGGGTTACTTTTGGTGACGGTACCAAAAAGCAAGTTCTTGGCAAGGGAACAATTTGTATCCCTGGATTGCCTAAACTTCGCAATACTTTGTATGTTGATGGGTTACAAGCTAACTTGATAAGCATTACTCACTTGTGTGAAATTTTTAAAGAAGTTAGCTTTAACAAAGATGTATGCACTATAATTGATAAAAAGGACAATGTTGTTCTAAGAGTCAAAAGGTCTATAGACAATTGCTATTGTCTTGAGATAGATCCCCTAACTTGCAACATGGCACATGAGTGCAACAAGCTTGATTTGTGGCATCAACGTTTGGGTCACATGAATTTTAAAGATTTGAAAAAGCTTGAAAAACATGGCATTGTTAGAGGTCTTCCTAATCTTGGTAAAAAGCTTGAGATGGTTTGTGAACCTTGCCAATTAGGTAAGCAAACCAAAGTGTCTCATAAGAAAAATTCTTATATAGCTACCAAGAGACCTTTAGAACTTGTGCATATGGACCTAATGGGGCCAATTCAAACCGAGAGCATCAATGGTAAAAAGTACATTTTTGTATGCGTTGATGATTTCTCTAGGTTTACTTGGGTTTATTTTCTTAGAAACAAGACCGAGGCTTTTGATCACTTTAAAAAGTTTTGTAATCAAGTTCAAAATGAAAAAGGTCTTCGAATCAAGAAAATATGTCGCATTAGGAGTGATCATGGGACAGAATTTGAAAATGCAAAATTTAGTGAATTTTGTGATGGTTTAGGGATTTCTCATGAGTTCTCCGCACCTAGAACTCCTCAACAAAATGGTGTTGTTGAGAGGAAAAACCGTCTCTTGCAAGAGATGGCTAGGGTCATGCTCAATAGCAAGAAAGTCCTTAGAAACCTATGGGCCGAGGCGGTCAATACCGCTTGTTATGTGTCAAATCGTGTCTTCAAAAGGCCCCGGCACAAAACAAACGTCCTATGAGCTATGGAAGGGCAAGAAGCCCAATGTGAGTTACTTCCACACTTTTGGGAGTAAATGTTATATTTTGAATGATAGAGATCACTTAGGAAAGTTTGATGCAAAAAGTGATGTTGGTCTCTTTCTTGGCTATGCTATTAATAGTCGTGCATATAGAGTCTTTAACTTGACTACTAAGACTATTATGGAATCTATCAATGTGAAGATAGATGATCTTAGCATGCTTAATTTGTGTGATGATAATGGTGTCAATGAGCCTAAAGAAAACATGTTGAATGACACTAAAACACTTATTGATGTGGCTAGTAGTGTTTCTAGTCAAGATGATGTAAATGATAGTCATGTTGAAGTTGAAAGTCAAGGGTTGGAAAATGCTTTAAATGATAACCAACAAAATGACCAAGTTGTTGAACATTCTCACCCAAGACTTAGAAACTTACACTATCAAGAAGACATCATAGGTGATTTAAATGAAGGGGTTAGAACAAGAAATCAAATTGCTAACCAAATATCCTATGCTTGCTACACTTCTCAAATTGAACCCAAAAATATTAATGAAGCAATTGTTGATGAATATTTGGTTAGGGCTACGCAAGAAGAACTTAATCAATTTGAGAGAAATGAAGTGTGGTCCTTAGTTCCTAGACCCAAAGATATAAATGTAATTGGCACTAAATGGGTGTTTAGGAATAAGACCGATGAAAGTGGCAAGATTGTGAGGAATAAAGCTAGACTAGTGGCTCAAGGTTACACTCAAGTGGAGGGTGTTGACTTTGATGAGACGTTTGCCCCGGTTGCTCGTCTTGAGTCCATTAGACTTTTGTTGTCCATTGCATGCATTAAAAAGTTCAAATTATTTCAAATGGATGTCAAAAGTGCTTTCCTCAATGGATACCTTTAAGAAGAAGTGTATGTTGAACAACCTAAGGGTTTTGTAGACCCACACTCTCCTAATCATGTGTTTAAATTGAAAAAGGCTCTCTATGGCCTTAAACAAGCTCCAAGAGCTTGGTATGATAGGTTGACTCAATATCTTATTGACAACAAATATAGGAGAGTTGGTATTGATAGAACTTTGTTTATCAAACATCATGATCATGATATTTTTGTTGCACAAATATATGTTGATGACATTGTTTTTGGGTCTACTAATAAAACCAAGGTTGATGAATTTGTAAGTGTTATGTCAAGTGAATTTGAAATGAGCATGGTGGGTGAGTTGAATTATTTTCTAGGAATGCAAGTAAAGCAAACTAGCATGGGCATAATGTTGAACCAATCTAAATATGCTAAAAATCTAGTTAAGAGATTTGGCCTAGAAAATGGAAAAGATTTTGAAACTCCCATGAGCACCACTTTAAAACTTGACAAAGATGAAAAAGGGAAAAGTGTTGACCAAAGCCTTTATAGAAGCATGATAGGTAGTCTACTTTACCTAACGGCTAGTAGACCCGATATTTGCTTTAGTGTAGGCTTGTGTGCTAGATTCCAAGCAAATCCCAAGGAATCTCACTTAAAAGCCATTAAGAGGATCATTAGGTACATCAAAGGAACTCATAGTCTTGGTCTATTTTATTCATTTGATACCAATGATATCCTTGTAGGCTATTGTGATGCGGATTGGGCGAGAAACATAGATGACCGTAAAAGCACATCGGGCGGTTGCTTTTATGTTGGTAATAACTTGGTTTCTTGGTCAAGTAAGAAACAAAACTCGGTTTCCCTTTCCTCTTCCGAAGCTGAATACATTGCGGCCGGAAGTGCATGCACACAATTACTTTGGATGAAACAAATCCTTAAGGATTATGAGATAGAACAAGGAAAAATGACACTTTATTGTGATAACTTAAGTGCCATTAACATCTCTAAAAATCCGGTTCAACACTCCCGTACAAAACACATAGACATTAGGCATCATTTCATTAGAGATCTAGTTGAACATTCTATTGTTACTCTAGAGCATTTGCCTACTAAAAATCAACTTGCGGATTTGTTCACTAAGCCCTTGGACAAAGAGAGGTTTAAAACTCTTAGAATGTCCATTGGCATGATTTGTGTTGATTGATGTCTTTGTGTGATTGTGAGTGGCTTGATGAGCAAAACTTTAATTGAATATCATTATCTTTGAGAGCTACTCACTTGAGAAGTAATGATCTTAAACAAATAACTTGTATTGTTTCTAGATCATGCACTTGAGCTTGAAAATCCTATTTTTGAAAAGTGCACTAATGCTTCTCTTATATGTTTTAGTTTTGAGTATATGTGGTTGAATATGTGTAGATAATGGATGCATCTAGAAGTTTTTTGCTTCTCTTATACCTTGGTTGTGAAGCCACCCAATGTAGGAAAGGGCTACGCCATTGTGATGAGTGAAAGCCGCCATGAGGAGTATATGTTTTTGTTAGTAAAATCAAAGAAGTGTTGAATTGAATCATAAAAAAAAAAAAAAAAAAAAAAATTCTTTGATTCTAAGCCTAAAAGAAATGAAAAATAAAAGGCTTATTGGTGTATAGTTGAGAATTGTGAAAATGCTCGGGTTGACAAATAGAAACGGGAAAACGAGCCACATGCACACACACGCTCATATGTTGATATCTATTCATTTTAAAAGCAAAAATTCGGATGAATATCGGTTTGACCTATTTTTGGAAAGGCTTTAGATGGATAGGTGTGGATAGAGTTTGCATGTTGATATCACAATTACTCCTACTATATATGTGAGAAGCATTCACACACACACATTTTGCTTATGTGCTTGATTCATTAGCAATGTGAGAATATTTGTGAGAGAATAATGAAAATCTATGATTCTCTCTTGGACTTTGACAAGTTATGAAATATTTTCTTTTATTGCTTGATTGTGTGATTGTGTGTTGTCCCTTGTGAACAAATCTACTTGGTGATAATATGTGGAGCATATGTTAAGGGGGAGCTTTAGTTTATTCAACTTTCGCTTTCTATACGATTTGTTTGCTTAATATCTCGTTCTTTATCTCTTGTGTCCCTTGTCTATTCCTTGACAAAAAGGGGGAGAAAATGTATACCTCACCATGTTTGATATTGGGGAGATTTTGTATACTTCACACCTTGTGTGGAAAACATGTTCCAATTGTGTGAAAATATTCCTCTTTGTGCTTAATTGTGACTTTGTCTTAAGGGGGAGAATTCTTGTCTTAAGGGGGAGAAAGAATTCTTTCTTAATAATGTTAAGGATGGTTGGTCCTTGGGAATTGGGAGACTAAGGGAGTGCTTTAATATGAAAATATTTTGATCACTTGAAATAATGCATTTTTGTAAGAGATAAGGGATGTCTTCTATATTTGTTTGTTTTCGGTTAATAACTCACCATTCTTCTTTAGAGAAGATCTCTTGTTTTGGATTGCTATTTTCTCTCATAGGTAACTTGACGATCAAAGAGGAATTCTTGAAGACTTGAAGACTTTTAGTCTAGGAATTTGTTTGTAATGTGAGAATGAGAGTATGCTATCAACTTGAATTTATTTGAGTGAAACATTATATGGTGAGGTTGAGGTTTTGCCATGGAATAGCCAAAGGGGGCGATTGTAAGGTTCATGATTTCTATTGGCTTGATTCCATTGCAAAACACTCTATGTATGTATTAGTTGTTGCTTAGGACATTCTTTGAAGAAAGGAAGCGTAAAAAAATGAAGAGCAACTTCTAGTGCAAAGGTCGTCTTCAAGAGGTGAAAAACGTCAAAGGTAAATATTGACTTCTATCCTCTTGCAAGGTGTTAGAGCACACACGCACAATTCATACATGTGTGTCCCTGCATCGTGTTTCAAACATTTGGTATAACACATTCACACACTCCATGGTATGCTCATGCATTGATCTTGTATAGACAAACATTGTGGAATTGCATGCTTTGTGACTATCTCTTTGATATGGCATGCTTGTGTGAATATGTGTTTATTTGTTTGTGTATTTTGTGTTTAGGACTTGAACATGTTCTTATTTAATGCCTTATTGAGTTCCGGTCGTTTCGGTTACTCATTCATAAGGTTTCGAGTCCAAACAATGTGACTATGCTACTTTTCGTTCTCATTCGTTGAGTTGACTTCATCATCATTTTCTGAGATGATTTCTCAACCATTTTTCAAAGTTTTGTAGTCGTAGTCGTGCGTGAGGGAGTCACGATTCGTAATCCGAAAACGGATTCAAAATCAGAGTTCGGATGCCCAAGATATGGCTGAAGAACCGGAGAGTGCGCGAGAGAGGTGAGGGAGGCCGTGAGCCATGTTGCCCACGCCGTGAGGCTCACGGCCAGAGGGGCTCTCTGCCCCCGTGAGCCTCACGCGCCCCCCATGGGAGGGTGACGTGGCTCATGCCAATTGGCCTCTGAAAACCTTCTCTTTCCTCCTTTTAAACACTTCTCCTTCCCTCCAAACATTTCAAGAATTCTAAGAACACATCTCGGATTTCTGCAGAATTCTCCAATTTTTCGTTTTCTTATTTTGATCATATCTCTCTCATACGAACTCGAAATCAATCGATTCAAAAACCAAAATTGTTGGTCTTGAAGAGAGCTACAAACCCCAAGCATTTCCAGAGGCAGCTGACTTCGCCATTTTTCTCAGTTGATCGATTTTCAGTCCGTGGTCAGGTTGTTTGTTTCAACTTCTTCTTTTTCAATTTCATCTTTGATCTTTTTTTGATTCTTACTATTTGATTGATGAAATTTGTTGAGAAGCATGTTAGATCATATGCTAGGGGTGTTTGATCATTTGTTAATTGAGATTTAGCTTTGTGATTTGTTTTGAACATATATGTGCTAAACTTGATTTATCATGAAATTGATTCTAGAAAATGTATGTGTGATGTGCTTCATATTATTTTCTATGTTTAATTTCATGATCTAAGAACTAGGTTTTTAGTGTGATATATTGAATAATCATACCTTGTTCTTATTGATTTGCATGTCTTGATTTCTAGATAATTTTGTGATTGTGTGTTGAAAGTATATTCTAGATTGTCATTGAACATGTACATTTTGCTTGATTGATCATCTAGCTTAATTTGATTGTGTTTGCATCACTTGCATCACTTTAGATCATAGCCTTGCATTAGGTTGAAGTCTCTAGCAAAGTGAGTGAAGCTTTGTGGATAGAGCAAGGAAGTCTTGATTAGAGTCGGGAGGACTCGGATAATCAAGCAAGGGAGTCTTGTCTAGGGTCGGGAGGATCCGGATAGGCAAGCAAGAAATCTTCCTAGAGACGTGAGCGTCTTGGATAGGAAGTAGGCTTTGTGATTCACTAGCCCGAGGGTAGATTAGGAGTTGATAGCTTGAGCGGATATCATGAGTTGATAGCTTGAGTGTGTAAGTCTTTTTTCACATAGTGGATTGCTTTGCCGGTGGTTGTGGTATCAACCCGTGGATGTTTCCTCTTTGAGGTTTTACCACGTAAAAACATTTGTGTTCATTTTTGTTTTTACTTTTCTTTATCTTCCATATCTTTCATTGATTGCATATCTTGTAAATTGATTAACTCTTGTATAAGTGAAATCAATTAATTTGTCAAATATAATCAAGTGTGCATTTTCTTTGATATATTCCGCATTATTTTTAAATTGGAAGAAATTGGAGCCTATACCTATTCACCCCCCTCTAGGTATATTTCACTACTACTTAAGGGAAATTTCAGCATTCTTGCTGCCTTGGTCAGGGTATACCCTCCTCCAAGAAGGATTTGGTGCCTTAAATGCATAAAGGGTGTAGTCACCCGCCAGGATCTATCGAATCAAGACCAGGAGAACCTATATGGACCTCCTGAAGCCTCGGACAAGGAATTCCTCCCTCTAGGATGAACCTAGTGTCAAAGAAGTCTTAGCTGCCCATCAGGACAGTTCGCCAAAGAATCAAGATAATCCATTGGGATACTCAACATGTCACCACGTTATAGTACCACTTCTCTGCATGAAAAACCTGGTGTTGAAGTAACCTTGATTGCTTGCCAGGAATGATCATGAAAGGATCAAGGTACCCAACCAGGGTACTGGAGTTTCACTTCTCCATATCACATCTAAAATCTTGGCTTTAACCACCCCCCAGGATAAGACACCTAGGAACCAGGCCATCATTTCCAGATGCCAGACACTTCACCTCGATGGGCAACTGAGGTAAGTCCATCATTAGGATCCCCAACGAAGAATTCAACAAGGTTAAATGGACAATGGTCAGACCAGGATATCTGATAGCTGGTTATCACTAAAGGAAGTAGTAACCAAGGACTACGTCCAAGAAACAAAGCGAAGTAGAAACCTGCCGTTTACCAGCAAATCAAGGTTGGAGCTAAACATTGCAATAATTGGGAAAAGGCATACTTGGGACACGCTTACATACAAGAACCGTCCCTAATCAAGGGTATAAACTCGACAAGCAAGCATTTGAAGAAAGTGAAAGGAAGTGGACGCAAGAATGAGAAGAATTCATTTCATTAAGCAGGGTGCCAAAATCCCCACTCCCGGGCTACAAATAATAACAAAATGGGTCTTAAATAGTAAAGAAGATAGGTTATACACCATCCTCTTCTCTTGTCTGCATTTCCTGCCGGGGTTCATCCATCTGTTCTCCTCATGTCTGCCCCTCCCGCCTAGAGATATCTACCCTCTCTTTTACCAAGTTTCCAGTGACGGCCTGAATTTGACCAACTCCAAGCGTGCTAGTCGCAGCAGGGGAACCCGCGGTATAGGTTGAGCAGAAGTCTGCCCTGGATATACTTGAGCGGAAGGAGGATCTTGAGGCTTGACCTCGATTATGCCACCAGAACCGGGCAGCTCAGAAGATGGATCTGGGACAGTGGCAGCGTGGGAGGAACCTCCTTGGTCTAGGTCAGAGTTAGAGAGTGCAGCAGCCTTAGCCAGGATGTGATCCCGATCCCAATCGAGAGGGGTTAGCAAATCGAAAGGAGGAGGGAAAGCCTTGGCGACCTCATAGGAGGCGGTAAAGTACCCATCTAGGAAGGAGGAATCCACCTGGGACTCCAAAACTTTCACGGTACCTCGCAGAAATCGGTTCTCATCCAGGAGGACTGCTCTTTTCGCCTTAACGGACTCTCTCTCAGTTTTTCGGCGAGTTGAAATAATAGTCTCCGTATCATAAGCGCGCTGTATTCTTTCTAACTCCACCAAAGCAGCTTGCCTCCCGGATTCAGACTCAGCCGCAGCTTGCATCAAGGAAGCCACATTTTCCTCAGCATGGGCTAGGTTGTCTTTGGCCTCCTCCATTTGGGCCTGAAGTGCTAAATTGCCCTAAAAGCCGTGGCTTGCTGCCCCATGGCCAAAGCGAACTTGACTCTTTTCGCCTTAACGGACTCTCTCTCAGCTTTTCGGCGAGTTGAAATGATATTCTCCGTATCATAAGCGCGCTGCATTCTTTCCAACTCCACTAGAGCAGCTTGCCTCCCAGATTCAGACTCAGCCGCAACTTGCATCAAGGAAGCCACATTTTCCTCAGCACGGGCCAGGTTGTCTTTGGCCTCCTCCATTTGGGCCTGAAGTGATAAATTGCCCTCAAAGCCGTGGCTTGCTGCCCCATGGCCAAAGCGAACTTGAAGCCCTACATAAGAAAGGAAATTAGTACCTGAAAGGAAGTTGAATTTAACAAGCGAGAAATGTTAGAAGTATGTACCTCGGCAAGCAAGGCGGCCCCTTTGGTGGCCAGGATTTCCGTCGGTATGGAAGAAATCTGATGCTGGCCTCCTCCAGGACAGGTCGCTATGAACTTGGAAACGATATCATCCTAGCTGCTATCCTGTGGCCTTGACCTGGAAGGAAGATCAGTGGAAGGAACGCTAGAGGTGGTTGTTTTAATTTTCTCCACCCGAGCAGGTTTATCCTTCTCCACCCTGGAAGAACGCTTGGCTGAGGGAACCCGAGAAGGAGGAGAGGCAGCCACGATTGAAGGCCTGTTAGTAGTAGCCTTAGTAGCCGGCTTCGTTTTGGGGACTGGAGAGACCTTAGCTTTGGCCGCTCTCGCCAACATCTCACTCAGAGAGGGGCGTGCTGCGATCTTTATAAGGGAAGGAGTTGGAGAATGAGACGGTGACCCCGTAGAAGAAGGAAGAGATGAGGGTGCTGAAGGATGAGACCCCGATGCAACCCCAGCACCAGGGGGAGAAGGAATGCGAGAGCGGGGTATTTGGGAAGCCGGGATCATCGGTCCCGAAGTGGTAGGAGATGGTGTCGGGGGAGGGACTACTGAAACTGCAAAAAAAAAAAAATTGTAAAAAAAAAAGTGATAATGAAAGAATGAAGGAGGGATATTGGCAAAGCGCAATCACTTACCCAATTCAGCAACAGATATCCTCAGATACCTCTCCAATCGGGCTCCTTCGAAGGGGTCGCAGAAAGGGTAATGCATATTTAAATAACCCCGTTCCTAGATCCTCGTCAGGATCCTCCTGGATTCAGGATCCTCCTGGATTCAGACGACAGCTCCCTTAGACTCCATTTTTCTTTTGGGGAAAATTGGATAGGGACCGGATACTCAGTTCCCCAGATGTGTACCGAGTGACCCCAATCCCCTTCGACCATGATCCACTCATCCTTCCAGGATTGATTGTACTTCACGTTTGCCCCGGGTACAATGAACTTCATTTTGTTGTTGGGTCTCAGATAAAATTGACCCAGGGGCGACAAGTTGGCCATCTGGTAAATGTAGCGGATTTCATCGAAGCCCGCTTCCCTCTACATGTTACCCCTCTCACACTGCTTCCTTAATAGCACCAAGAACCCCGTCAAGTTCTTCCAGAACCCAGGGGAAATCTGGAGTGGGGCTAGTTCTAAGGCCACAAGTAATCTACGAAGTGAGGGATGAAGTGGGAGCGGGCCCCACACTAGAAAGCGGTTACATGGATCAGCAGACGGCTTGCAGAAGGGGTGTACACATCATAACCTCAATGAGGAAGGGACAACGAAATATGGTCCGGTATCTTGAAAGTCCTCCTCAACTGAATAAGGGTGTCAGATGTGCAAATGGAGTCTGGGATAATCCGGCCGTCATGGAAGGAAGACAAGGGGTCTGTTTGAACCCCTAATAGGTCGATAGCCGGGATATTTCTATCCTCCGCCTCGATTTCAACGTCATCATTTTCTTCATCAGTAATTTGAGCTGGGTCTTCGGGTCCAGCGCCAGAACTCGACCCGATTCCATAACTCTTGCCAGAATGGCGGCGCTTGAGTGGAGTATTGTCGTCAATGACATCACCCTCGTCCCGACCTCCTTTTATCCCTATAGACATCGGGGAATTCTCTCCCGACCCGAGACCTGCTCCGCGTCGAGCAACGCATCAATACTATTAAGAGGATTCGGGGAAGCAGGTTGAGGATTCACCGGGACCGCCGGAAGATCCGAAGTAGGAAGGGTCGGCGTAGAAGCTGGGATTTTTGACGAAGAGGCCATTTTGAGTAAAAGAATGATGACAAAAGGAAACACTTGAAGAAGGAAGGCTTGTGAAAGAAGAAGAAATGGAAGCTCTGAAATGTTCAAGTAAGCGTGAGCGTGTGTAGGGAGGAGTGGTATATTTATAGGCAGAGGTGAACAGTTACCGAGGTAAAGGAAGAGACGTAGCCGGAAACGAATCATGACACTTTCAAGGGAAATCGCGCCAAAAACGGCCCGTTTGAAATCTGAACCCAGTCGTCATCTAGCACGTGGGTTGAGCATTAAATGCTATCAAATCAAAAGAAGATCCTTCTCTTGGTTATGGGAGCCAACCGGGCGGGACTAGAAAGGCAGACAAGACGGGAAAATCCTTCAACGGGCTAGAAATCCTGACTCCAATCCCAGCAAGGTACCGGTGTTCAAGCTAGGGGGGACTTCTGTTAACCGTAAAAAATGGCAAAGACCAAAAAAGAATTTTCCACCAGCCTTAAAATGAGAGTCAGGATAGAAAGCAGCATGGGAAAGATGTATGGGTATCCTGTCTGCCTACGGACAGGATAGAATATGAACTACTACCCACCCCAGCCAGGTTCAAAACCCCCGGGACCAAGAAAACGCCAGGGAAGCTGTGAAGACAAGGCCTCATAAACACTACCGTCACGAGATCCTAACGCCCATCGACCCCATACGGGTGTCCTCGTATCTCGATGCTCGGTACCCCGGTATCTGAAAACATCATTTAAGGAGGAGCAAGAGGGAAGCGGGGTACATGGAATGAATTCCGACCCACAAAGACCCATGACAGATACCCCGCCAATCAAAATCCTAGCAGACCAACCCCACCTAATGCGAGTAGCGGGTACCCAGGACAGTGGTTCAGGAAGGAGGACAAACATTAAACGCCATCGCTCAAGATAGAAGGCCACGCGCGTTCCCGCCATTCAAGAATCCCATTCAAAAGCAAAGTCAACTCATTTAAATTCGATAAAAGAGGAATCACCTGATTTATGGGGATCAATTCCCGGATGAACTCATTAATCTCCAAAGAAAGATCCGTATGTTACTGAAACCCTAGACCGAAATTCTATGAGTGCTTAGCAAGAAACGGGCCTATATATTCATCGTATGTCCACAGAGAAAGGGACCTGACATTTTTCTACTTATCGACAGGCACGTAAAGCTCCATCGCCATTGCCCATCAAGTCATCTTCTTTTTCTTTGTTATTACAACCATGTTTGTACTATCAATTGATGGTAAATATCATTGAGTATCATGCTTAATAAGATAAGTTGAATTTCATTCAATCATACACCAGAATCTTTGTCGTCCTACTACATACACACATTATCCTTAGTAGATTTACAGGAACTAGCGGGGTATCGTGCTAGTAAGTATCCTGCTAGCCCAGATCTATCTAGATCCGGGTCCTCCATAAATCGTTAATTAGAAATTTCACCCCAGTGACAATTTTTGGTTAACAATAATCAATTCTAACAAAGAGTATTCATAAAGGTTCACATTGATTCCCTAGTATGGATTTAGTTACAGAACATGAAAATAACAAGACAAGAGATAGAGGAGATAAAACCCATTGAGTTCTTCAATGAATTCTTCAAATCTTCGATGTTGAAATCTTCTTCGTCTTCGAATCTTCTATGCGTAAAGATGAATGATAGAACTGTGTGATGAGTTGTTTGTGTTCCAGAGGGTAAGCTTGTGTCTGAGAGAGAGCTAGAGAGTTTGAGTGAGCGAGAGAGCAAAACCTAATAATCTTTTCAATATATATAGGCATCAAAATCCTAGACGTGAAAAGACTCCTTATTCTGAACGTAATTGTCAAACCGCTGCCATTACCGCTGCGAAAGCCACAGCGGTTTCAGTAGCGGTATTCTCGTTTGATGGATAACCGCTGTGGCTCTGAGAGTAGTTTGACAACGGTCTTGGCAGCGAACACTACTGATGTTGGAACGCTGTTGAACCGCTGTCCTAAAATTAGGAGCAGTCACATCAGCACTTTTTGGCCATTTGCTATAAAGTCCCTGAGATCTTCTAAAATAACCCCTTTTTGCCTGACATTCCTCAAACAACTCAGTTGGATCCAAAAACCTGAAAATGCTCAAACACATACATTAAAACCCAAAAAGACTCGAGAAACAAGCAATTTATGGAAGGAATGGGGATAAAAAAACATATACAATAAATGACCGATCAGTGTCGTATGTGTGTGGACTATACTGACCTCAACCGGGCTTGCCCAAAGGATAGTTTCCCTCTTCCAAAAATCGATCAGCTGATTGAATCTATTGCAGGTAACAAGCTTCTAAGCTTTATGGATGCTTTCTCGGGATACAACCAGATCATGATGCACCCTGCCGTTCAAGACAAGACCAGCTTCATCACTGGACAAGGCCTTTACTGCTACAAGGTCATGCCATTTGGACTCAAAAATGCTGGAGCTACTTACCAGCGTTTGGTGAACAAATTATTCAAACAGCAGATAGGAAGGTCTATGGAAGTGTACATAGACGACATGATCACCAAGTCTCAGATGGCCAAACAACACCCTAAAGACTTACGCTAGGCTTTCCAAGTGATAAGAGAGAATCAGATGAGACTAAATCCGGCTAAGTGTGCTTTCGGGGTAGCAGTAGGAAAGTTCCTTGGCTTCATGGTGCATGAGAGAGGAATTGAGGCCAATCCTGAGAAGATTAAGGCCATCATGGATCTGAAATCTCCTACTACACTCCAACAAGCACAAGGGTTGATTGGTATGATAGTAGCGTTGAACCGGTTCATATCCCGATCTACAGATAAGTGCTTACCTTTCTTTAAAATCATCAAACAGGGTAAGAAGATGAAGTGGGATCAAGAAGGTGAGCAGGCATTTCAAGCACTGAAGGAGTACCTAGCCAGTCCGCCTCTTCTGGTAAAACCTCTCCTAGGAGAGGAACTATAACTTTACTTGGCAGTGTCAAAGATCACAACAAATGGAGCCCTAGTGAAGGAATGTAGTTATGGAGCCTAAAAACCAATCTATTACATAAGTCGTGCTCTGACGAAGTCTGAGAAGAATTATAACATCCTGGAGAAGCTCGCCTATGCATTGGTAACCACGGCTAGAAAGCTTCGGCCTTATTTTCAAGCTCACGCAGTTGCAGTGGTAATAGACTAACCCTTGAGACAGTTCCTTCAGAGGCCAGACGTTTTAGGCAGGCTGGTCTTATGGGCCTTAGAGCTTACTCAATATGACATAAAATACAAGGCATGGACGATAATTAAGGCTCAGGCCTTAGCCGACTTTGTTGCAGAATTCAGCATGATCCCCCATCCGGATACCTCTGTAACCCTAAGCTCGGGACCAGAACCCTCGGGATGGCCCGCTGATTGCAAGACTTGGATCTTGTATATGGATGGGGCCTCAAATTAAGCTAGCTACGGGGCCGGGATCGTCCTTATTGATCCTGAAGGGATTTAGTGTAGTCACTGTTTTAGGTTTGAGTTTAAAGTTACCAATAACGAAGTAGAGTATGAAGCTTTGTTAGCAGGAATGAAGGTTGCTACAGAATTGGGGGCTGATTACCTCCTAGTTAGAAGTGACTCCCAGCTAGTAATTAACCAGGTATCCGGGGTGTATCAAGCAAGAGGTGATAACATGATCGCATATCTCAGAAAAGTCCAAGAAGCTGCTACAAAGTTTAAGGGTATAAAGATGGAACAGATCCCCAAGGAGAAGAATCACCGAGCAGATGTCCTGGCTAAGATAGCTGCAACTGGAGGACGAACATTACCTAAAGGAATACCGCTCCAGTTAATACCCTTACCTAGCACGGCCACGGGGCTAGAAGTGATCTCAGTCAATCGGCTGCCTTGTTGGATGAATCCCATTACTGATTACCTCCAAAATGACACCCTCCCAGAGGACCCGGATCAAGCACGTAAGCTCGAGAGAATTGCCACTCGGTACTGCTTAGTAGAAGGGCACCTCTATCGCAAAGGAAGATCACTCACATTGCTAAGATGTCTACACCCGGATGATGCTCAATGGGCGTTAGATGAGGTACATGCAGGGGACTATGGCAACCATTTTTTAGGAGAGACTTTGGCATACCAGGTTCTCCGGATGGGGTACTACTAGCCTACTATTCATCAGAACGCTAAAAAATTTGCACAATCTTACGAACCTTGCCAGAAGACTGCAAACCTTCACCACCTACCACCAGAAAGGCTTGCCTCAATCAGCACACCGTATCCATTTGCCATCTAGGGATTAGACCTAATCTGGCCACTTCCTACTGCGCCTGGTTAAGCCAAGCATGCTGTAGTAGCCATAGATTACTTTACCCGGTGGGTGGAGGCAAAGTCTCTTGTCTAGATAACTGAAGCCAATACCACCAGCTTCGTCAAGGAAAACATTGTCTACAGATTCGGTACCCCGATGACCATAATCACCGATCTTGGTAAGCAGTTTGACAATGCCAACTTTAGGTTTTTCTGTGAAGAGCGGGGTATCGATCTTCGGTTGGCCTCAGTGGCTCACCTCATTATACCTTGTCAGGGTACTTGATACGTCACCTCATTATATCTTCATATCTTTATCAAGAACCTGGTGCTAAAGTGGCCTTAGTTGCCTACCAGGACAAATCACTAAAGTCTCAAGATACCTAATTGGGATACTTGATACCGCACTTCTCTATATCAACATACAAAATCCTGGTACTAAAATGATTTTAAATACCTACCAGGACAAGGCACCGAAGAGTCAGGCTACCATTTCAAGATGCCAAACACTTCATCCCAATAGGCGATCATGATAAATCCATCATCAGGATCCCTAATGAAGAATTCATAAAGTTTCCAGAGTGTCAGTGTTCGAATCTGGGTATCTAGGCAACCTTGGCATCACACCCTGATCAGATTATCCTGGTCAAGATGGTTCCATATTTAGACAAATTTACTTAGCCAAAAAACTGCCAACTTATGCTAAGGGGACTATCGTCCAAGAATTACTTCCAAAAGATAAGACAAGGGTGGATTCCTCTATTGCCACCCAAGCAAGATTGAAGCCAAGTGCTATAATAGCCCAGGTAAGCCTTACTTGGATCACACTCAAGCATACAAGTATCATCCTATACCGAGATGCAAGTTCTACAAACAGGAATATGAGGAAAGCAAAATAGAATGATTGCAAGAGAGTTTTATTTAAATCAATCAGGGTGCCCAATCCCCATTTACGGGTTACAAAAATGTGTATAAAAGGACAACAAACAAAATTACACATCTTGTTTTCCTCCTACTGCCTCCTCCAACCCTGTTCTATCTACTCCATCCACACCTTGAGCACCAACAATAGTCGGGATCTCTACAACTCCAAGCGCGTCTGTCACAGTAGGAGGGTCTACTGCTTCAGTATGTAGGATAGAATCCTACCCTGGATCTTCTTGAATAGGGGGAGGATCCTGACTTTCTGCCTCAATAGTATCCCCTGAACCAGCGGTAGGCCGATGAGAGGATGAGACCAAGATATCAGCAGCCGGCGAAGGGCGCCCTTGATCTGGATCAACATCTGAAAGCATGGCAGCCTTAGCCATAATGTGGTCCCGGTCACAACCAAGGGGGGTTAGCAAGTCGAAAGGGGGAGGAAAAGCCTTGGCAACCTCATAAAGCGGTAAAGTATCCGTCCACAAAGGAAGAATCTACCCAAGATTCAAGGATCTTTACAGTACCCAGCAGAAACCGATTTTCATCCAGGAGAACGGCCTTCTCTGCCTTGATAGATTCTCTCACAGCCTTGTGGCGAGTTGAAATAATGGTCTCGGTGTTGTAAGCATACGTCATTCTCTCCAACTCCACCACAATAGCCTGCCTTCTAGATTCAGACTCAGAGGCAGCTTGAACCAAGGAAATAACATTTTCCTCAGCCCGGGCTAGATTGCCTTTGGCTTCCTCCACTTTAGCCTGAAACGCCAAGTTGGCTTCCCTTAGGGCCATGACTTGCTGCCCCATAGCCAGTGCAAATTTAAAACCCTGCATAGGGAAAGAAAGAGGATCAGTACCTTAGAGGAAAGTATGTCTAAGCAAACAAGAAAAGTTAAATTGCATAGTTCAGCAAGCAAGGCGACCTCTTTGGTGGCCAGAATATCCATTGGCAAGGAGGACATCTGGTGCAAACCTTCCCCGAGATAGGCCGCGATGAATTTAGCAAAAACTTCTTCCTGGCTCAAGTCTCGTGACCCCAACCTAGAAGGAAGATCAGAAGAGGGGTTAGTCTTGGCACCAGTGTCTCTCTCTCTCTCTCTCTCTGACCTGACTGGGCACCTGGTAGATGCAACTACGAGAGGATGAGAAGTAGCTATAACAACAGTTTTTGTGAGAGCAACAGAAGGAGGGCGCTTTGGGATTGAGGCTAGAGAAACCTTGGCCTTAGCAGCCTTAGCCAACATCTCGCCCAAAAACAAGCCTGTTGAGATTTTAGCAGGAGAAGAAAATGGAGAGTGGGGGGACAATCCCGCCAAAACAGGAGGAGAAGATGAGGCTGGAGGATAAGGCCAGGGTGCAGCCCTGGCGTCGGGAGGAAAAGGAACATGAGAGCGAGATCCAAAGGAATTCGGGAATACCGGTCCCGAGGAGGTAGGAGAAGATGTTAACAGAGGAGTGGGCGAAACTGCATAAGAGAAGAAGTGTTATATATATATATATATATATATATATATATATATATATATATATTTATATATATATATATATGTGTGTGTGTGTGTGTGTGTGTGTGTAAGTATACAATAACAATAAAATTGAAGCGCAGTCACTTACCCGGATTGGCAATAGATATCCTCAGATATCTCTCTAGTCGGGCTCCTTCGAAAGGGTCGTAGGAGGGGTACTTCTTGTTCATATAACCCCGATCTTGGATCTTCTTCAAGATCCCCCTGGATTCTGAAGAAAGAACCCCTGCACTCTATTTTTCTTTGGGAGAGAATTGGGTGAGGATCGGATACTCAGTCCCTTCGATATGCACCGAATGACCCCAGTTTCCTTCAACCACGACCCATTCATCCCTCCAGGATTGGTTGTACTTCACATTCACCCCGGGTACAATGAACTTCATTTTGTTACTGGGCCTCAAGTAAAACTGACCCTGAGGTACCAAGTTGGCCAGCTGATAGATATAGTGAAACTCGTCAATACTCGGTTCCCTCTGCAAGTTATCCTTTTCACATTGCTCTTTCTAGAGCACCAAGAATTTTGTCAGGTTCTTCCAGAACCCAGGAGAAATTTGGAGAAAGGCCAACTCTAGGGCTACCAATAGCCTACGAAGTGAGGGGTGAAGAGGGAGCCGGACCACAGACTCAAAGGCGGCCACATGAATTAGCAAGCGGCCTGTAGAAGGGGTATAGACGTCATAACCCCGATGTGGAAGAGAAAAAGAGATGTAATCCGGGATCCTATAAAACTGTCTCAATCGAATGAGGGTGTCAGCCGTACAAACCGAATCCGGGATAATTCGGCCGTCATGAAAAGAAAACAGAGGACCAGTTTGAACCCCTACTAAGTCTATAGCCAAAAAGTTCCTTTCCCTCTCCTCATCTTCAACGTCCTTGTCATCTTCTTCGTCAGCTATTTCAACCAGGCCCTCAGGTCTGCTATTGAAACCTGACCCGGTTCCAAAAGTCCCATCAGAACGATGATGCTTAAGCGAAGTGCTATCACTAGCGGCGTTGCCCTTGTCCCGACCACGTTTCTTCCCTTTGGATGTCAGGGAACTCTCCCCTGACTCTACCCACTCCATATTTAACAGTTCATCAAGGCTATCGGGAGGATTTGAGGAGGTAGGTTGAGGGTTTAGCAAGTCCAATGGGAGATTCGAGGTGGGAAAGGTTGGAGCAGAAACTGGGAGCTTTGATGGTGAGGCCATTTCAATAGAGGAAAAAAAAGTGAGAATTCTTGAAGAAGGAAGACTTGAGAGAGAAGAAAAATTTTACTCTTTAGAGAAATGCAAGTAAGTGTGAGCGTATGAAAGAAGAACAGTGTATTTATAGGCAGAGATGAACAGTTACCGAGATAGAAGAAGAAATGTAACTAGAGACAGATCAAGACGGTTTCGAGGGAGTTGTGCCAAAACGGCCCGTTCAAAACCTGAAAGCAATCGTCATCTAGCACGTGGACCGTGCATTAAATGCCATCGAATCCAAGGAAGTTCTCCCTCTTAGAAGTGGAGGCTAGCCAGATGAGACTAGACAGGCAGACAGGATGGAAAATCCTTCAAGCGGACTAGAGATCCTAACTCTAACCCCAGCAAGATACCGGTGTTCAAGTCAGGGGGGACTTTTGTTAACCGCTAAAAATGGTAGGGATCAAAGAAAATTTTTCTATCGACCTGGGAAATTAAGTCGGGATAAAAAGCTACCAGGAAAGAGGTACCCTGATACCCCGCCTATCAACAAAAATAACCAGGGTACAAACTTCTATCTACCACGATCAAGTCTGAGGCTTCCAGGACCCAGAAAGTACCAGGGAACCCCAAAGACAAGGATTCCACTGTCGCAAGATCCTAGTACTTGTCTGCTTCCAGGTATCCTGGTATCCCGGTACCCCGGTACCCCGATACCCCGATACGTTCAAGTAGAAATTCGAGAAAGAAATGAGAAGAAGGTAGGGTACTCGAAGTAGCCCGATTCAACTAAAAGCTAGGGATAGGTACCTGGTGAATAAATCTCATGTTAAATACAAAATTCCCAGTGCTCTGACCCCGCCTAAAGCAAGAAACAAGTACCCCGAACAGCAAACCGAGAAGAAAGACAAGCATTAAACGCCATTGTTTGAGACAGAATGTCACATGCATTCTCGCCATTCAAGAATCCCATTCAAAAAGGGAGACAACTCTTTCAGTTCTAAAAGGAATCACTTGATTTAAGGGATCAATTCCCCGATGAAATTGTCGATCGCCAAGGAAAGACACGTAAATTGCTAAAAACCTAGACCAAAGTTCTAGGAGTGCATGGCAAGAAATGGACCTATATATTCATCGTATGATCACAGAGAAAAGGGGACCGAAACCCTACTTGATACTTTTCCACTTATCTACATGCACGAGAGCTCTATCGCCATTGCCCATTAAGCTTACTTTTATTGCATAACCATTACGGTTGACTGTAACCCCATCATGTATTCGTTATCAATAAAACAAGTTACATATTAGTTCTACTGTTTTCTTGAACCCCTTTTTCTGGTTATTATCACCCACCATTCTTATTGAATCTCTAAGAAACTAAAGGTATCGAACTACCTGATACCTCTTCGACCAAGATCTACCCCGATCCTGGTCCCCCTTGAATTGTTAATTTGAAAAATCACCCCAGTGACAATTTTCGGTTAACAGGATCCTTTCTAGAGTAAGTTAGAACTTTATTGAAAATCTTTGAAATGGCTTGATGCATGTCTTTGGGGGGTTGAATTTTGATTGTTATGCTCGAGGACGAGCAAAAGATAGGTTTGGGGGTATTTGATCGAACCAAAATTGGTACGATTGCGGCTTTCATTCCCATCTCTTTATGCTTGATTCTCGGGTATTTCCCCATGTTTTAATGTTGTTAATTAAGTATTTTCAGGTATTTATAAAGTTGAAGGTCACTGTAGTAATTTGGAGAAATTAGGGGCAAAGTGTAACAGTTGAAGGAAAGATTGCAATTATCGTGATTTTAGAAGAATACATGGGGCTGTCCATAATTTGCCAAGCAAATTAGGTAAAACGTGCCACATCAACTTATTTTAACGATGTGTTTTGTATTGGCTGATTATTTGGGCTTCTTATTGAGCCCCAGTCCAATGCTTAGCGCACCCCAAAAGAAGACAAAACAGCAAGTCCAAACGCACCCCAAGCCATTTCTGATTACACACTAGTAGAGACAAAATCACTTAAAACTGAGCGCACCCCAACCTTTTACTAAATGCACCCCCTGCCTTCATCTTCTTCCGCGTGACAACTACCATGGCTGACCTACAAAGCTTCCAAACCCTAGCCGCCGGAAGCCACCTATTCCTAGCCTATCTTTAGCCGGTTTATAGTCGAAAAGAGCGGGGAGATCACCGTAAGTCTGGTCGGCATCATTTTAGCTCACCTTCGTCACACTTCAGCAGATCACGACCAGTTTCGAAGCCATCGATGTCGCCCCTTAGTCACCATTTTCCAAAACCGCGACACCACAGCGAAATAGGTCCAAACCGATTGTCGCCAGTTGCTTGTTAGATGTCGCCACGGCAACAGGGAGCTATTTTTGCTCTAGTTAATGTCGCTCCAACATCGCCAAAAACATGTTAACCGAAAATTGTCACTGGGGTGATTTTTCCAATTAACAATTCTAGGGGGACTAAGATCAGGGTAGACTTTAGTCGAAGAGGTATCAGGTAGTTCGATACCTTTAGCTTCCTTGGGGTTCACTAAGAATGGTGTACAATCGTAGGGTCATTATCGGCAGCCTGGCCGCCGATTGAAACCGCCGATCGGCGCGTTTCTTTGAAACTTACTTAAACGACCACACTTTGATTTGGCCCCCTATATATATGCCATTTTGTCTTTAGGTCAATGAAGAGAGTTCATATTCAGAATTCATACTTAGGATATTTTTCAAAGAGAAGAAAAATTCCAAGAACTCATTTTTTATTACTCAAACACTTTTTCATGATCATCAATCATCATCTAGCATCATCCTTGGTCCTCTAGATGTCATCTTGCATGGATTCTTCATCATACTTTGCTTGGTAAGCTTTTCACTAATATCTTACATATTTTGTGTTTCTCTTAGCTAGCAATCTCAATTAATTACTTGTATGTTATTTTATATACTTTGAATACAAGTTTGAGATTAGTATGATGTATGTTTGAGAAGTTGTTTTGTGATAGCTAATTAAGTTTTGTGCTTAATCTTGATTAGCTAAACTATTTGACATGTCATTTAGTTTTGATATCTAGGATTGTTCTAATTGCATATTAATCATCTTAGATAAGCATATAGGGTTTCCCTTGCTCTATGTTGCATTTGGATATTCATATATTCACTTAGGGTTGTATTCTCTTCATAGAGAAAGTAAGTCTTGTGTGTAGCATCCGTGATTAGGTTGCTTAGAACGCAAGCAAATTGGACTAGGTTCACTCATACCGGGATTAGGTAGGTGTGTGATTACTTTCGGGATTAGGTTGTAATCGTTTTACACATTTAGTGGATTCGAGGTTCGAGTGTGGCTTACTTACTAGCCCGTGGTTTTTCCCGTGAGGGTTTCCACGGAAAAATCAAGTGTTATTTAATTTCCGCATTTTATACTTGATTTATTGCTTTATCTATTTAGGGGTAATTTCGTAATTTGGACTAATACGAAAAATTGGGTAAAAAGCTTAAAATCTATTCACCCCCCCTCTAGATAGTTTTATACACACTGTGCTATAATTTGTTTCAATTGGTATCAGAGCAGGTTTTTAGACATACATAGGTGATTCTTGATTATTTTGGTGTGTTTTGCATTTTGTGTGATTTTTGATCATTCATACATTTGCATTCATTTCATTCATTCATAAACACTATGAGTGGAAACGGTGGAAATGGTGGTGGCCACGAAGGTGCTTCTAGCACAAGGCCTCCACTTCTTATCGGTTTAAATTATTCCCAATGGAAAGGGAAGATGGAATCCTACATATGCCAAATTCATGACCGTGCATGGATGGCGGTGGAAGACGGATATGATTTACCCATGATGACTCCCGGTGGTGGAGAAGAAGAAGTTTTGAAGCCTAAGGCGCAATGGAACGCGCAAGAGTTTGAGGCTTCCAAGTGGAATAGGAAGGCTATGCATGCCATCATGTGTGCAATGGATGAGAATCAATACAAGTTTATTCAGAATACTCAGATTGCAAAAGTGGCATGGGACATCCTTCAAGTTGCACATGAGGGAACCGAGGTGGTAAAGGAGTCCAAGCTTCAAGTCCTCCAAACTCAATTTGAGCTACTTAGGATGGGAGAGGATGAATGCTTCAATGACTTCGAAATCAAATTGATGGACATTGTAAATCAAAGCCATCAACTCGGAGACCCGTATTCGGATAGGAGAGTCAAGCAAAAAATTATGAGATCTCTCCCCGATAGGTTTGAATCAAAGGTGACGACCATAGAAGAAAATAGTGGCTACATGGATATGAAGCCAAGTGAGGTGATTGGACGTTTCCTTGCATATGAGTCTAGGAAGGAACCTAGCACCACTACTCCTTCTAAAAAGTCTAAAGGAATAGCTTTGAAAGCATCTAAGGTTGCAAAGGAGGCAAAGCATGACTCGGATGAAGACCTTGCCTTATTCGTGAAAAGGTTTAATAAGGTAATGGGGTTCAAGAAGAAGAAGGGATTTAGGTCAAGAGGACAAGACTTGAAGAAAAAAGGTTCCTTCAAGAAGTTTGAGCCTAGACAAGAGAGGACCGAAAGGAAAGGGGTCTGATGCTTTGAATGTGGTGGGATTGGTCACTTTGCCCCCGAATGTGCTAATCACAATGAAAAGAAGAAGAGCAAAGTGATGGCCGCCACTGGGAGTAGGAGTAGTGATAGCTCAAATGAGGAAGATGAGTCTTCAAGTGAAGAAGAGCTCATGGCTAACTTCCTAGCTTTTGCCTCATCTCACAAGAGCAAAAGTGCTAGTGAGAGAGAGGAAATGAGTCAAGAGGAAATTGACTCTAGTGAAGTAGAAAGTGACTCCTCTTCTAAGTCCATAAAGAAATTTGTGGAGCAAAAGGTGCTTGCTAAATACCATGCCGAGTTCAATGATTTAGCAATTAAAAGCACAAGAAAGATTGAGAGGTTGAGAGAAGAGAACCTTGAACTTTCGGCTCACAATGACCACTTAAGTGAACAAGTGGAAAGATTGAAGAGGAGAGAGGATAAGTTAATTGAGGAGTTAGACTTATCAAAGAGAAGTGAAGAAGGCTTGAAGAGGGAACTTGTATAAGTTAAAGGGTCATTGGCTAGGATAGATTCTAGCACCAAGAAGCTTGACCATATGCTTGGTGTTGGAAAGAGTCCATGTGACAAGAGGGGTCTTGGGTATGAAGATGACAAGAAGATCTCTACCTCTAACAAGACCGTGTTTGTCAAGAGCTTGAAGAAAGAAGAAACTTCATTTGTGCAAATTCCTAGGAAGAAGTTAGAAATAGGACAAAGTTCAAATGCTCAAGTGAAGATGGGACCAAGAAGGCAACCTCAAGCTCAACCCCCTAGGGTCCCTCAAGCCAACTTTCCTCAACAATTGGCTCACAAAGGAAAGAGACCAATCATGCAACCTCAAGCTTGGAAGCAACCTAGACCGGTTCAACAATGAAGATGGATTGAACCCACTTATCCACAAAGACATGGACGAGCTCCCATACGTGCACAAAGACAAGGTATGATTCCTTTTTTCATCCCTATTTGTCACTTTTGTGGTTGTGATGGTCATATTAGACCAAATTACTTTCAATATATTAAAATGTGTAGAACACGAAGCATGATTGAAAAGAGAAAGAATAGAGCCAAGATGCATGTTCCTAGGAATGATAATTTTACTTTGCATGATCCTAGGACTTCTAGAGCCCATGTACCAAAGACCACTAAGAAAGCTAAAATTGTTGCTAAGTGGATTAGAAATGATGAAAATGTTTGCCATGTTGCACAAATAGCCTTGAAGGCAAATTCTTCTAATTTTTGGTATTTGGATAGTGGGTGCTCTAGGCACATGACGGGAAACAAGAGTTTCTTCGAGACTCTTGTTATGGAGGAAGGTGGAAATGTCACTTTTGGTGATGGATCCAAAAGAAATGTTGTAGGGAAAGGAACCATTTCCATTCCCGGATTACCCTCCTTATCCAATGCTTTATTTGTTGATGGCTTGAAAGCCAATTTAATAAGCATTTCACATCTTAGTGATGAAGGATATTCCGTCTTGTTTTCCAAAGATTATTGCTCTATCCTAAAACCCGATGGACAAACCTTGTTGAAGGGCATGAGATCTAGCGACAATTGTTATTGTCTTAAAGCTAGTATTGTAACTAATCATGTGTCCATGGATGAGCAAATTGAGTTGTGGCATGAAAGACTTGGCCACATGAACTTTAGGGATCTACGGACCCTTGGAAAGTTCAATTGTGTGCGTGGCCTCCCTAAGCTTGGGAAGAAAGCCAATGGTGTTTGTGGACCTTGCCAACAAGGAAAGCAAACTAAAAGCATGCACAAAAATGGTAAGTATCTCACCACCAAGGAGCCTCTTGAGCTTCTCCACATGGACCTCATGGGTCCTATGCAAACCGAAAGTTTGGGTGGAAAGAGATACAATTTTGTATGTGTTGATGATTTCTCTAGGTTCACATGGACATATTTTCTTAGAGAAAAATCCGAAACTTTTGATAAGTTTAAAATGCTTTGTAATAAAATACAAAATGAAATGAATTCTAATATTAAAAGCATAAAACGGATTAGAAGTGACCATGGGAGGGAATTTGAGAATGCTACTTTTGAAACCTTTTGTAATGGTTTAGGCATCTCCCATGAGTTTTCGGCTCCTAGGACACCTCAACAAAATGGAGTTGTTGAGAGGAAAAATAGGGTCCTTCAAGAGATGGCCCGTGTGATGTTGCTTAGCAACAATGTCCCTAGGAACCTATGGGCCGAAGCCATCAATACGGCTTGCTATATAGGAAATAAAGTTTTCCTAAGGCCCGGTACTAGAAACACCTCCTATGAGTTATGGAAAGGCAAGAGGCCAAATGTTAGCTACTTCCACACTTTTGGAAGCAAATGCTACATTTTGAATGATCGTGATCAACTTGGCAAATTTGATGCTAAGAGTGATGAGGGTATTTTTATTGGCTATGCCTTGAATAGTAGAGCTTATAGAGTTTTCAATTTAAAGACTCTAAGTGTTATGGAATCATCCAATGTCGTATTTGATGATACTAGGCTCAAGTCAAATGATCATGAGGAGGAGGTTATTTTTAGTGATGTTTCTCCTTTGGAGAAGGTTGTGGTGTCTCCTAATGTTGAGACATCTAATGTCAACAATGATGACATACAACCTATTGATATAGTTCCTCTCTTGGACTCTAAAGAACCTGCTCTATGGGTTAGGAAACTCCATGATAAAGAAGATATCATTGGAGAGGTTAATGAGGGTGTTAGGACTAGACGTCAACTTGCTAATCTTATTAGCTACACATGCTACACCTCTCAAATTGAACCCAAAAAGGTTGAAGAAGCCTTAAATGATGAATTTTGGGTTCTTGCCATGCAAGAAGAGCTAAACCAATTCGAAAGGAATGAGGTTTGGACTCTAGTTCCTAGGCCTAAGACCACTAATGTCATAGGCACTAAATGGATATTTAGAAACAAATCCGATGAGGATGGCAACATAGTGCGGAACAAGGCTAGACTTGTAGCACAAGGGTACTCTCAAATTGAGGGTATCGACTTTGAGGAGACATTTGCTCCCGTTGCCCGTTTAGAGTCTATTAGGCTTCTCTTGTCCATTTCTTGTGTGCACAAGTTCAAATTGCACCAAATGGATGTCAAGAGTGCCTTCCTCAATGGCTTCTTGCAAGAGGAAGTGTTTGTTGAACAACCCAAGGGGTTTGTGGATGCTCACCACCCCAACCATGTCTATCGCCTCAAGAAGGCACTATATGGGTTGAAACAAGCACCGAGGGCTTGGTATGAGCGCCTCACTCAATTTTTTGTTGACAATAACTACACAAGAGGTAGTGTTGACAAGACACTATTCATCAAGAGAGACAATGATGAGCTTTTCATAGCTCAAATATATGTCGATGACATAGTGTTTGGCTCCACCAACAACACCAAGGTCTAACAATTTGTTGATGTTATGTCTCATGAATTTGAGATGAGTCTTGTTGGTGAGCTTAATTACTTCCTAGGTTTGCAAATTAGGCAACTAGATAATGGGATTTTCATAACCCAAGCCAAATATGCCAAAAACCTTGTGAAGAAGTTTGGTCTTGAAAAAGCCAAACATTGTGACACTCCTATGAGCACCACTTTGAAGCTAAGCAAGGATGCTAGCGGTAAAAGTGTGGACCAAACCTTATATCGTGGCATGATAGGGAGCTTGCTCTATTTGACCGCAAGTAGGCCCGATATATCATTTAGTGTAGGAGTTTGTGCTAGGTACCAATCCGATCCCAAGGAGTCCCATCTCTCTTCGGTTAAGAGAGTCATTCGCTTTGTGAATGGGACTTCCAACTATGGGATTTGGTACTCATTTGACACTAATCCTAGTCTTGTAGGATATAGTGATGCGGATTGGGCAGGAAATTGTGATGATAGGAAGAGCACATCGGGCGGTTGCTTCTTTCTAGGCATTAACTTGGTGTCTTGGTTTTGCAAGAAGCAAAACTCGATTTCCATGTCCACGGCGGAAGCCGAGTACATAGCCGCGGGGATTGGATGCACTCAACTTATATGGATGAAGCAAATGCTAGTAGATTACGGATTCAACCAAGGTACTCTCACTCTCTTTTGTGATAACATGAGTGCCATTAATATTTCCAAGAATCCGGTGCAACATTCTAGAACTAAGCATATTGACATCCGCCATCACTTCATTAGAGAGCTTGTTGAAAATAAATGCATAGTACTTGAACATGTATGTACTAATGATCAACTTGCGGACCTATTTACTAAACCTTAGATGCTACTCGATTTAAAACTCTTAGTAGATCTATTGGGATATGTCTTGTGGAGTGATGTTCTATGATTGACCCCATATGGGGAACTCAAGCAAAAAGAGCTAGTTTGCATTCTTGTCACTTGCAAAAAATTTGAAATATCTTATGCCTCTTCTTTTAATTGCTTGAGTAAGCTTGGTTGCACATATGTATATATGTTTTCAATTCAATAAGTGTGAACCTTGCTTGTTTACAATTCATGTCATATTTATGTTCAAACATGCATTTTTGGACTAGGAGATGTATATAGGAAGTATGATTTGAATGACCTATGATTATCTCCACGACATGATGATTCTTTAATAACATGCTAATGTCAAATGAAAAAGCATGAAATTCATATAACATGCTCACATGAAAAGCATGAATTGATGATTGCATATTCTTAAAAATGCAAAACTTGTGTGAAAGCTTATGAGACTCAAAATGAATAAAGGATCTTGTATCCGTTCAAAGGAATTTATATTCCAAATGTCTCTCTTTCTTTATTTGTTGAACATGGCTACTATCATACGGATATCTTATCCGGAAAAATCAAAAAGGGTGCAAAGTTGCTCATGCCATGTTTCGCTTATAAAGTTGGATATAGTTGCTCTTATATTGAAATCAATGTATTCTATATCCTTGCTTTACTCATGACATTGGTGAAATTGGTTTGAATTCCTATTAGAAACCTTTGTCATTTGCTTTGCCAAATACCATTGTTTTTTGGACTTGAATGCTACATGTCTTGTATGCAAAGCATGTTTGATTCACACATTTTCTCTCAAATAAATCTCATTGTTTCTCTCCGATTAATTGAGATGCATAAAGTGACTTATATTAATTATGCATATCTTGCATGCTACTATCTCTCGTTACTATGAGTGACCCGGTTGGGGACTACTCCTTTGCCTATATCATGACAAAAAGGGGGAGTAGTATATGGTAAGGGGAGATGCAAATTCGCACATTGGGGAGATAACACATTGAGGGGGAGTAACCCTTTGAGGGGGAGCAACCCTTTGAGGGGGAGCATTGCATTTATCATACATTGCATATATTTTGTAATGTTGTGCCTAAATTCTAAAAATGCAAATGCTTGTTTTGATATCACTTGATTTATCTCACATTTCACTTGTATTGGAAAACATAGAAATCTTATTTACAGGGCTTGATTATTCTACAAGAGATTGAAGACTTGAAGTTTTATTTTCTTATCTCTTTGTGTTGTAGAATATCATAGTTGTCCCGTAGTTTCTATTTCTTTGTGAGGAATCAATGTGAGTGGTGGTTTTGTCACGAAATAGCCAAAAGGGGAGATTGTAAGGTTCCCATTTGTTGATTGGCTCATTTCGTGGACAAACCACATGTTGGGGTTCTTTGTAAGGGTAGTCTAAGTATCGGTCTTATTGTTCGAAGCCCTTTGAAGACCTCGTGTTGATAAGCACCGAAGGTAAATTTCTTTGTGCTTACTTTTCTTTGAAGAGATTAGTTGCACACACACACTTAACATTCATTGCATATGTGTGCATTCTCTTCACTTGTCACATTTCACACTTGCACTTATTTATCATATTTTGTTGTGTGTAATTGTGTCTTGTTGTCCTGTAATTCGTTTCCCGATAACTTTTGGAAACATCCGCGCATGCACTAGAATGTGCTTGGTTTAGCGCGAGGACCGCCTATGGAGAATGCCCTTGGCTTCTCCTTGGTTTTCACCTTTCTAGGTGATCGGTGGTTATGATCGGCGGCCTGGCCGCCGAATGAAACCGCCGTTTCAGTCCAGATTGGTCTGAAGCATTTCTGCGGTTAAGATCGGCTGTCACGACTGCCGTTCGAAACCGCCGATTCAAGACCTGATTGATTTATCTCTCGGTCTAATTCGGCGGTTGAATCGGCGGTCATGAAACCGCCGTTCGAAACCGCCGTTCATACCTGATTGTTTTCAATCTCTCTGTTTTGATTCGGCGGTTGGAATCGGCGATCACGAAACCACCGAATGAACCGCCGTTTATGCTCTGTTCTTCACGAGCTCAATTCGGCGGTCATGATCGGCGGCCTAGCCGTCTATTGAAACCGCCGATCGGCGCGTTTCTTTGAAACTTACTTAAACGACCACACTTTGATTTGGCCCCCTATATATATGCCATTTTGTCTTTAGGTCAATTAAGAGAGTTCATATTCAGAATTGATACTTAGGATATTTTTCAAAGAGAAGAAAAATTCCAAGAACTCATTTTTTATTACTCAAACACTTTTTCATGATCATCAATCATCATCTAGCATCATCCTTGGTCCTCTAGATGTCATCTTGCATGGATTCTTCATCATACTTTGCTTGGTAAGCTTTTCACTAATATCTTACATATTTTGTGTTTCTCTTAGCTAGCAATCTCAATTAATTACTTGTATGTTATTTTATATACTTTGAATACAAGTTTGAGATTAGTATGATGTATGTTTGAGAAGTTGTTTTGTGATAGCTAATTAAGTTTTGTGCTTAATCTTGATTAGCTAAACTATTTGACATGTCATTTAGTTTTGATATCTAGGATTGTTCTAATTGCATATTAATCATCTTAGATAAGCATATAGGGTTTCCCTTGCTCTATGTTGCATTTGGATATTCATATATTCACTTAGGGTTGTATTCTCTTCATAGAGAAAGTAAGTCTTGTGTGTAGCATCCGGGATTAGGTTGCTTAGAACGCAAGCAAATTGGACTAGGTTCACTCATACCGGGATTAGGTAGGTGTGTGATTACTTCCGGGATTAGGTTGTAATCGTTTTACACATTTAGTGGATTCGAGGTTCGAGTGTGGCTTACTTACTAGCCCGTGGTTTTTCCCGTGAGGGTTTCCACGTAAAAATCAAGTGTTATTTAATTTCCGCATATTATACTTGATTTATTGCTTTATCTATTTAGGGGTAATTTTGTAATTTTGACTTTCACGAAAAATTGGGTAAAAAGCTTAAAATCTATTCAGGCCTCTAGATAGTTTTGTACACACCGTGCTATAATTTGTTTCAGAGATGATAGCATTCAAGTCATTTGCATAATCATAAAATGCACTTTATGCAACTCTATCAAATGGAGAGAAACAAGGAGATTTATTTTGAAAATAAATGTGTGAAACAAAACATGCTTTACATACAAGACATGTAGCATTCAAGTCCAAAATACAATGGTATTTGGCAAAGCAAATGACAAAGGTTTCTAATAAGAATTCAAACCAATTTCACCAATGTCATGAGAGAAGCAAGGATATAGAGTTTTCATTGATTTTAATTTATGAGCAACTATATCCATCTTTATAAGTCAAACATGTCATGAGCAACTTTGCACCCTATTTGATTTTTCCGGGAATGAAACCCGTATGATAGTAGACATGTTCAACAAATGAAGAAAGAGAGACAATTTGGAATATAAATTCCTTTGAACGAATACAAGATCCTTTATTCATTTTGAGTCTCATAAGCTTTTTCACACAAGTTTTGCATTTATAAATGCAATCATCAATTCATGTTTTTTCATTTGAGCATGTCATTTGAATTTCATGCTTTTCATATGTCATTAGCATGTTATAAACAACTCATGCTTTTCAATTTTTAAGCATGTCATTAAGAATCATCATGTCATGGAGATAACTATAGGTCATCCAAATCATACTTCCTATGTAAATCTCCTAGTCCAAAAATGCATGTTTGAACATAAATATGACATGGATTGTAAACAAGCATGGTTCACACTTATTGAATTGAAAACATATATACATATATGCAACCAAGCTTACTCAAGCAATTAACAAAGAAGCATAAGATTTTTCAAATATTTGCATGCAACAAGTATGCATAAGCTCTCTTTGCTTGAGTTCCCCATATGGGGTCAATTTCATCCTTCATCAATGAAGGTCATGAGGTCCTATGGACCTCCCAAGTCCATTTGACTTGGATGAACCTATTTGAGACTTGATAGTCTCGTAGCAAGCGGGTTCATTTTTCCTTATCCACATAGATATGACATTTTTCTTCCTAGTGGACAATGGTTCAAGAGTACTAGAAATAATAGGATCATGAACATGAATGTTTTCCTTCCTATTAGCATGCATTCTAGCTCTTGTCATTCTCTTTTCAATCATGCTTTTGATTCTACATAATTTAATGAAATGAAAGCAATTTGGTCTAATGTGACCATTAATACCACAAAAGTGACATGTAGGGATAAATTTAGAATTCATACCATGTCCTTGTGCATGCATAGGAGCCTTCCCATGACTTTGTGGTTGAGCGGGTTCAAATCTTCTTTGTTGTTGAACCGGTCTCGTTTGCTTCCTTGTTCCATTTTGCATGATTGACCTCTTCCCTTGATGAATATGAGCTTGAGGGAAGTTTGGTTGAGGAACTTTTTGAGCTTGAGGTTGTCTCTTTGGAGCTTCCTTCACATGTGCACTTCTTGAACATTGTCCTAGATCGATTTTCTTCCTAGGTGTGTGCACCGGTGAGGCTTCATTCTTGCCCAAACTCTTGACAAAGATGGTCTTGGTTGGAGTAATGATCTCCTTGCTTACTTCATACCCAATACCTCTCTTGTCACAAGGGTTCTTTCCACTACCAAGAATGTGGTCAAGTTTCTTGGTGCTTGTAGTCATCCTAGACAATGACTCTATGGCTTCAACAAGCTCTCTCTTCAACCCTTCTTCATTCCTCTTAGACATAGCTAGCTCATCCCTTAGCTTGTCTTCAATCTTCTTAGATGCCTCCACTTGTTTACTTAAGTGGTCATTGTGTGTTGAAAGTTCTAGATTTTCATCCTCTAAAATCTTCAACTTTCTATTTTTCTTCTCCAATGAACTTTCACACTTGACTATAAAGTCATTCACATCCATTTTCTCTACACTTCCATTTGTAGAGTTAGATAAGGAGTCACCTTCACTTAAGTTATCTCCTCCACTCTCATTCTCACTAATGGAGTCATTTTCCTCATTTAGACCTCCACCTTGGTCTCTTGAGTCAATGAGAGCCATATCCCAATGAGTAGCTTCGCCTATCACCTTTAGAGCCACTACTTCATTTTTTTCTTCTATGGGATCACTAGTCAAGTCATTCTTACCAACAACTTTATCTTCTACACAACTGGCCCCAAATGCCGTGTAGTTGATGGTAAGCTCATCATCACTAGATGACTTGTCTCCCTTTCCGGAGTCATCACTTTCACTCCACGTGGTGGCCATCACTTTTGCCATCTTGTTATTCAAGTTCCCACAATCAGGTGAGATGTGACCTATACCACCACACTCATAGCATTGGACCCCTTTCTTCTCACTATTCTCTTGCCTAGGCTCAAAACTCTTGAAGGGAGCCTTTTTCTTCAAGTCTTGGCCTTTGGATCCAAAGCCTTTCTTCTCGAACTTGACGAATTTCTTGAATCTTCTTAGCAACAATGCCATGTCTTCGTCCGAGTCACCTTTTTCCTCCTTCACAACCTTGGAAGCATTCAAAGCAATTCCTTTTTGCTTTTTAGGAGGTGAAATGCTAGGAGCCTTCCTAGATTCATAGGCGAGGAGTCTTCCAATTACCTCGCTCGGCTTCATGTCTTTATAGGTGCTATTTTCCTCTAAAGCCGTCACCTTTGATTCAAACCTAGCAGGGAGAGACCTCATAATTTTCTGCTTAACTCTCCTATCCGAATAAGGATCACCGAGTTGATGGCTTTGATTCACAATATCCATCAACTTGACTCCAAAGTCATTGAAGCACTCGTCCTCCTCCATTTTAAGCAACTTGAATTGCGTTTGAAGGACTTGTAGCTTGGAATCCTTAACCGCTTCGGTTCCTTCATGTGCAACCTCTAGGATATCCCATGCCTCCTTGGCTATCCTAGTGTTCTGAATCAGTTTGTACTGATTTTCATCCACTGCACATAGAAGAGCATGCCATGCCTTCCTATTCCATTTTGAGGTCTCAAACTCTTCAGGTGACCATTGAGCCTTAGGCTTGAGTACTTCTTCTCCACCACCCGTGGGAGTCATCATAGGAGGTGCATACCCATCTTCAATAGCCATCCATGCCCTATCATGGATTTGGCACACATATGCCTCCATCTTGCCTTTCCATGAGGCATAATTCACACCGGTAAGGAGGGGAGGCCGTGTGCTTGAAGCACCCTCATGGTTGCCACTGTATCCACTCATTGTATGTAATGAATGAATTCAAATGAATGCAAAATGTATGAATGAGCACAAATCACACAAATGCAAAACACACCTAAAATGAGCTAGGATCACCTAAGTATATCTAGGAACCCGCTCTGATACCAAATTGAAACAAATACGGTGTGTTCTAAATATGTTATCTAGAGGGGGGGTGAATAGATTTTAACTATTATTACCCAATTTTCACATGCAAGTCAATTTTACGAAAATGCCCCTACTAGTCAAAAATACAAGCAAGTGTAATATAGTGTGGAATTTAAATAACACTTGATGTATACGTGGAAACCCAACCACTGGGAAAAACCACGGGCTGTTTAGTGCGCCACACTCGGACCTCGAAATCCACTAATCGAAATGGAGTTTACAACCTATGTAGACCTCGTCTAACACTCTGGTCAATAACCCCCCACTTCTACCACTCGGGCCTTTAAAAGTGGCTCTAGTCCAATTGCTTGAGGCCTAAGCAACCTTAGCCTCAAGACTTAATTCTCTAAGAAGAGATTATGCAACCTATGTGAATATGTATGAATATTCAAATAACAAACAAGGCTAGGTAACCTTAGATGCTTATCTAGGATGATGATATAATCAATTTAATCAACCCTAGATATCAATTGTTAAATGACATGTCAAATAGCTTAGCTAATCAAGATTAAGCAAAAACCTAATTAGCTATCACAAAAACAACACTCAATTAATTCATCACAATTAATTCTCTATTCTTGTATTTATCATATGATCAACAACATACAAGTAAATTAAAAGAGAATATGCTTGATAGTAAAAATACTAAAATAAGATGAAATTAATCAAAATCTTACCAAGCATGTTGTGATGATGCAAACCCAATTATAGATGAATGCAAGATGAACTTTGATGCAAAAAGGATTTGATTTGAGTGTTTAAAGGTGAGTTCTTGATTTGATTTTTTCTCAAAAATCTCTCTTTGAAGTTTAGGGTTCTAATAACTCAAGAAGCTTGATCAGAGAATGAGAAAGTAAGATATTTATAGACATCAAGAATTGGGCATGTGAAAAGACAATTTTGCCCCTGAAACGCACCGTTCGGCGGTTTCAATCGGCGGCCAGGCCACCGATCACGACCGTAGAATTGAGCCCGTGAAGAACAGAGCATCAACGGTGATTTCGTGACCGCTGATCCAACCGCCGAATTAGACCGAGAGATTAAAATCGATCAGGTATGAACGGCGGTTTCGAACAGCGGTCGTGACCGCCGATCGTGACCGCATAATTGCTTCAGACCAATCTGGACTGAAACGGCGGTTTCATTCGGCGGCCAGGCCGCCGATCATAACCGCCGATCACCAACAATGGTGAAAACCAAGGAGAAGCCAAGGGCATTCTCCGTGGGCGGTCTTCGCGCAAAACTAAGCACACATATGTGTGAGCGCGGACGTTTCCGAACATTATCGGGAAACGAATTACTAAGCACATATACACACAACAAGATATCACAATCAAAGTGCTAGTGTGTAAAGTGACATGTGAAGAGTATGCACACATGATCAAGTATGCTAAGTGAGTGTGTGCTAACTAAATCTCTTCAAAGAAAAATCAAGCACAAGAAATTATACCTTTGGCGTGCTTGTCCCTTGAGGTCTTGAAAGGGCCTTCGAGCATGAAGTTCAAACACCTAAACTACCCTTACATTATCAACCCCAACATGTGGTTTGTCCACGAAATAAGCCAATCAATATATGGGAATCCTTACAATCGTCATCTGAAGACTTATCTTCCTCTTCTAGGTCATCATTATCACTCCAAGTCACCGCCATGGATTTTCCTCTCTTCTTCTTCAAATTAGCACACTCGGGAGCAATGTGTCCAAAGCCACTACACTCATAGCATTGGACACCCTTCTTGTGGTCTTTCTCTTGAGTTTGCTCCATTTTCTTGAAAGGAGCTTTCTTCTTCACAAACTTTTCCTTGAAGCCAAACCTTTTCTTCTCAAACCTTATAAATTGCTTGAACTTCTTTGCCATCAAAGCAATTTCTTCATCCGAGTCTTCTTCATCCTTCTCTACCTTAATGCTCTTCAAGGCAAGACTCTTTTGCTTCTTTGGAGGTGTAGATATAGGACCCTTCCTAGATTCATAGGCCAAGAGCCTTCTAATTTCTTCACTTGGCTTCATCCTTGTGTAGTCACTATTTTCTTCCAACGCCGTCACTTTGGATTCAAACCTCTCGGGAAGTGATCTCATGATCTTTTGCTTGATTCTTCTATCCGAGTAGGGATCACCAAGTTGGTGACTTTGATTCACTATATCCATAAGCTTCACTTGGAAGTCATTGAAGCACTCATCCTCCTCTATCTTAATGGTCTCAAATTGTGTTTGGAGGACTTGAAGCTTAGAGTCCTTGACCACTTCGGTTCCTTCATAAGCCGTCTTTAATATGTCCTAAGCTTCCTTTGCTATCCTTGTAATTTGAATAAGTTTGTATTGGTTATCAACCGTGGCACATAGGATTACGTGCATGGCTTTGTTGTTCCATTTTGAAGCCTCAAACTCTTGGGGGGTCCATTGTGCCTTCGGCTTGAGAACAACCTCTCCACCTCCCGTAGGAGTCATCATAGGTGACGTGTACCCATCTTCAATCGCCATCCATGCCTGGTCATGAATTTGGCACACATATGCTTCCATTTTGCCTTTCCATGATGCGTAATTGACCCCGGTGAGCAAAGGGGGTCTTGTGCTAGAGGCACCCTCACCTCCAATTCCATTTCCACTCATTGTGTTTGGGTGAGAATGATATGAATGCACACAAACAAGCTAGACACACAAGACACAAAAGAAATCAAAAAAATTCAAGAGACATTATCAAGAGCAATGGATCTCCTAATTATGTCAAGGAACCTGCTCTAATACCAATTGAAAATATATATTACATGTCTAAAATAATCTAAAAGGTGGGGGTGGGGGGGTGAATAGATTTTAATCGGACTATTACCAACTTTTCGCGATTAATCAATATAACGAAAAACCCCTAACTAGTCGTAAAACAAAATCAAGCGTAATAAAGCGGAATATAAATGACACTCGATTTTTACATGGAAACCCTCACGGGAAAAACCACGGGCTGTTATGTGCGCCACACACGAACCTCAATCCACTAATTGTAATGGCAATTACAACCTAGGTTGACCATGTCAAACCTCACACGGTTACTAATCTACCACTACCACCCGCAGGCCTTCAAAAGTGAATCTAGTCCATTGCTTGCAAATTACCAAATGGTTAATACAAGTCTTAACTTTCTAAGAGAAGAGATAACACAACCTAAGGTGAATATATGCAATATTGAAGATGCTAAAATGCTAGGTTAAACATTCAAGCTTATCTAGGTATGGATGAACATGTTAGAGAGATTCCTAGATATCATATGGCTATATGGCATTCATACAACCTAGCTGAATGTGCAAATCAAACCCTATAGGCAATAGCTATCACAAGCAACTCACAAAACATAATAAAAAAGCTATCTTGAAACTAGTCAAGTAATAAAGATGCAATCTTGAAACTAGTCAAGTCATAAATGAGCTATCTTGTAGAGCAAGAACATATAAAAAAATATAGATGATGTTCTAACTACAAGTCATGTGAGTAATGAAGAAAACCCATGAGAAATCATACCTAGATGATGCTAGATGATGAATGAACCATGAAAGGATGATGGGTTTTTGGTTTTGATTTGGAAAGATCAAATCTTGGTTGCTTTTCTTTGAAGTCACTCTAAAAACTCTCTCTAGTTGATTTGAAAACTCAAAACCTTAAAAGAGACTAGAGAATAGGATGTATTTATAGAGAAGTGTGAGAGAATATGAAAGGTCACGATTTTTAAAACTGATCCGTCGTCGACCGCTGCCGGTACCGCTGCGAAAGCCACAGCGGTCACGGCAGCGGTACGTATTGCACACACTACCGCTTTGGAAATAGGCAGCGGTCACGAGAGCAGTATAAGGAGCGGTCGACATTGTCCGAGAAGCGCTGTGAAATCCGGCAACGGTCATGGGAGCGCTTTAGAGATCGTGTTACGCTGTCTAAAAAGCACTCCCTCTGCCGCTGCAAAACCCACAGCAGTCTACGCAGCGGTAGCCAGTCAACCATCAACACTAAGAAAAAAAACATGCAATTTTCAAGCTAGTAGACAAGGCAAAGATCAAATAAAATACAATGGAGAGATCATGCATGAAAAGAACATGTGCACAAACTAGAAACACACAACAAGATATAAGACAAGTAAATGCATGAGATGTGTGTGTGTGCAAACTAAATCTTTTCAATTAAGAGTCAACATAAGTAATCTACCTTTCTTAAAGCACTTGAAGTCCATAATGAGCTCCATTAGCATTTGATGAGGATTACTTTGTTAGGATTATGCTCAATAGCAAGAGTGTAATATTGTTTTTGACAATCTTTTCATATTAATAAAGTGATTTCTGATTTAAACAAATCTTATAGCATTTATAGATTGAATATTATAATTGTCAAAAGTAAATAATCATAAGGTCAAAAGACTATGAGAAAAGAAGAATTGTTCGTACATCTGGATATGTATGAGGTAGACACAATTCTTTAGTTAGTCTTGAATAATGTTCACAACTTAAGTTAAAGGTTGGGCACCTTTATCTTGTTAAAGTTGTAGAATTCTTTTGCTAGCATTTGAGTGGGATTAAATGAGTTATGATGAGTCTGAAATCATCGGAGGGTCTTCGAGTAAAAGAATCTAGTGCACTGGGTGCATTGAACTGGATCACAATGAAATACTTTATCTAAAACCGTCAATAGATAATAGTCTTTTCATTATCAGGACAATCGGAGAGTCTATCTTAATCCTGAGATAAATGATGGACTTATGGTTACAAGTGGTATCATTTGAGTTATCAATGAGTACGATTATATAGCATAGTCTATCCTCGATAGTTTGGTGATATTCATTTGTTAATTGATAGAGGACTTCATTTATAGATATGGCATCGTGGCTCCATTTATTAAATGAGAGTAGAATATCATCATATGGATGTTTTGAGGTATTGGATATTGAATCTTAACGTTAAGTTTTCGATAAAGTCTATTGAAACATGGCTTCTGGACAAGTCAAAATATCCAAGTTCAAAATGTGGTCATATGAGTAAATATGGTAACTTGGAGAGCTATAGGCGGTCTATGAGCTCTTGGCGATTACTGATATTCTTCACAAGGATACCCATCTCCAATAAGATTGTCTAGGGTACGAAAGAGAAATATATACTTATTCTATCTTTATTTAAGAGTTCAATTTTAGCTCTTTAGTGGAATGAGTTAAAATTAATAGATCGGACCTAAGTGAATCATTTGTTGATTGTGATTAGGTTATGTCTATTGAAGCTTAAATTTAGATAGCCCGCCAAGATCCCCAATCCACACGGACTTGCATGGATCACTTGATATATTCTACCGGACCAATTTATGGGTCCATCTAGAATTGTATTAAGGCATGTGGGCTTGTTTCTTTTAGTAAGAATGGGTCTAGTTCACATGTGGGCCTTTTATTAAGGTCCAATGGATTTAATAAAATAGAAAAACAATATATAGTTATATAAATATATATGGCACATGGCCGAGATATATATATGATATTATATTGTTTTATTTTTATTATTTGATTAAATAGAAATTAATTAATTGATTAATTAATTATTTAATTAAAAATCAAAATCTTTTTCTGACTAGGAAATATGTTTCTTAGTAGTATACTATTGTGGTAGTATAAATAAAATAATGGGATATTATCATTTTCCCCCAAACTGTTCACTATATTAGAAATATGAGGACAGGGTTCCTCAACTTTAGAAAGGTGACCCCCCCCCAAAACATACTTATTTAACAAATACCCCCTTCTGATAGGAAAATCATCAAAAGTGAGGGTTGACCATAACTGTTGAGGGGCAAATTCGTAAACTCTCCATGGGAACAGAAAATCACTATTCTTCTTCTTTCTCCAAGTCCACGTCATCAATTTATGTGGTCCCAAATCCACCACCATTTAATAATAATAATAATATATTCATCAATTCTTCTTCTCTCTCCACAACAATTCTTCTTCTTCTCCACGACTCCACCTTATTCATCACAGACCACATCATCTTCAATCATCATCATCAATTCTTCTTCTCTCTCCACGAAAATTCTTCTTCTTCTCCACCTTACCACCATTTCATTTTTCTTTAAAAAAATCTAAAAAAAATTCCCCAAACAGAAAAAAGAAAAACTTTTCATCTCTTCAAATTTTTTTTGAAGATGGCTCCATCTAGATGGAGGTTGCCATGGTGGTGATGGAGATGACTCCTTCGGGCAGATCCTGCAAGAAACAGGTCCGAGCGCGCGAAGATCAGATGGCTCTTGCTCCTCCCCGGAGCAGACCGCTCCGAGCGGATGAGCTATCTGCTCCTCGGCGCAAATCTGGGTTGTCTTTTTTCTTTTTTCAATTTTTTTTCAATTTTTTTTCAAATTTTTTTTTTTTTTTTTTTTGTGTTGGTGACGATTTGTTGCTGGTGTTGATAATGGAGTCAACGAAGAGATCGATGAGGGAGGTGATTCTCCATCTTCGATCCACTATTCCATGTGTTTTTGGGTTTTGTTGAAATTAGATGGAGGAGGACATTTTTGTTCTGGATTTTGTCGAAATTTAGATTTTTTGAGACCATTGGTTTGTAGTTTTAAAGTAACAAATCTGGGTTATGGATCTTGAAGTTACCACTTACCAAGGAATTTGAAGAAATTGAATAGGGCAGTGAATGAAGTTCAAGAAGAGTGGTTTTCTAAATTAATTTGTGGGCAGTGAATTGGGATTATTCATTTGGAAGAAAAAATGAAGAAGGGTTTTGACTGATGAATGTGTTTGGATCTTGAAATTTTTTTTTTTTAATTGTTTAATAAAAATAATAATAATAATAATAATGGCCGCCTTGATTATTGTTTTCATCAGAGTATGCTATTGTTGAATGATTTTCTGGGTTGGAGGGGTGATGAAGGTTGAAGACTTGAAGACGAATTGGTTTGAATGATGGTGGATCTGAGATTGGATTTTTTGATATCTCTACAGAATTAATATGTTTTTATAATTAAATAAAAATAATAAAAGAGATCTTCACTGTCCATGGACGGTGGAGATCCATCATTTTTTTTTCAATTATAATTCTTTTATTTTCTTTTTAATTTTCTTTTTCTTAAAGGTAGTGGAGGGTAAAATTGTCTTTTAACCCACTATATCAGCTTTTCTGTTGAAAAAGCTAACAGAAGGGGGTGTTTGAATATTATTTTCATTGCAAGGGGTAGACCGGCAATTTTTGGGAAACCCTGTCCTCACTTTAACAATAGGGTAAACAGTAGGGGGGAAAGTGATCTTTTCCCTAAAATAAAAGACTTTATTTGGTAAGTAGATAAATAAGGGATTTATTTATCTAGTCAAATAAGGAAATCTTTTATATAGTCACAAATACACTAAAGAGTTGGATTAGGGTTTGGAATTCTAAGGAAATCTACCTAGGGTTAGGATTTAAGTCAAAAGACACAAATCCTACATGGTAAAGGATTTTGGCCACAATATAGAGATATATATGGTAATTGGCCGATAAATATATATATATTTTATATAGCATGCGGTATATATTGATATATATATATATATATATATATATATATTGAAATAGCATGCAGAATAAGGCATGCAGAATTCGCTATATATTAGGATATATATATATTATTTATAAGGAGAGCATAATTGGTTGAACATATATATTATATTCAGCAAGCAATTCGTGCCACACACATATATTTATATATATATATTATATTGATAAAAGGCTAACCCTAATGCTTAAATGAGAGTTTTTTTTTCTTTTGCTTGAGAAAAATAGAATCCAACTCTAGAGATTAGTGTGAGAATTCGGCCAAGAGGAAAAGAGAGAAAAGTTTGTTCTTATTTCGATAGTGCATTAGTAACTTTTACATCAAAAGGTTTTGTGCACAATTTCGAATAAGGTTCATGCGAGTTTCAATCTAACGATTGTGAATTCAAAAGTGACCGGAACATTCTTTGTAGCCTCTTAGAATTTATTGTGACTAACGAAAAAGAAAAAGTTTTGTTAATCCATCCTTAGGTACACAATTCAAAGAGAAGGGAGACCACGCTCCTAGGTGATTTACGTTCATGATTGGATTGGAAGATCTTACGGATTACCATCGACGCAATGTTAATCAGATCACGCGACAAAGGTATGATATCTTTAGTATTATATGTTAATTAATTAGAGGGTTAAGGTTCAAATTATGGAAAAATTTTAAACTATACTAAACTCGATTTTAGTCTCGCTTCCGCTGTGCGACCGTATTTTTCCCTACATACTTCTATCCTAAGCTACCCCTACATATTTGAACCCCGTTGTGGTTTTGTCAACGAAATGAGCCAATCAAAAAGTGAGGCACTTACACTAACATTTGGCTTTCTAACTCTCCACAACTCATAAGAGGTTTGCCTAGTTCTGAGCCTTAGGAAGACTCTATTTCTTTTGTAGAAAGCCGTAGTGACGACTTCGGCCCAAAGGTTCCTAGGGATATTGTTGCTAAGTAACATCACACGAGCCATCCCTTGAAGGACCCTATTTTTCTTCTCAACAACTCCATTTTGTTGAGGTGTCATAAGAGCCAAAAACTCATGGGATATGCCTCAGCTATTGCAATAGCTTTCAAAGTAGGCATTCTTAAATTCTCTCCCATGGTCACTTCTAATCCTTTTAATGCTTTTAATATTATAGTCTTTTTCATTTTGAATTTTAGTGCAAAGCATTTTCAACTTATCAAAAGTTTCGGATTTTTCTTTAAGGAAGTATGTCCATGTGAACCTAGAGAAATCATCTACACAAACAACAATATATCTCTTTCCACCTAAACTCTCGGTTTGCATAGGACCCATAAGATCCATGTGGAGAAGCTCTAGAGGCTCCTTGGTGGAGAGATACTTGCCCTTCTTGTGCATGCTCTTGGTTTGTTTCTCTTGTCGGCAAGGTCCATAAACACTATCAACTTTCTTCCCAAGCTTGGGATGGCCACGCACAACATTAAACTTATCTAAGATCCTTAAATCTCGATAGTTCATGTGGCCAAGTCTTTCATGCCACAACTCAATTTGATCATTCTTGGACATATTGCAAGAGATGACACTAGCTTCAAGATAGTAGCAATTGTCGCTAGATCTCTTTCCTTTCAACAAGGTTTGTTCATTGGGCTTTAGAATTAAGCAATCATTCTTGCTAAACAAGAAGGAGAGTCCTTCATCACTAAGATGAGAGATGTTTATTAGATTTGCTTTCAAGCCATCTACATATAAAGCATTGAACAAGAAGGGTAAACTAGGAATGGAAATGCTTCCTTTCCCCACAACTCTCTTTTTAGACCCATTACCAAAGGTGACAAATCCCTCTTCCTCCATGACAAGAGTCTCAAAGAAACTCTTGTTTCCCGTCATGTGCCTAGAGCACCGACTATCTAAATACCAAAAATTAGAAGAATTTGCCTTCAAGGCAATTTGAGCAACATGACAAAAATAAGCATCTCTGCTAATCCACCTAGGTGAAACACTTTCTTTCCTAGTGTTCAATGGTACATGGGCTTTAGATGTCCTAGGATCATGCAAATTAGTTCTATTTTTCCTAGGGACATGCGTATTGGCTCTACCCTTTTTCTTTTCAATCATGCTTTCAAATCTACGCATTGTAATGTAATGAAAACAATCTGGTCTTATATGACCATCAATATCTCAAAAATGACATGTATGTGAAACTAATTATGGCATGCTAATATTATTTAGATAATGGGGGGGGGGGGTGAATAGATATTAATCGATTTATATTACCAAATTCTTGATTAGTCAATATTCCTAATTTAATCCCTAAACTAGTCAAAAAATAAAATCAAGTGTAATAATGCATAATTTAAAAGACACCCGATTTTTACGTGGAAATCTTCAACAAGGAAAAACCACGAGCTGTTATGTGCACCACAAATAAACCTCGAATCCACTAATTGCAATGGTGTTTACAACCTAGGTTGACCTCAACCTCTCACGGTCTATAACCCACCACTACTACCCACAGGTATTTAAAAGTGAACCTAGTCCAATTTGCTTGTGGCCTAAGCAACCTTAGCCACAAGACTTACTTCTCAATGAAGAGATTAAATAGCCTATGTGAATATAAATTATATCCAAAATGCAAATAGAGCTAAGGAACACTAAATGCTTATCTAGGATTATAATATGACAATTAAATCAATCGTAGATATCAAATGTTATATGACATGGCATAAAGCTTAGCTAACTTAGATTAAACAATCATAGGTATAACTATCACAATACATCACTCAATTAAGGCAACACACAAATCTCTATCTTGTATAATAGAATATGATCTAAGAACATACAAGTAATAAAAGAGATTACTTTTTAAGTAAGACACAAAATATGTAAGATATTAGTAACCAACTTACCAAGCAAAGTGTGTTGTAGAAAACCCATGCATGGATGCATCCTATATGGCCATAGATTATGCTAGATGAACTTGAATGCACATGGAAAATACTTTGAGTGATTAAAGGAGAGTTCTTTGTGAATTTTTCTCACTTGAAAAATATTCTAAGTGAAAAATCTGTTTTTGGACTCTTAAGAACGACCTAATAACAAAGAGGCATATATATAGGGTGTCCAATTGAAGTTATGTCGTTTTGGAAAAAACAGGGGACGACCGTTGTGGGTACCGCTGCCAAAACCACAGCGGTTGTAAGTTCCTCAAGTTTGATTGACGGGGTCCAGAGACCAGTCTATTACGTAAGCCGTGCTCTAACCAAATCTGAGAAGAACTACACCCCCCCCCTGGAAAAGCTAGCTTATGCCTTGGTAACTACAGCCAGAAAGCTCCGACCTTATTTCCAGGCGCACACCATCGCGGTAGTCACTAGCCAACCCTTGAGACAATTCCTCCAAATGCCAGATATATCAGGTAGGTTAGTCTTTTGGGCCTTAGAGCTCACCCAGTTTGACATCAAGTACAAGGCGAGAACCACGATCAAAGCTCAGGCCCTAGTCGACTTTATAGCAGAATTCAGCATAACTCCAGATCCGGATAATTTAGTAACCCCGAATCCGGATCCAGATCCAGCAAGTCCAGAGTGGCCCGATGATAGCAAGACCTGGGTCTTGTACATCGACGGGGCATCAAACCAGTTCGGATGCGGAGCAGGGATCATCTTAACTGACCCAGAAGGGGTCGAATGCAGCCACTGTTTCAGGTTTGAGTTCAGAGCCACTAATAATGAAGCAGAGTATGAATCTTTACTAGCAGGAATAAGAGTAGCAGAAGTTCTGGGGGCCAATTTCCTCTTAATTAAAAGTGACTCACAGTTGGTGGTAAACCAGTATCTGGGTTATACCAAGCGAAGGGCGACAACATGATAGCATACCTGGCTAAGGCCTAAGAAGTAATGATAAGATTCAAAAGTGTAAGGACAGAATAGGTACCCTGGGAGAAGAATTACCGAGTAGATGTCCTTGCAAAAGTCTCAACAGGCGAAGGGTACTGATGCAGTAAAATCTGTGTTCAATTTACTAAGAAAGTTCGTTCACTGGGATCGGCGATTCTATCGGTCAAAGCCAAATAATCTAGCAAGGATTACTCTAAATGCGAAAATTAAATTGCATAATGCTTTTCTTTGGAAGATTGTTTAACTCTAAAATTTACCTAAATTATGACTTCTTGGACTAAGAACTAAATCAATTAAAATCAAATCAAAGAATGAATGTATGGAGAGAAATACTAGGGAATCGATGCACCTTTCTTAGACACTCAATGCTCACAATCAGTCTCGTTAAACACTTCAATCCAGTTACGGGCTTGTTTTCAAGATAATTCAATTAGGTTCGAAGATCCTTTCCAATACTTGCACATGGTCATGCAACAAATACGGATTAATAATCTAGGGTTCTTCCTACTACTCACACACGGTCATGTAATGAGCAATTGTCAAAACCCATATTTTACACAAAAACTCTAAGCCAAATTAACATAGCACGGTCATGCATATATCAATTTTCCTGTTTATTAAACTTTTGATTCAGATTTAAATGGAACGGTCATCCACACCTAAACCCTAATCTCATAGATAAACTAAACTACAAAACTCAAATTACTTGCGGTCACAACATAATCAGAGAAAGTAGAATAGAGCAATTAATTCAATAAACAAAACGAAACCAAATTGATTAACAAAAGATAGACTAATAGTTCACATAGAGTTATCCAAAATCGGTTACATCATCCCCTAGTTATAGGTTTAGTTACACATCAATGGAGAGAACGAAAACATAGAAGAGATGGAGAGAAAACCCATTATGGTGAGATGCTCTTCACTTGAAATCTCCGTCGTCTTCTTGTTTCCAATAATATTCTAATGATGGATGGAAAAGAATGAATGAATGAATGAATTGGTATCTGATGGATGTATTTTGCTGATGTGTGTTGCTCTCTTTTTATATCCCTCACGGTCTCCTTAAGTTTTCTTTTTAATAAGTCTTCTGACCTGGCTCAAGGAACTGAAAAAGCGGGTTACCGCTGCCCGTACCGCTGCCCGTACCGCTTATGGTGCACTTGCCTGGGCAGCGGTAAATCAAACGGTGACAAACTGATCTGGCTCGCTGGGTGTATTGCTTGGCGTGCACTTGCCTCCTGAGCGGTCCGGTCAGCTATAAATGGCACTTCTTGACCGCTTGGCGTGCCGCCGATGGAGCATGTGCCTGTTGAGCGGCATGGGCCGCGGTAAATGGCAATGTTAGCCACTTTCTTCATCTTATTACTCCATTTCTCTGAAATAAGATCGGATCAATCCTTCTATGGAAAGAGACCTACAAAGGCTTTAACAAACACATCAACCCACCAAAAGGACTCAAGAAACAAGCATATACAAAGGAAAAACGGGCAAAATATAAGCATAGACTTAGACTGATCAAAACCCCCAAACCTATCTTTTGCTCGTCCTCGAGCAAAACCAAACATTCCTAAACTGAAAAGAAAACTAAATCCTAATAAAGCCACTTTCGCAGGGAACGCGATAGCATTGAGCACATGCTACAAGCCTTTAAACCTCTAGGTGTCCCTAGAAGGAGGAGTGTTGTCTCCTAAGGGTTCTCAGCTATGACACCCACAAACATATCCCACAAACTAATCATTCGAGATGCAAACAATTAATGCCCAGACTGAAACAATGCATGCGAACGCTAATAGGTAAAGACTAACATTAAGTTACAAATTTGAAAGCATTGCTCAGTTTTAATTAAAAGCCCAAACTCAAAATATTCTAGCATCAAAAACACTTTCGCCGAATGCCATAGATGCAATTCGCCTCGACTCTAAGCCTCACCAGATATCGCTCATATTTCTCACAGAACCTAGGCAAATTCACTCATCAAGCATATGCGAAAGAAGTTATGCACAAGAAATTTCAAATTATAATCGCATATGAATATATCATTGAAAGAACGCTTGATTTGTATGCAAAGATCTCATGAAAAGAATCGAATCATTATGAGCAAGATAAACACACGCTTCACTTCTACTTTCATAGCAAGGATAACCAGCAGATCAATTAGACTTTTCATTAGGTTGTAATGGGGCTATTGGGTAAAGGTTAGAAAAGAACGGGATGTAGGAGTTCAAAAACCTAGGATCATTCAGTGAGAGCCTTCAGTTACCTTTACGGCTTGGCGCACGCTCTTAGGTCTTTATTGACTTCCTTTGTCAGTGGAATAATGCCACTTACCATTCATTGATGTCCCCTTAATTCACCCTTCTCTTTTGCCCACTCCTTCGAGAGTAGATACAACACTTAAATCTTTTGACATGTTGTGTTCCTTAGATTCTTTTCTCTAGCACACGCAACTCACCATTCATTTTGGTGGCAAAACTTTTTTTTTTTTTTTTTTTTTTTTAAACATAATAATACAAAACCAGACAACCTTTCCTCTTTCATTTGGATTGAATGCAGCTCCTTCTTTATTTGACTCATATCATTTTCACATAGATTCTCATGCGAACTCTTCAGCTTTCTTCACAATCTCAAAGCATGATCCCCAGTTAACAGGTATGGCTATAATATGGTTTACATGGGTTACAGTAAATGTGGTGAAGAAAGAAAAGGCAACTCAGTGTTTGGCTTCAAACAGGGCTATGGAGCACACACACAAGGGTAGGAAATATTACAGGCCTTTTAAGTAGTTCTCGCACACAAAGTCTACATCACTTCCACTGGTTCGACTTACTCAAGAACAAAGATAACATGTGAAAACGTTTATGATGAATGCTCTATAATGCTCAATGTTCAACCTATAGAGATCAAATCTAATGCTAAGAACCTACTGAGTGTTTAAAGAATAGAAACAAAATAATCCCTCATATATGTCATTTATGTACGCACTTTGGCTTAGTGAACTCACAGGGTAGTCTCCACTATTAATCATGGCAATCCAACTATGCATCCTATCCACTATCACATCAAGAGCATGTCATAAGTTATGAAAAATGCAATGCAATACTCTAAGTGGCAAGATGTTAGTTTAAACCCAGTGATTCAAGCATATCATTTCAAAGTCACATACCAAAACATCTCATCAAAGTTAATGCAGGAACGACAGACTCTAAAAGAAAACTGAAAAACTTGACTCAAGACTCAAAACAACGACACACCCCCAAACCTAAACTCGACATTGTCCCCAATGTTGACAATCAAGAAATGACAGGCAGTGAAAGACAAAAGAAAAAAAACAAAAGAAAAATAAAAGTTCAAAAAGAAAATCCATAGCCTTCTAATCTCCTCCATCCTCATCTGACAACTGCAAGATCTCGGTCCCCTGATCGGAGTCTATCTAGTCATCATGCATCGGCTCCTCATCATCAAAGTGTAAGATCGGGTTCCGCTGGTCAAAGTTCTGCGGTTCAAGACCTGATCCACCAGCTGCAAAAGGATCCGGGTCTGAAATAGGGGTCTGAAATGGTGCTCCACTCCCACTAGCCATAGAAAACCGGCTAGTCATCATCCCGCGCAGCTCCTCTATGTTTGTCTCGACAGTGTCAAAACGAGCATCCATCCGTCCCTCTAACTGCCCGAAACGCAAATCCATGTGAGTCTGCATAGCCTGCAAAAGAGAGGTAAATGGGTCACCTCCTAGCTGAGCTCCGCCTAACTGAGTGGCATCTGGTGCCCCTTGAGGCTGGTCCTATAAAAGCGCTGCTGCCTCAGCCTCTTGCTCCTCCCGGTGACGTCTTCTCTCCCCATAATTTCCAATAGGAGGAATGCCCCGAAGAACTAACTGCTGGTTCCAGTTTGTCAAGTTCATCATACTCGGGTCATGACTCTCTAACCCTGCACTCACATCAATGCCTGCCTGTCTGCAGAAAGCAGTGATCAAACACGGAAATACCATGGACTGGTCATCGTGCGCAGTAGCGTCATGAATGGCATTGAAAATCACCCATCCAATATTGATAGGGCCACCTGTCCTCAAACGAAGCAACACACGGGCCTGGTCATAAAAGATCTCTGAACGGTGCTGGGATGGCATCAGTGAGTATGTCAGAAAAAGGTTCCAAAAGGCAACATCGGCATACGTGTCGCGCTGGTATAGTTTCACTAATGTACCCCATTCCTCCTATCCATCCATCCTAAGGCCTGCAGCCACTCTCCCTCTGTAAGGGTCAAGATCTGCAATATATTATATTCCTCGACCGTTACTGATAGCCACCTCTGGAGCGTCAAAGTACTGATTAATGGCCTCCGGAGTTATATGGACCTCAACACCCTGCACTAAAACTGGGCCCCCAACTAAAAGCCTCTCTGGTACAGCACTAGCATAATACTCCGCCACAATCCCCCTGTTCGGTCTAGGTGGGCGTGCAACATATCCACCCCATCTGCGGTCCGCAACCATCTCTGGAACAGGCATCTGTACCAAACTCTCAACGTCAATTCCTCTCTCAATAATCCAAGGTCGCCCAAGGAAATCGCCAAAACGACTTTTAAAGTCCTTGTTTTGTGCCTGTTTCGGCACTGCCTTCTGTTTCCTCTTATCGGGTGTGCTGACCCGAGGACGCTTCCCTTGATTAGTCCTTACCATCTGTAGATAAAACATGCCAAAATTACACACATACCTCCACCGAAAATTCGGCAGCACTTCGTTTCAAAATTCATCTCCAAATATGTTTACAATGCCATATAAATCACATGGAACACCAAATAATCACATGCAAGGTTCATCTAAACCCAATCTATCCTTCAAATTCAAGCATGGCAACCATTATTCAACAAACATTCAAAATCTCTTATGAACAAAGAATTTCGGAATTCCCTAAACACCAAGTGAAACACACCACAATAAGCTTAATCATGCTAAATAACTCAATATGAACAAAACCCATTGATCAATAAAACTTGGAAACCAAAATTTGAGCACTAAAAACTCTCTATCTCTTCATACCATATTGTAGAATCAAACTTCATAAGTTAAAGCCATTGAAGCAAAATAGAAGAGAGAAAAGAATGCATACCTTGTTGTTGAACGAGGAGAGGAGAGACTATGGAAGAAATTTGAGAAGAAAAGAAAAGAATTGGGAGGGAGAAGAAAGAGAAAACGCAGCAGCTGTGGGTCAAATGAGACCCACCAGACTGCTCGTCCATTATAATGAAGAGGGCAACTTTTTACCCTACCGCCGACTAGGCACGCTGCATGAGCAGCGGTCCGTCCAGCGGTAGAGCGCAATTACGCTTACTTGGAGAGTCCAAACGCACCGTTTCATTTTCGTTACCGCTGACTATGCACTTTCCTCTTCAGCGGCACGGCCAGCGAGCCATTCCAGTGTTGTCATTAAATGATGCCCGCTATGCGGACACCTTGCTCCTTGAGCGGTCCATGCCGCGTTAAACTCACCGTTCATCAGGTCTTCATTTACCGCTGACCATGCAATGTCCTCCTGAGCGGTCTGGTCAGCGATAAATGGCAATCGCTGCAGGTCTTCAAGTTACCGCTGACCATATAAGGTCCTCCTCAGCGGCCTAGGCTGCGAGCCATTCCAGTGTTGTCATGTTAGACTGGACCGCTGACCGTGCATGTGTCCCTTGAGCGGCACGGGCAGCGGTAATTCCCAAACTTTACAGTCCGAACCTGATTCTGACCAAGACAACAAGCACACATAAAACATATCTGCACACAACTCAATATCTAGAATTTCCACTACCCCCAAACCTGGATTGAAAAATACTCTTCACTAAACATACGACTCACACTAATTACGGACTCAAAGAACTCTAAAGAAAATAAACGAAATAGAAAAGGAAAAGAAAAAGTTACCTAGGTGGGTTGCCTCCCACCAAGCGCTGTATTTAGCGTCTAGGCAAGACGTGTGAGAGCGCTACGGCTCAGTAAGCTCAACATCCTCCATTTGAACGACCTTGTCAAGCTCCATAATGTAAGGTTTTACCCTATGCCCATTGACCTTGAACTTGTCGCCATTCTTCTCGTTCTGCACTTCTACAGCTCCGTGGGGAAAAATGTGAGTTACCACGTAAGGTCCAAACCACCTGGACCTCAACTTACCGGGAAACAACTTCAGTCTTGAGTTGAACACCAGCACTTGCATAGTCTTCTCCTTGTACAGTTTTGCACTCTCGTATGCCTCTAAGCGAAATTCTTCGAGCTCACACAGCTGAAGCTTCCTCTCCTCACCGGCCTTGTCATAATCAAAGTTCAACTTTCTGATTGCCCAGAAAGCTCTATGTTCAAGTTCCACTGGAAGGTGGCACGCTTTCCCAAAAACCAACCTATATGGACTCATCCCAATAGGTGTTTTGAAAGCTGTCCGGTAGGCCCACAGTGCATCATCTAACTTCAAAGCCCAATCCCTTCGAGTTGAATTTACAGTCTTCTCCAGGATACCCTTTATTTGCCTGTTGCTGACCTCAACCTGTCCTGAAGTCTGTGGGTGGTATGGTGTAGCAACCTTATGCCGTACACCATATTTCTTCAAAAGTGCAGCAAAGGATCTGTTGCAAAAATACGTACCTCCATCGCTAATGATGGCTCTAGGGGTCCCGAATCTTGCAAATATCGTCTCTCTCATAAATTTCACCACAGTTTGACCGTCATTATTCCTTGTGGCCTTTGCTTCTACCCATTTTGACACATAATCAACCGCTACCAAGATGTAACTATTACCACAAGATGGTGGGAATGGTCCCATGAAATCGATGCCCCATACATCAAAAAGCTCTATCACCAAATTCCCAGATAAGGGCATCTCATTTCGCCTACTTATACTCCCTGTACGTTGACATCTGTCGCATGCCACATAGAACCGGATTGCATCCTTGTGTAATGATTCCCAGAAGAATCCAGATTGCAACACTTTCAAAGTTGTCTTTCTTGCACCAAAATGTCCTCCACATTGAAGCTCATGACAAAATTTCAGAACGTCTCTCTGCTCTGACTCAGGAACACATCTTCTTATCACAGAATCAGGACCATGAGTGTATAAATAAGGGTCATCCCAAAAGTATTTTTTTGCTCTTGAAATGAACCTTTGTCTTCCTTGTGAGTTCAGCTCATCCGGGACTACTCCACTTACCAAATAGTTAACCAAATCAGCATACCATGGTTCACTATCTTTCACCGCCAATAATTGTTCATCCGGGAACTTCTCATGCAATGGTAATTTGTCTACTTCATCCGGATTTTTCAGTACTAACCTGCTTAGATGATCAGCAACCACGTTCTCACTACCTTTCTTGTCTCGTATTTCCAAGTCAAATTCTTATAGCAGGAGAATCCACCGAATCAATCTAGGCTTGGCATCCTTTTTCTGAAGAAGATGACGAAGGGCTACATGGTCTGAATATACAATGACTTTGGCACCCACCAAATACGTTCGGAATTTCTCCAATGCAAAAACTACTGCTAGAAGCTCCTTCTCAGTTGTTGAGTAGTTCAATTGGGCGTCATTCAAGGTTCGAGAAGCATAGTATATCGCGTGCGGAACCTTGTCTACCCGCTGCCCCAACACTGCTCCGATGGCATAATCCGAAGCGTCACACATTAATTCAAAGGGCAATTCCCAATTGGGGGGAATTATTACCGGTGCGGTGGTCAATGCACTCTTCAAAGTGTTAAAAGCTACCATGCATTCCTCACTGACCTCAAAATCAATTTCTTTTTGTATGAGCAAACACAACGGCCTCGTTATCTTTGAAAAGTCCTTTATAAATCTTCTGTAAAAACCTGCGTGCCCAAGAAACGACCTCACATCCTTCACGGATTTTGGAGGTTGTAAACTACTAATCACCTCCACCTTGGCTTTGTCCACTTCAATTCCTCTTCTTGAAATCACATGTCCGAGAACTATCCCTTGTTGTACCATGAAGTGGCACTTTTCCCAGTTCAACACCAAGTTGTTCTCTTCGCATCTCTTAAGGACCAAGGTAAGGTTGTGCAAACACAAATCAAATGAATCCCCAAACACCGAGAAGTCATCCATGAATACCTCAATGATTTCCTCCAACATATCTGAAAAAATTGACATCATACACCTCTGAAAGGTGCCCGGAGCATTGCAGAGACCAAACGGCATTCTTCTATAAGCAAACGTCCCAAATGGACAAGTGAAAGTAGTTTTTTCTTGATCATCCGGTGCGATAGCTATCTGATTGTAACCTGAATACCCATCGAGGAAACAATAATGACTGTGCCCTGCTAATCGCTCAAGCATTTGATCTATGAAAGGAATAGGAAAATGATCTTTTCTGGTAGCAGTGTTCAGCTTCCTGTAGTCGATACACACCCTCCATCCTGTCTGAAGCCTCTGTGGAACCAACTCATTCTGCTCATTGCGAACCACGGTAATACCTGATTTCTTAGGAACTACGTGAATCGGGCTGACCCACTTACTGTCTGATATGGGATAAATTATCCCCACTTGTAGAAGTTTCAGGACTTCTTTCTTCACTACCTCTTTCATTATCGGATTTAATCTCCTCTGAGCCTCTCTTGACGGTCTAGACTCTTTTTCGAGAAATATCTTGTGCATGCAAATTGTTGGACTGATTCCCTTGATATCTTCAATTGACCATCCTATAGCTGACTTGTTCTGTAGAACCCCAATGAGCCTTTCTTCCTCAATACTCTGTAATTCTGAAGCAACAATTACCGGGTATGTCTCATTCTCACCTAGATACACATACTTCAGAGTTGTTGGTAACTCCTTGAGTTCCAACTTTGGTGGTGGATCATTGGCCAAACTGACATTTGAAACTTGGAAGTCTTCAACTGCTTCTTAAGCTAGTTTAGAACTATCTTCAGTCTTGTCGTCTTGATCGTCCCAATCCCAATCCGCCAAATCCTCATCCTTGAATATTCCATCAATCCCAGGGTCTAAAACCTCGATGAATGAACAATCATCAGCTCCGGCAGGGTCTGATGATGCTTCAAACAGTTTGAACTCCACTGTCTCATCTAACACTGTCATTGAAAGTTTTCCATTCTGCACATCAATAAATGTCTTTGCTGTGGCCATGAACGGTCTACCCAGAAGAACAGGTTTCATGTTAGTCTCTTTACTTACGTCCTCTATGTTAATACCATGAAATCTGCTGGAATAATAACTTTCCAACTTGGACCAGTACATCTTCAACATGCCCTCTCGGATATCTTACTGAACCATCTGCTAACAGAAGTGACATTGTGGTAGGCTTCAACTCATTCAAACCTAACTGCTTGTAAATAGAATAAGGCATCAAATTAATACTGGCACCTAAATCTAGCATTGCTCTTTCAAGTTGGGTACCTCCTACTGTGATATTGATGCAGAAACTGCCCGGATCTTTCAGTTTGGGAGGAAGTTCCTTTTGCAAAACTGCACTAGCACTGCCTGCTATATATTCCTGATGATTCGGTCCAAACTTCTGCCTGTTGGTGTGAAGGCTCTTGAAAATTTTTGCATATGCGGGCATCTTTTCTATCATCTCAAGAAGAGGTAAGTTCACATGTACCTTGGACAGAACATCAAAAATCTCTTTGAATGCCTTACTTAGCTTGTCCCTTTTAAGTCTCCCAGGAAAAGGAATTGGTGGAACATATGGAGGGGGTGGAATATAAGGGTCTGACGATTTGTGTAAAACCGAGGTCTTCTTTGGTGGTGGATCTACCACTACCTCTTCTTCTTCTCTATCCTCCTTCTCCCTCACCTCTTCTGATCCCCTGGTGTCCTCTTTCTTTTGCTGTCTAACAACTTCAGTGTCTAACACTCGCCCACTTCTCAACACAGTCAATGCCTTGGCTTGTTCTGATTGACTAGGGAACCGTCCTGGTTCATTCTTGCGAACTGCGTCGACTATTTGTCCCATCTGTGTTTCTAAATTTTAATAGATGACTCAACATTGTTAAATCTCTTATTTGTATCACGTGAGAAACGCTCTGTATTCTCAACTAGGGATGTCACAATATCCTCTAAGGATCTCTTCTTCGGCTGATAGGTGGTACTGTCTCTATTTGCAGCATTGTTCCATTGTTGAGGTTGACTATTGGAACCTTGGCTTTGGTAATTGCCTCTGTTGTACACTCCTTGATTTATTCCCTGAGTGTTCTGTTGAATGATCTGATGACTATTAAGAGCAGTGTTAGGGTCAGAATAAGATAAATTTGAGTGGTTACGCCATCCAGGATTGTAGGTGTTCGAGTAAGGATCGTTTCTTCCTCTTTGGTAATTGAAAGGTTGAACCTCCTCTGTCTCTAATGGTATCCCATCTCCATCTTGCAATAAGTTCACCCCTGATTGCTGTTGAGTCCTATTCGAGTTTTGGGCCATCATAGCCTGTACTTGCTTATCTAGATTTGCCATTTGAATTTCCACCCCAGTTGTCTGGTTAACCTCATACTTACCTCCCTTTCTGACAGTTGAACTTCTATGCTGGGAGTTTAGAGCCAAAGTTTCATAGATCTCAGCAATCTCTAAAGCAGATTTCCTGGTAATGATACCCCCACAAGCGTTGTCAACAATGTTTTGTGTGAAAGGTATCAATCCATCATAAAAAGTGCGGACTTTGTACTCCTCTGTCACCATGTGAGGGGGGATTTGATCTAACAGCTCCTTATATCGCGACCATGCTTCATGGAACAACTCACCATCTTCTTCACCGAAACTAGCTATCTTGATCCGGATTTCTTTTGCTTTAGAAGGAGGGAAAAATCTGTTGAAGAATGCAGTACACACGTCAACCCATGATCTCAAAGATCCTGCCCTTACTGAATTGTACCACTTGATGCCCTTGTCCTTCAAACAATACCAAAAACACCTCATCCTTAACTGCTCTTCTGTCAATCGGCCCATCGGGAAGTTCCTTACGGTAGCTTGATAGTTCTTCATAAACTGGAGGCAGTCTTCTGTTGCCAAACCGTGAAAAAATGGCAGCATATTTAAATGGCTACTCCTCAATTCATAACTCTTGGCTACGGCATCTATCACAACTGGCTGAGGTTGGTCTCCCAGCATAGGCTGTCCAGACTCTCTCATTATTCTGATATCATCTTCTAGTGCACGTCTTGGAGAACCCGGTGGATTGTCTCAAACTTCCTGTCTATTTTGAACACCTTGTTCATCATGAACCTCTCTTTCAGCTCGAATAACCCGGTCATGTTGCTCACCGTGATCACCCATGTCCTCAACCAAAGGATCTAACTCTTCAAACTGTCTGTCTGTCCGGCCTACTCGGTCAATCTCGTCGTTAGCCGGGATCAGAATACCTCCAAGCGAACGACGTCCGTTCATACACCTGTAAAACCTGAAACACCAAAAACACAACTACCACGAGATAAAAAGAAACAAAAGAAAAAAAAAACTCAAACTAAAAATAAAATCTAATGACACACACTACCTAACTTAAACTAACTAGATTCAACTAATAAAATCTATACCAATCCCCGGCAGCGGCGCCAAAATTGATGCAGTAAAATCTGTGTTCAATTTACTAAGAAAGTTCGTTCACTGGGATCGGCGATTCTATCGGTCAAAGCCAAATAATCTAGCAAGGATTACTCTAAATGCGAAAATTAAATTGCATAATGCTTTTCTTTGGAAGATTGTTTAACTCTAAAATTAACCTAAATTATGACTTCTTGAACTAAGAACTAAATCAATTAAAATCAAATCAAAGAATGAATGTATGGAGAGAAATACTAGGGAATCGATGCACCTTTCTTAGACACTCAATGCTCACAATCAGTCTCGTTAAACACTTCAATCCAGTTACGGGCTTGTTTTCAAGATAATTCAATTAGGTTTGAAGATCCTTTCCAATACTTGCACACGGTCATGCAACAAATACGGATTAATAATCTAGGGTTCTTCCTACTACTCACACACGGTCATGTAATGAGCAATTGTCAAAACCCATATTTTACACAAAAACTCTAAGCCAAATTAACATAGCACGGTCATGCATATATCAATTTTCCTGTTTATTAAGCTTTTGATTCAGATTTAAATGGAACGGTCATCCACCTAAACCCTAATCTCATAGATAAACTAAACTACAAAACTCAAATCACTTGCGGTCACAACATAATCAGAGAAAGTAGAATAGAGCAATTAATTCAATAAACAAAACGAAACCAAATTGATTAACAAAAGATAGACTAATAGTTCACATAGAGTTATCCAAATTCGGTTACATCATCCCCTAGTTATAGGTTTAGTTACACATCAATGGAGAGAACGAAAACATAGAAGAGATGGAGAGAAAACCCATTATGGTGAGATGCTCTTCACTTGAAATCTCCGTCGTCTTCTTGTTTCCAATAATATTCTAATGATGGATGGAAAAGAATGAATGAATGAATTGGTATCTGATCGATGATGGATGTTGTGTGTTGCTCTCCTTTTTATATCCCTCACGGTCTCCTTAAGTTTTCTTTTTAATAAGTCTTCTGACCTGGCTCAAGGAACTGAAAAAGCGGGTTACCGCTGCCCGTACCGCTTATGGTGCACTTGCCTGGGCAGCGGTAAATCAAACGGCGACAAACTGATCTGGCTCGCTGGGTGTACCGCTTGGCGTGCACTTGCCTCCTGAGCGGTCTGGTCAGCGATAAATGGCACTTCTTGACCGCTTGGCGTGCCGCCGATGGAGCATGTGCCTGTTGAGTGGCATGGGCCGCGGTAAATGACAATTTTAGCCACTTCCTTCATCTTATTACTCCATTTCTCCGAAATAAAATCGGATCAATCCTTCTATGGAAAGAGACCTACAAAGGCTTTAACAAACACATCAACCCACCAAAAGGACTCAAGAAACAAGCATATACAAAGGAAAAACGGGCAAAATATAAGCATAGACTTAGACTGATCAGGTACGCCTTACCAAGAGGGGACCCGCTCCAACTAATACCCCAATCCAGCATAGCGAAGGGAGTAGGAGTCCACTCGGTCAACCAACTTTCCTACTGGATGGATCCGATAGTAGCCTACCTCCAAGATGACACTCTACCTACGGATCTTGATCAAGCACGCAAGCTCAAAAGAATAGCTACCCGATATTGCCTGGTAGACTGGTACCTTTAACGCAAAGGAAAGTCCCTTCAACTACTGAGGTGTTTACATCCAGATGATGTGCATTGGGCACTCGACGAGGTACATTCTGGGGACTGTGGCAACCATGCATCAGGCAAAACGCTTGCCTACTAGGTACTCAGAATGGGTTATTATTGGCCTAGCCTACATCAGGATGCAAAACAATTCGCACGGTTCTGCGAGTCTTGTCAGAAAATAACAAACCTTCATCACCTCCCCCTGAAAGGCTCTCCTCGATCAGCATGCCTTATCCTTTTGCTATCTGGGGACTGGATCTAATCGGGCCACTCCCTACTGCTCCTGGCCAGGCCAAGCATGTAGTAGTGGCAATAGACTACTTCACCCGCTGGGTGGAAGCTAAGGCCCTTACTCAAATAATCGAAGTAAAAACTACCAGCTTTGTCAAGGAGAATATTGTTTGCCGGTTCGGTACCTCGATGGCCATAATAACTGAATTGGGAAAGCAATTTGATAATGCTAACTTCAGAGAGTTCTGCGAAGGCCGAAACATTGATCTCCGTTTTGCATGAGTGGCCCATCCTCAAACTAATGGGTTGGTAGAGGTTACCAATAAGACCATTAAGAAACTCTTGAAGAAAAAGCTCCAACAGAAGAAAGGGTTATAGGTCGAAGAACTGCCCAATGTGCTATGGGAATTCATAACAACTAGGAGGACTGCAACAAGGGAAACCTCTTACTCGCTGGTATTCGGGACTGAAGCGGTCCTACCAATTAAGCACAGGTTTATGTCTTTCCGGGTCCATCATTACGAATCGGAAGATAACGAGACCAGGTTGAGGGCCAATCTGGACCTTTTGGAGGAAAAGCAAGGTAGACTCGCTGAAAGGGTAGCAGCCTATCTGAGTAAAATAGCCCGACACTTTAATAAAAAGGTGAAAGTCTAGAATTTCAAAGAAGGAGACTTGGTTCTCAGAAAGTGAATCAGAACACCCGAAAGAGATCCGTCGGGGTACGAGCACCCAACTGGGAAAGTCCTTACTTGATTAGGGGGGTGGTCTGGAATGGCGCCTACAAACTAGAAGACATGGAGGGCTATCCGGTAGACCATACTTGGAATACTGATCACCTTAGGAAGTTCTATCCTTAGGGATTTAGGAAAAGATTCATGTTGACTGGTACAATTACCCTGACTTTACGTTGTATTGCTATTGAAATTCAATAAAGTCAGTTTTTTTCTCCTACACAAGTCTCCAAAGTTCGCCTTACTGGAATTTTTTGCCATAACTAAATGCCTAAAGACTAGGATGGGCCACATGGCACTCCTGCTGTCTTGGTCGGGGTATACCCCCCATCAAAGAAGGATATGGCACATGACATGCCTAAGAGGTGTAGTCACCTACCAGACTAAGGATCGGTTTTCAAGGCCTTAATGGCCCACCATATCCTCTAAACCAGGAGAGCCTACAAGCACCTCCTGAAGCCTCGGACGGGGAATACCCTCCTCTAGGAAACTTGGTGCTAAAGTGGCCTTAGTCGCCTACTAGGACAGATGGCCAAAAGGGTCAGGATACCTTATCAAGACACCTGACGCCTTGCTTCGCCATATTTCTAAAAAAAAAAAATATATACCTGGTACTAAAGTGGCCTCAGTTGCCTACCGAGACAAGGTCGGGATACCTTATCAGGACGCCTGGAACCTTACTTTGACACATTTCCAAGGACACCTGGTGCTAAAGTGGCCTTAGCTGCCCACCAGAACTGATCACCCAAAAGATCGGGGTCCCCTACCGGGATCCCAAGTATCTTGACTACAACCTACACATGAAAGCTTGATATTGAAAGGAGACTTAGTCGCCCAATGGACCCCGATAGATTTAAAGCATCAGATTATAGGGGTTTTAAGTTCAACTTCCAGGTATCTCGAATTGTGCTATCAGGATACAGACATACAGAGTGGGATCAGCTACCCCCAAGGATCATAAATTTTCTGTCAAAGGCTACTACACAGATTATCCCAAGTGAAGGAAATATTGAGAAGTAAAGGTGAACCATGAAAACTAGTCAGTTATTAACAGGTTTTTATCTGGATCATTAATGGTCATGCAAGCATCAATTTTTTTACCAAGTCACGATTGAAGACAAGTAAGATAGTATGCGAATCAAAAATGAAGGAACTTTCATTGATCAATCAGGGTGCCCAACCACTAGTTTTGGGCTACAAAGAACGCACTATAAAAAAAAATGAATGACAAAATACAAAATCGTGCATCCTGCTGCTTTGGTCCAACCTGTTCCTCCTGACTAGCCTCATCTACCTTCTAGACCACATTGGCTTCGGCAGCAGCCTGAATGTCTTCAACTCCAGGCACGCCTGCCTTAACAAGAGGATCTCCTACCTTAGTAGAAGGGATAGAATCCCGCCCTGGAGTTTCTTGAATAGAAGAAGGATCCTGAATCTCCACCTTGATAGTATCTCCTAAACTAGCAGCAGGCTGATAAGAAGGCAGATCCGGGATAGAAGCATCCTGTGAAGGGCCCCCTTGGTCAAGATCAGCATCTAAGAGAGCAGCAGCCTTAGCCATAATCTGGTCCCGGTCCCAACCAAGGGGGGTCAACAAGTCGAGAGGATGAGAAAAAGCCTTGGCAACCTCATATGAGGCGGTAAAGTATCGAAGGAAGAGTCCAACCTAGATTCAAGAATCCTCACGATACCCCATAGATATCGGTTTTCATCCAGGAGGATGGCCTTCTCTGCCTTGACAGACTCCCTCTCTACTTTGTAGTGAGTTGAAATGATGGTCTCGATGTCATAAGCACGTGTCATTCTCTCCAACTCCACGAAGGTAGCCTGTCTTCCAGTTTCAAACTCAGAGGCAGCTTGGACCAAGGAAGTAACGTTTTCCTCAGCCTGGGCTCGGTCATCCTCGGCCTCCTCCAATTTGGCTTGAAGAGCCAAGTTAGATTCCTTTAGGGCCATGACCTGCTGCCCTATAACCAAGGCCAATTTAAAATCCTACATAAAGAAAGAAAGAGGATAAAATACCTTAAAGAGAATTATACGTAACAAGCAAGGAAAGTCAAAGTCCATACCTCGGCAAGCAGAGAAGCTCCCTTGGTAGCCAAGACCTCAGTAGGCAGGGAGGACATTGACTGTAAAATCCCACCAGGACAAGCAGCGATGAACTTGGAGACGATTTCTTCCTGGCCGTCATCTTGTGACCCCGATCCAGAAGGAAGATCAGTGGGAGGGGCGGCCTTGATGGTGGCAGATTTTTCCTTTTCCACCCTAGCAGATTTTTCCTTCTCTACCCTGGAAAGACGTCTGACTGGTAAAGCTAGAGGGGGAGGAGGAGAGGCCACAACTACAGGCTTGTGAGTAGCCACCTTAGTAGCCGGCTTCTGGGTTGGAATTGGAGAGACTTTGGCATTGCAGGCCTTGGCAGCCCTTGCCAGCATCTCGCCCAAAGATGGATGAACCGCGATCTTAACAGGAGAAGAAGCTGAAGAAGGTGAAGGCAACCCCATAATAGTCAGCGTAGGGATTGTTGCAAGCGGTTGAGACCCAGATGCAACACCAGTGCCGGGAGGAGAAGGAACAGGAGAATGGGCCTGGAAGGATGTCGGGAATACAGTCCCAAAAGAAGTGGGGGAAGATGATAGGAGGGGAGTGGTGGCTAACACTGCAAAGAAGGGGAAGGGTTAGTGCTAAAAAAACAAAAAAAAAAAAGAAAACGAAAACAGCATAAGGACAAAGTCACCTACCCGGATCCACGATAGATATCATCAGATATCGCTCCAGCTGAGTACCTTCAAAGGGATCGTAGGTAGGATACTCAAAATTGGTGTAACTTCTATCCTGGATCCTCCTGAGAACCTCCCTGGATTTTGCAGAAAGTACTCCCATGCTCCACTTGCTTTTTCTGATGAATTGGGTGGGAACCGGGTACTCAGTTTCCCATATATGTACTGACTGGCCCCAGTCTCCTTCTACCACGACCCATTCATCCTTCCAGGTCTAGTTATATTTTACGTTTGCCCCGGGTATAATGAACTTCATCCTATTCTTGGGCCTCAGATAAAATTGGCCCCGGGGTACCAGATTCGTTACTTGGTAGATGTAGCGGATCTCGTCGAAGCCGAGCTCCCTCAGTAGGTTATCTTTTTCACATTGCTCTTTCCAGAGCACCAGGAACCCCGTCAGGTTCTTCCAGAACCCGAGAGAGAGTTGTAGGGGAGCCAACTCCAAAGCGACAAGGGCTCTGCGAAGGGTAGGATGAAAAGGAAGCCTGACCCCGCACTCGAACGCAGAAACATGAATCAATAGTCAGCTTGGAGGAGGGGAATATACGTCATAGCCTCGATACCGGGAGAGATAGACTGATAGCATCCGGGATCCTGTAAACCCTCTGTAAGGTTTATAGTTTGTGTTGGCATAAATTCCATATCAAAATGTGTTTCTCTTGTAATGTTTAGTGGTTCGTATATTGAAGAATTAAGAAGACGAAGGATGTCTCAACCACAATTCATTCAAGAAGCCGGCTTTTAAGAGATTTGTGCATCATTGTTCAACAAAGGTAATAAAGGACCTCATATCTCTTACAAGGCTAGGCACACACTCACACATAGCATTCTTGTGTGTCCCTTCATGATTAAACATCACTTATGTATCACTTTCACACACTTGACAAAATATGCTCATGCATTCAAACTATATTGGTAATATTTTGTTTATTGCATTTTCTAGGACTATGTCTGGAAATTAGCATATGTGTGTGTCTTTGTGATTGTATGTTTCCGTATTTTTGTATTTGGACTTGAATATGTTCTATTATGATTCCTTATTGAGTTCCGGTCGTTTCGGTTACTCATTCATTTAATTTCGAGTCCAAACGATGTAGCTACGCTACTTTTCGTTCTCATTCGTTGAGTTGACTTCATCGTCATTTTCCGAGATGATTTCTCAACCATTTTTCAAAGTTGTGTAGTCGTCATCGTGCATAAGAGAGTCACAGTTCGTAATCCGAAAACGGATTCGAAATCAGAGTTCGGATGCCCAAGATACGAGCTAAAGAACTGAGGGAGCGTACGAGAAAATGGTGCAGGCCGTGAGGCCCACGCGCCCCCCACGGCCAGGGGTGATGTGGCCTCATGTGATTGGTCCATAATCCTCTTCTCTCTCCTCCTTATATTTCCCTCCTCTCTCTCCATTTGATTTTTTAAGAAGAAAAAGTTGCAAATTCCCGTTAGTCCTCTCCTCTGAATTTTCTCATCTTCCAAACATCATATCTCCCTCATCCGGAGTCGGATTTGAGTGATTCGAATTGGAGAACGTTCATAATTGAGTCCTCTATCATTTCCAAGTGGTTTGGTAGCTGATTGATCGATTTTTCTGGTGGTCACACACTGAAATCCGAACCAGCTGTTGAATCAAAGGTATTGGACTAATCTTTGGGATTTCTTTCTTTTCAACCTTCAATTTGCTTGGGGTTTCTTCTTCTATATCTATGTTTATGTTTGTAAAAACTATTGATAAAGGTAGCTTGATAATCATTCTAATTGAAAGTCAATTTATAGACAATATGGACTAGTTTCTATGATTATAGGTTATTCACATGTTTGTGAGCTGTATTGTGATTAGAATGGCATCTTAGGTTATTTGTGACTTGATTGAATTAATTTTGTGATAAATGACTTTGAGATTTGATTTGATCCTTTGATTGATGAAATCTAGGATTTGTGTATTTGTTTGTGTTTTAGAGCAATCTAGGATTTGATTGATTTATATCTTGAATCCTTGCTCTATATTTTTAGCTAGAATATTGATTGATTAAATCTCATATATCTAGCATTTTATTGTATGATTGATTGCATCTTGAATTTGTACTTCATGAATATATTTTGATTCAAGTGGTGTATATGTGAATGAGACTTTGAGCTTATGTGTTTGGTGTTTCACATGCTTACGTTTTATTCTCGTATTTTGCATCTAGACTTTTATTGAATGTGTTATCACATGTTTAGGTCTATTTGTACCATAGAATGTATTGATCACATGTTCTATGTTGATTTGATTGTTTGCATCATTTGCATTCACATGATCACACTAGGAAGTCCTTGTAAAAGGCATGAAGTCTTGGTTAGAGTCGGGGTGACTCGGATAGCCAAGCAAGAAGACTTGCCTAGAGTCGGGATGACTCGGATAGGTAAGCAAGAAGTCATGGCTAGAGTCGGGAGGACTGATCGCGCTCAAAATGTTCACATTTAGCGCTCCCTTTTCCTACCTTTTGTATTTGTTTCCGAGCATTTTTGTGTATTTAATAGGGTGTAAATAAGTGTTTCAGGGAATTAGGGAAGTTTAGGGACATTTTGGTAATAACGGAGAAATCAGGGGCAAAGGTGTAACATTCGGGAATATATTGGACATTTTGTGATTTGAGCAGAGTTCAGGGGTCCAAATGGTAATTCGCCAGCCAAAGCACAGACAAGCCTGCCACGTCACGCACAGAACGACGTCGTTTGGAGGGAGGCCACGTCACGATGACGTCACGATGACGTCATGGCGTCTTCAACCTTCAGCCGGGTCGACCTGCGACCCGGTTTACCCGGTTTACCCGACCCGTGACCCGACTGACCCGGCCACTTCACCGACCAGTTCTGGCCGTTTTCCGGTCGTGTTTCCGGCGGTTTTCTGCCCAGATCGTCAGCCCACATCCAGGCGGTCATTATGGACCCACTTTCAAGCTCCCATGCAAACATTTTCCATGCCATCCAAGTCTCCAAAACTCCATGGTTGTGCAAGCTTCAAGGTCAACTTCGGCGGCCTTTTGCCCGCATTCCAGACGATCCAAACTCGCCAAATCTTGGCGAGTTCATGCGGCGGCTTCATGCCCGCCATCCAGAAGGTTTAAACTCGCCTCAAACGGCCAAAAATGCAAGGCGGCTTCCGAGGCGGGAAAGAGCCCGCGAACTCGACGATTCCAAGCTCGCCGACCAGACCGACCTTGGCTTTTGCACGTCCAAACTCTCCCAAACCTTCCCTACTATATATACTTTCCTTTCCCTAAACCTAAACACATCCCTAAATATCCAAACAAGTAAATTTCACACCAAATAACCTCACATATCATCCATATAGCTTAGAATAAACTCACACCCACTTAGCTTTTAACTAGTGTGTGAGGTGGTTTTCCAGCCACCAATCTCGATCCAAGCCATCTACATGTTGATTCCAAGCTTGGGGAAGCAAGATGAGTGAGCTAGCTTGAAGACTACACCAACATCTTTGGGTTGTCTCTATTGTCTCTCTTATTTCCTTAGTTTGTGTTAATGTGTAATTAAATATTTATGTTAAGAATTTGGTGTATTTATGTATTATTATCTATTTTACTAGTTGAACATATCATTTGAATTGAGTTTAATTGATATATGCTTGTTAATTAATTAATCCAATTGTTAACATGCAAAATAGGATTTACTAAATTAATGCAAACCTTGCTTAATTTAGTTAACCTCTAATTAAAGTGCTTAATTGTTATCAACTAGAAATTAGGTAATTTGCATGATTCATTAGTCCATAACATATCTCATTATCATTCTTGCATAACTTTGCATTAGTGGTAATTAGGTTAGCTAATTAGTGTAATTTAGCATAATTGTTATTGGTAGTATAGTTGTTTAGATTAGTTAATTGCTAAGGATTGACAACTCTTGGTTGTATTTAGATTTAGTTAACTTAGTGTTAATTAGATTAAGCTTTGTTAGTGTAATCTTAGCTTAGTTAGTTTAATTGTTTGTGACAATTGCTATTTACTTTTCTTGTATGTTAATAGTGTATATAGAATAAATATTATATATATATATTATATATATTTTATATATATAGTGTGTATATATAATATACGACTTAGGACCGACTTAGGGTAAACACCAACATCCTCCGTGGGAACGATACCCTTACTCGTAACCACTATACGTGGCCAACGATTCGTATACTTGCGAGAGGGTAAAAACTCGCACGCCATATCATTTACCGGTAGTTTATAGAACTATCACGTACCAATTTTCGGCGCATCAAGGACTCGGATAGTCATGCATGGGAGGCTCCCTAGAGGTAAGAGTACCTTCGATAGGGAATTGGCTATTGTATTGGTAGGCCTAGGCGTATGGTTAGACATAGACTCCGATAGAGCGGGGTACACAGGAGGTGTATGCACTCTTGAGGAATTTCTAATCTACTATCGATGTTGGTTTTGTGTGGTGTCCAATATATGGTGGTTTCGCATCATTGAGGGATTTCACTCTTTCCAATAGGGTTGGGTAGGCTTAGACTTCACTAGGTTGGGTGAGCTAAAGATTGGTCACTTTGTGAATGTTCTATGTTTACTTTCCAATAATATAGTACCCAATGGTTGTAGTTCAACCCGTGGATGTTTCCTCCTTGGAGGTTTTACCACGTTAAAAAATCTCTTGTGTTAATTCTTCCTATCTCTATCTCTTATATTTTAATTGTATATTTTTATTATCTTGTTTCATAGTATTCACTTATGATGTATTGTGAAGCAAGACTTTGTATAGTGTGATTAGTGAATTCATTTTATTGATCAATTTTATTTCTATGATTCTTTTGTATATTGTATTTGTGTATAGTGATATTTGATCACTCTTGTAACTCATTGAACATATAGTGAAATACAAGTATTCTTTGTTGTTATACTTATTTGTTTGTTTACCTCATACAACGTGATGATGTATGTAGACCATGCTTATATGATTACCTATTCATATTGTCTATGTATGTTGTTTTTTCTTAGTATATTTGTTATATGTAAGGCAACCTTGAGGGACAAATGAAAGTTTGTTAAAGGGATTGAAAAAGGCATAAAAACCTATTCACCCCCCCCCCCCCCCCCTCTAGGTATGCCTTAAGCAATTTAACTACGTTTGTATACTTTCACCCTCCTCAAACGTGTTAGGGTGTCGATTGTGCAGACCAAATCTGGGATGATTCAGCCATCATGAAAGGAGGATAGAGGTCCAGTCTAAACTCCGATAAAGTCTATAGCCAGAATGTTATCCTCCTCCTCATCGTCAACATCCTTGTCGTCCTCCTCATCCACTATCTGAACCGGGTCCTCAAGTCTATTGTGGAGACCTGACCTGACCCGACTCGAGGATTCCTACCAGAGCGACGGCATTGAGACGGGGTGCCCACACCAACAGCGTTTCCCTCATCCCGACTTCGTTTCTTTCCTTTGGATGTCAGGGAACTTTCCTCTGACTCCACCGTTGCATGTTCAATAGGTCATCAAGGCTATCAGGAGGGTTTAAAGAAATGGGTTGAGGATTCAAAGAAGCTAGAGGAAGGTCTACTGTAGGAAGGTTTGCTGTGGGAAGGTCTAATGCAGAGGTAGGAAGCTTCAATGGTGATGCCATTGCAGTAGAAGAAAGAAGTAAAGAAAGACTCAAGATAGAAAATGATTGATTCTTGACTTTTTTTTTTTTAAAGGTACTGGTAAGCGTGAACAAGTGAAGAAGAAAGTAGTGTATTTATAGACGAAGATGGGCGGTTACCAAAATAGAAAAAGAAATGTGGAGTAATGACCGGAGATGTGTTCAAGGCGATTTTGAGAGAATCGCACCAAAACGGCTCGTTTGAAATTAGCAGAGCAATCACCGTCTGACACGTGAGCTGTGCATTAAATACCAGCGTATCCGAGGAAGATTTCTTCCTTAGAAGTTGGAAGCTAGCCAGATAGGATTTGACAAGCTGACATGGTAGAAAATCCTTCAAGCAAAATAAGAATCCTGACTCCAACCCCAGCAAGGTACCAGTGTTCAAGTCAGAGGGGGCTTATGTTAACCGCCAAAAATGGTAAGGGTCCAAAGAAGAATTTTCCATCAACATGGGAGGGTGAAAGGATGTCGTAGAAGCATATCTTAATACCCTGCTACTACACGAGCTAGCCGGATACAACCTTCTATCAGCCCAAGTCAAGAACGAGAATCTCTAGACCCGGAAAGTGTCAGCAAACCTAGGAGCTGGGTACCAAGGAACTCCACTACTGTAGGGTTCTAGTACCCCGCTACTACCCGAAAATCCCGTTATCCCGATACTCCAGAACACTTATACTAGGGTGACAAGAGAAAGACGCACAGGTACTCCGACCTCGCCTAAAGCAAGCTGAATAAGCGGTAAAATATCAAATTAAGCAAACTACCAAGCATCAAGGTTGGATCAGGTACGATTAAAGAATTCGAAGCTACTGAGACAATTACTAAAACGCCAATGTTTAGACAGAAAGCACATCGCCTCATTCCCATCACTCAAGAGTCTTATTCAAAAGGGGCAAGTCAACTCTTTCAATCCTAATAGGAATCAGTGAATTTCGGGGAATGAAGAGGACGACATTCTCGCCTATTACAAAGGAGACACTCCGCAAATTGCTAGGTTACTCGATGAGATTGAAGGGAGTGATGAACAAGAAATCAAGCCTATAAGTATAACAGGATACTAGGGAGAAAAAAAGAAGAAAAAAAGCCAAGAACCAGAACTTGAAACAAAAACCCCAGAATGAATTTTCTACTTATCAACATGTATGAGATCGCCACCAGGATCTCTATCGCCTATCGAATTTCAACCCTTTTTTCATAGTTGATAGAATAATTTTTGTACCCATACTATAAAGATTTTATTAATAAAAGTGTGATATTTCTCTCTTTTCTACGTAATATGAGTCTAGCTCGGTTTGTTGAAAAAACATATAGGTTTCAAACTACGTTAGACCTCTCCGACTGTGGTCTATATAGACCGTGGTCCCCTTTAAAGTTGTTATTTTTGAATTTCACTCCGATGACAATTTTCAGGTAACACATATAATACATATATATTATATAATACATATAATATATATATATATATATAATATATATATATAATTAATAATATATATTATATTATACAATATATATATAATAATATATTTATATAATATAAATATATAATATATATTATATATATATATTAATATAATATATAATAATATAATATATAATATATAATACACACATATATTATATAATACATATAATACATATAATAATATATAAATATAAATATAAATATATAAAAAATATATTATATATAATAATAATATATAATATTTTATATAATATATATAATAATATAATATATAATATATAAATATAATAATATATTTATATAATATAATATTAATATATATAATAATATATTTATATAATATAATATATAATATATAAAACATATATAATATATGTTGACGGTGATTTTTGGATCGTTGAAAAGTCAACCGTCAAACAATAACACGTAGGCAGATCGAAGCTTTAACCAGTATAGGGTTGAATAATCAAAGCCTCTTTCTCCACGTGGATGTGATACGATTCGTTCGTATTTGAGAATAGTAATGTAGAAAAGCAGGAAATAAATAACAAACCAAACATAACACATGTTTTACGTGGTAAAACCCCAAGGCGGGGAAACATCCAAGGTGCCAGTGACGGCAAGAAGAGATCCACTATGAATAGAATAATTACACACTCAATACTTGCTTTCTCTCAGATAATTGCTCATGTTTCGTATCTTTTTTCTCATGTAAGTGTAAATTGCTCATGATGTTTCCCTTGATATAATGAATACATGGATGTATTTATAGGGTTCGATCTAGGGTTGCCCTAGTTACTGTCGTATAAGCGATGGACTCATTAATTAGAGTCTTGTAGGATTCTAGTAGAGTAGATCAATTAGGACTTGTTTCCCGTTTGGTGTTTATCCTTCTGAAAGCTTAGAGTTCTTTCCGGATTAGACTTCTCTGGTACTGGAGAGGAAATAGGGATATTTCCTTATTGGAATATTATCCTAAGATTTCGTATCTATGCAGATCTCTTCCTGATATGGCGTATCTTGGTAAGGCTGTATTTCCCGTTTTTGGCTGAGCAGAATCTTGGCTGAGTAGATTCCTGGCCGAGCAGATTCCTGGCCGAGTAGAATCTTGGCCGAGTAAAGATCTTCGGCGAGCAGGATCTTTGCTCATTAATATCTCTTTAACTAGACTTTACTTGGCGCATACGCTTCTAACTTCCATATTTAGCTTTCTTGATGACGTGTCCATACCTGGTGACGTGTCCTTTGTCAACGTTCCTTTCATTGACTGGTTGACTTTGGATAACATGGAATTACTGTACTTCCGTATTAACCGCTATCTTTGCTGACCTGTCATGCTGACGAAAATATACATACAACAATATATATAATATATACAGTCTTTCTATTATCAGTTCGAACTAACAAAAGATATATCAGTTCCTTGCATGTGGGCCATTGGATTTAAAAGATTCTTTGACAAGTGCATACAACCAAGTCAAAGTATTTAAATCCAATGGCCCACATGCAAGGAACTGATATATTTTTTGTCAGTTCGAACTGATAATAAAAAAATTGATAATATATATATTATTATACAAAATATATAATAATATATTTATATAATATAAATATATAATATATATTATTTAATATATTAATATATAATATATATAATATATATAATATATAATATATATAATATTATAATATATGTAATAATATATAATATATATATATATATATATAATAATATAATATATATAATAGTATAATATAACAATATAATATATAATAATAATATATATAATAATATAATATATATTTATATATCATTAAGATAATATATAATAATAATATATTATTTTTGGAAATGAGGGTATTTTTGGAATGGACGGACGTCGGCGGTTAGTGGCCGGTGGCGGCAGTGGGCAGTGGTCCGGCGGTGAGGGAGATGGTTATTATAAATATAAAAAATGTTATTTAATCAAATATTATTATTAAATATTAAATAATGAAAAATTAACAAAAAAATTATTAACATTTCTTGACAGTTTTTATCTGTCAAGATTAAAAACTGTCAAGAAAAAAGAAAAAAAAACTTATAATTTATGACAGTTTTGTAAAACTGTCGTCCAAAAACTGTCATTTATAAAGGTTTTTCTAGTAGTGAAAAATTCGAACACATTTTACATTGAATAGTTTTTCTAACACAAGAACTTTTATGTTTGCTCATTCTACAAATGTTGCTGAATCTTTAAATCAAAATCTACAACTAATATTATATTATTATGCTTAGGTGATTAATTATGGCTAGAAATTATTTATGTCGTGTTGATATGTTGTGGTTTTTGTTAAATTTAGGTAAAGCTAAGACTTAGGCGTACGTAATTGGATTAAAAAAAACGTATTTCAGTTGATTTGTACTAAATGTGTGTTTAGACATTGCAAATAACCCAAACTCTTTATACTCTGCTCCGTGATATTTTGGCCAAGACTTGATTTCACCACCTTGAAAGGAACGAATAAACGTTCGGTGTGTATGATAAATATATCAGGAGGGGGGGGGGGGGGGGAATAGATTTTAAGCTTTATTACCCAATTTTCGCATGCAAGTCAATATTACGAAAATGCCCCTATTAGTCAAAAATACAAGCAAGTGTAATATAGTGCAGAATTTAAATAACACTTGATGTATACGTGGAAACCCAACCACTGGGAAAAACCACGGGCTGTTTAGTGCGTCACACTCGAACCTCGAAATCCACTAATTGAAATGGAGTTTACAACCTATATAGACCTCGTCTAACACTTCGGTCAATAACCCCCCACTTCTACCACTCGGGCCTTTAAAAGTGGCTCTAGTCCAATTGCTTGAGGCCTAAGCAATCTTAGCCTCAAGACTTAATTCTCAATGAAGAGATTATACAACCTATGTGAATATGTATAAATATTCAAATAACAAACAAGGCTAGGGAACCTTAGATGCTTATATAGGATGATGATGTAATCAATTAAATCAACCCTAGATATCAATAGCTAAATGACATGTCAAATAGCTTAGCTAATCAAGATTAATCAAAAACCTAATTAGCTATCACAATACAACACTCAATCAATTCATCACAATTAATTCTCTATTCTTGTATTTATCATATGATCAAAAACATACAAGTAAATTAAAAGAGAATAGATTGATAGTAAAAATACTTAAATGAGATGAACTTAATCAAAATCTTACCAAGCAAGTTGTGATGATGCAAACCCATTCATGGATGAATGCAAGATGAACTTTGATGCACAAAGGAATGTATTTGAGTGTTTAAATGAGCAAACTTGGTTGTTTTTTCTCTCAAAATCTCTTTTTCAAGTATAGGGTTCTTGACAATCAAAGAGTCATTATTCAGAACAAGAGAAAGAGATGTATTTATAGGCATAAAAAATAGAGCATGTGAAAATACAAGTTTGCCCTTAAAACGCATCGATTGGCGGTTTCAATCGGCGGCCAGGCCGCCGATTATGACTGTCAAATTGAGCTCGTGAAGAACAGAGCATCAACAGCGGTTTCATTTGGCGGTTTCGTAACCGCCGATTAAACCGCAGAATCAAACCCGAGAAATAAATCAATCAGGTATGATCGGCGGTTTCGAACGGCGGTCGGGGGCCGCCGATTGTAACCGCAGAATCACTCCAGACCTTTCTGGACTGAAACGGTGGTTTCAATTCGGCGGCCAAGCCGTCGATCAAACCGCCGATTCACCAGTAATGGTGAATCTAAAGGAGAAGCCAAGAGCATTCCCCTTTGAAAGTTCTCACGGTGTGTAAACTATTAACCTAATCCCGGTCACAACACAAGACTTAATTCTCTAAAAAAAGATTAACACCCTAAGTGAATATATGAATATTCAAATGCAATATAGAGCAAGGGAGACCCTATATGCTTATCTAAGATGATGAATTTGCAATTAAAAACAATCATAGATATTAAAGCTAAATGACATGTCAATTAGCTTAGATAATCATAGATTATAGAAACCTAGATATCTATCACAAAGCAACACTCAATCAAATCAACACAACAATCTCTATATTGAATATTAGAATATAATCTAAGAACAATCAAGTAATAAAAGAGATGCCATAATAAATAAAACACTAATTATATATGATAATAGTGAAAAACTTACCAAAGCAAGTGTGATGATATAAGACCCATGCAAGCAAGCATCCTAGATATGCTAGAGAATGCTAGATGAACTTTGATGCAAATGGATTTTGGTTTGAGTGTTTAAATGAGCAAACTTGGTTGCTTTCTCTCTTAAACATCTCTCTTTTAGAAGTAGGGTTCTTGATGATTAAAGAGTCACATTCAAAACAAGAGAAAATGATGTATTTATAGGCATGAAAAATAGAGCATGTGAAAAGACAAGTTTGCCCCTGAAACGCACCGATCGACGGTTTCATTCGGCGGCCAGGCCGCCGATTCTAACCGCCGAATTGAACCCGAGAAGAACAGGGGAACAACGGCGGTTTCATTCGGTGGTTTCGTGACCGCCGATCTAACCACCGAATCAAACTGAGAGATAAAATCAATCAGGTATGAACGGCGGTTTCATTCGACGGTTTCGTGACCGTCGATTCAACCGCCGAATTAGACCGAGAGATAAAATCAATCAGGTGTTGAACGGCGGTCGTGACCGCCGATCGTAACCGCAGAATTGCTCCAGATACTTCTGGAAGCAAACGGCGGTTTCATTCGGCGGCCAGGCCACCGATCATAACCGCCGATCACCAACATAAGTGAAAACCAAGGAGAAGCCAAGGGCATTCTCCGTAGGTGGTCTTCGCGCAAAACCAAGCACATTCTAGTGCATACGCGGACGTTTCCGAATACTATCAGGAAACGAATTACAAGTCACAAATTCACACAACAAAAAATAACATATAAGTGCAAGTGTGAAATGTGACATGTGAAGAGAAACCACACATATGCAATGTATGTTAAGTGTGTGTGTGCAACTAATCTCTTCAAAGAAAAATAAGCACTAGAGATATACCTTTAGAGTGCTTATCAAGACGAGGTCTTCAAAGGGCTTGAGCAATAACAACAATAACACCTAAGCTACCCTTACAAAGAACCCCAACATGTGGTTTGTCCACGAAATGAGCCAATCAACAAATGGGAACCTTACAATCTCCCTATTTGGCTATTTCGTGACAAAACCACCACTCACATTGATTCCTCACAAAAAAATAGAAACTACGGGACTACAATGATATTCTACATTACAAAGAGATAATAAAATGCAACTTGAAGTCTTCAACCTCTTGTAGAATAATCAATCCCTGAAAATAAAGTTTCTAACATTTCCAATACAAGTAAAAAGTGAGATCAATCAAGTGAGAACAATAAAACAAGCATTTGCATTTTTTAAAAGATTAAGATTAGGCGCAACATTATGCAATGTATGTGTATGCAATGCTCCCCCTCAACGGGTTACTCCCCCTCAATGTATGTTCTCCCCAATCATGCACAACTGCTACTACAATTTGCAACTCCCCTTACCATATCCTCTTACCATATCCTACTCCCCCTTTTTGTCATGATATAGGCAAAGGAGTAGTCCCCAACCAGGTCACTCATAGCAACGAGAGATAGTAGCATGCAAGATATTTGCATAATCAATATAAGTCACTTTATGCATCTCAATTAGTTGGAGAGAAACAAGGACATTTATTTGAGTAAAATGTGTGAATCAAACATGCTTTGCATACAAGACATATAGCATTCAAGTCCAAAATACAATGGTATTTAGCAAAGCAAATGACAAAGGTTTCTAAAAAGAATTCAAACCAATTTCACCAATGTCATGAGAAAATCAAGGATATAGAGATTTTATTGATTTCAATTTAAGAGCAACTATATCCAACTTTATAAGCGAAACATGGCATGAGTGACTTTGCACCCTATTTGATTTTTCCGGATAAGATATATGTATGATAGTAGCCATGTTCAACCAATAAGGAAAGAGATACATTTGGAATATAAATTCCTTTGAACGGATACAAGATCCTTTATTCATTTTGAGTCTCATAAGCTTTCACACAAGTTTTGCATTTTAAGAATATGCAATCATCAATTCATGCTTTTCATGTGAGCATGTTATATGAATTTCATGCTTTTTCATTTGACATTAGCATGTTATTAAAGAATCATCATGTCATGGAGATAACCATAGGTCATTCAAATCATACTTCCTATATACATCTCCTAGTCGTAAAATGCATGTTTGAACATAAATATGACATAGATTGTAAACAAGCAAGGTTCACACTTATTGAATTGAAAACATATATACATATGTGCGACCAAGCTTACTCAAGCAATTAAGAGAAGAGGCATAAGATATTTCAAATTTTTTGCAAGTGACAAGAATGCAAAATAGCTCTCTTTGCTTGAGTTCCCTACATGGGGTCAAATACAAATCACATCACTCCACAAGACATATCCCAATAGATCTACTTAGTGTTTTAAATCGAGTAGAATCTAAGGGTTTAGTAAATAGGTCCGCAAGTTGATCATTAGTACCTACATGTTCAAGTACTATGCATTTATTTTCAACAAGCTCTCTAATGAAATGATGGCGGATGTCAATATGCTTAGTTCTAGAATGTTGTACCGGATTCTTGGAAATATTAATGGCACTCATGTTATCACAAAAGAGAGTGAGTGTACCTTGGTTGAATCCGTAGTCTACTAGCATTTTCTTCATCCATAGGAGTTGTGTGCATCCACTCCCCGCGGCTATGTACTCGGCCTCAGCCGTGGACAAGGAAATTGAGTTTTGCTTCGTGGAAAACCAAGACACCAAGTTGTTGCCTAGGAAGAAGCAACCACCCGATGTGCTTTTCCTATCATCACAATTTCCTGCCCAATCCGCATCACTAAAGCCTATAAGACTAGCATTAGTGTCAAAAGAGTACCAAATCCCATAGTTGGATGTCCCATTCACATAGCGAATGATTCTCTTTACAGAAGAGAGATAGGACTCTTTCGGATCCGCTTGGTACCTAGCACACACACCCACACTCACACTAAACGAGATATCGGGCCTACTTGTGGTCAAATAAAGCAAGCTACCAATCATGCCACGATATAACGTTTGTTCCACACTTTTACCATTAGCATCCTTGCTTAGCTTCAAAGTGGTACTCATGGGTGTATCACTATGTTTGGCATTTTCAATACCAAACTTCTTCACTAGGTTTTTAGCATATTAGGCTTGGGTTATGAAAATCCCATCATCTAATTGCCTAATTTGCAAACCTAGGAAGTAACTAAGCTCACCAACAAGACTCATCTCAAATTCATGAGACATGACATCAACAAATTGTTAGACCTTGGTGTTGTTAGTGGAGCCAAAAACTATATCATCAATATATATTTAAGCTATGAAAAGCTCATCATTGTCTCTCTTGATGAATAGTGTCTTGTCAACACTACCCCTTGTGTAGTTATTGTCAACGAGAAATTGAGTGAGGCGCTCATACCAAGCCCTCGGTGCTTGTTTCAACCCATATAGAGCCTTCTTGAGGCGATAGACATGGTTGGGGTGGTATGCATCCATAAACCCCTTGGGTTGTTCAACAAACACTTTCTCTTGCAAGAAGCCATTGAGGAAGGCACTCTTGACATCCATTTGGTGCAATTTGGACTTGTGCACACAAGAAATATACAAGAGAAGCCTAATGGACTCTAAACGGGCAACAGGAGCAAATGTCTCCTCAAAGTCGATACCCTCAAGTTGAGAGTACCCTTGTGCTACAAGTCTAGCCTTGTTCCGCACTATGTTGCCATCCTCATCGGATTTGTTCCGATAAATCCAATTAGTGCTTTTAGGCCTAGGAACTAGAGTCCAAACCTCATTCCTTTCGAATTGGTTTAGCTCTTCTTGCATGGCAAGAACCCAAAATTCATCATTCAAGGCTTTATCAACCTTTTTGGGTTCAATTTGAGAGGTGTAGCAAGTGTAGCTAATTAGATTAGCTATTTGACGCCTAGTCCTAACACCCTCATTCACATCTCCAATAACATCCTCTTTGTTAAGGAGTCTTCTAACCCATGGAGCGGGTTCATTAGAGTCCAAGAGAGGAACTCTAGTAAGAGGTTCTGTGACCTTATTATTGTCATTGGACGTCCCAACATTGGGAGTCACCATAACCCTCTCCAAAGGAGAGTCATCATCTAAAACTTCCTCCTCCTCATGGTCATTAGACTTGAGCCTTGTATCATCAATAACAACATTCGATGATTCCATGATGGTTCGAGTCTTCAAGTTGAAAACTCTATAGGCTCTACTATTCAAGGCATAGCCAATAAAGATACCCTCATCACTTTTAGCATCAAACTTGCCAAGTTGATCACGGTCATTTAAAATGTAGCATTTGCTTCCAAATGTGTGGAAGTAGCTAACATTTGGCTTCCTACCCTTCCATAACTCATAGGAGGTGTTTCTAGATTCGGGCCTTGGGAAAACACGATTCCCTATATAGCACGCCGCATTGACGGCTTCGGCCCATAGGTTCCTAGGGACATTGTTGCTAAGCAACATCACTCGGGCCATCTCTTGAAGGACCCTATTCTTCCTCTCAACAACTCCATTTTGTTGAGGTGTCCTAGGAGCCGAGAACTCATGGGAGATGCCTAAGCTATTGCAATAGCTTTCAAAAGAGGCATTCTCAAATTCCCTCCCATGGTCACTTCTAATCCGTTTAATGCTTTTAATGTTATAATTCATTTCATTTTGTATTTTAGTACAAAGCATTTTAAAATTATGAAAAGTTTCGGATTTTTCTCTAAGAAAATATGTCCATGTAAATCTAGTGAAATCATCAACACAAACAAAAATGTATCTCTTTCCACCTAAACTCTCGGTTTGCATAGGACCCATGAGATCCATGTGGAGAAGCTCTAGGGGCTCCTTGGTGGAGAGATACTTGCCCTTTTTGTGCATGCTTTTGGTTTGTTTTCCTTGTTGGCAAGGTCCACAAACACCATTGGCTTTCTTCCCAAGCTTAGGGAGGCCACGCACACAATTGAACTTTCCAAGGGTTCGTAAATCCCTAAAGTTCATGTGGCCAAGTCTTTCATGCCACAACTCAATTTGCTCATCCATGGACACATTGTTTGAGACTATTCTAGCTTCAAGACAATAGCAATTGTCACTAGATCTCATACCTTTCAACAAGGTTTGTCCATCGGGCTTTAGGATAGAGCAATCATCCTTACAAAACAAGACGGAATATCCTTCATCACTTAGATGTGAAATGCTTATGAAATTGGCTTTCAAGCGATCAACAAATAAAGCATCGGATAAGGAGGGTAATCCGAGAACGGAAATGGTTCCTTTCCCTACAACTTTCTTTTTGGATCCATCACCAAAAGTGACATATCCTCCTTCCTCCATAACAAAAGTCTCGAAGAAACTCTTGTTTCCCGTCATGTGCCTAGAGCACCCACTATCTAAATACCAAAAATTAGAAGAATTTGCCTTCAAGGCTATTTGAGCAACATGACAAACATTTTCATTCTTTCTAATCCACCTAGAAACAACCTTAGCTTTCTTAGTGGTCTTTGGTACATGGGCTCTAGATGTTCTAGGATCATGCATAACATTATCATCATTCCTAGGAACATGCATCATGGCTTTTTTCTTTTTCTTCTCAATCATGCTTCTAGTTTTGCACATTTTAATATATCGAAAGCAATGTGGTCTAATATGACCATCAAATCCACAAAGTGACATATAAGAGTAAAATAAGGAATCATACCTTGTCCTTGTCTTTGTGGATGAATGGGTTCAATCCATCTTCGTTGTTGAACTGGTCTAGATTGCTTCCTAGCTTGAGGTTGCATGATTGGTCTCTTTCCTTTATGAGCCAATTGTGGAGGAATGTTGGCTTGAGGGACCCTAGAGGGTTGAGCTTGAGATTGCCTTCTTGGCACCATCTTCACTTGTGCATTTGAACATTGTCCTAGTTCTAACTTCTTCCTAGGAATTTGCACAATTGAAGTTTCTTCGTTCCTCAAACTCTTGACAAACACGGTCTTGTTAGAGGTTGAGATCTTCTTGCCATCTTCATACCCAAGACCCCTTTTGTCACACGGACTTTTTCCAACACCAAGTATATGATCAAGTTTCTTGGTGCTAGAATCCATCCTAGCTAAAGATTCTAAAGCTTCATCAAGTTCCCTCTTTAGACCTTCTTCATTCCTCCTAGATAAGTCTAAGTCCTTTCTTAGCTCATCTTCTATCTACTTAAACTTTCCCACTTGTTCACTTAAGTGGTCATTTTGAGACAAAAGCTCAAGATTTTCTTCTCTCAACATCTTGATCTTTTTCGTGCTCTTGATTGCTAAGTCATTAAACTTGGCATGGTATTTAGCAAGCACATTTTTCTCCACAAATCCATTTATGGAGTTAGAAGAGGAATCACTTTCTTTTTCACTTGAGTCATTTTCCTCTTGACTCTCTTCCTCTCTTTCACTAGCACTTTTGCTTTTATGGGAGGAGGCAAAAGCTAGGAGGTTAGCCATGAGCTCTTCATCACTTAAAGACTCATCTCCCTCAATGGACTCATCACTACTACCACTCAATGTGGCGGCCATCACTTTACCCTTCTTCTTGTCATTGTGATTAGCACATTCGAGGGCAAAGTGACCTATGCCACCACACTCGAAGCATCGGACCCCTTTCCTTTCGGTCCTTTCTTACCTAGGTTTAAACTTCTTGAAATAACCCTTTTTCTTCGAATCTTGTCCTTTTGATCCAAAACCCTTTCTCCTAAACTTCATAACTTTGTTGAACCTTTTTACAAACAAGGCAAGATCTTCATCCGAGTCAATCTTCTTTGCCTCATTTTCATCCTTGGAGGCTTTTAAAGCAATCCCTTTTTTGCTTTTTAGTGGGTGTGGAGATAGGACCTTTCCTAGACTCATAAGCTAGAAGTCAACCAATCACCTCACTCGGCTTTATATCCATATAACCACTATTTTCTTCTATAGCCGTCACCTTTGATTCGAACCTATCGGGGAGAGATCTCATGATTTTCTGCTTGACTCTCCTATCCGAATACGGGTCTCCGAGTTGGTGACTTTGATTAACGATATCCATTAATTTGATTTTGAAATCATTGAAGCATTCATCCTCTCCTATCCTAAGTAACTAGAATTGAGTTTGGAGGACTTGAACCTTTGATTCCTTCACCACCTCGGTTCCTTCATGTGCAACTTGTAAGATATCCCAAGCCACTTTTGCGATTTGAGTGTTCTGAATAAGCTTATACTGATTTTCATCCATTGCACAAAGGATGGCGTGCATCGTCTTCCTATTCCACTTTGAAGCCTCAAACTCTTGCGGACTCCATTGCGCCTTAGGCTTCAATACTTCTTCTCCTCCACCATCGGGAGTCATCTTGGGTAGATTATATCCATCTTCCACCGCCATCCACGCGCGGTCGTGAATTTGACATATGTATGATTCCATCTTCCCTTTCCATTGGGAATAGTTCAACCCGGTAAGAAGTGGAGGCCTTGTGCTTGAGGCACCCTCGTTGCCACCACCACCATTTCCATCATTTCCACTCATAGTGTTTATGAATGAATGAAATGAATGCAAATGTATGAATGATCAAAAAGCACACAAAATGCAAAACACACCAAAGTGAGCAAGGATCACCTAATTATATTTAGGAACCCGCTCTGATACCAATTGAAAGTTCTCACGGTGTGTAAACTATTAATCTAGAGGGGGGGTGAATAGATTTTAACTAATTTTACCCAATTTTCGTTTAATGACAAGATTACGAAAATACCCCTAATAGTCAATAAAATATAGCAAGTGTAATATTGTGTGGAAATTAAAACAACACTTGATATTTACGTGGAAACCCTCACAGGAAAAACCACGGGCTGTTTAGTGAGCCATACCCGAACCTCGAATCCACTAAATGTGATGAAATTACAACATAATCCCGGAAGTAATCACACACCTACCTAATCCCAGTATAAGCGAACCTAGTCTGATTGCTTACGAATTAAGCAACCTAATCCCGGTCACAACACAAGACTTAATTCTCTAAAAAGAGATTAACACCTTAAGTGAATATATGAATATTCAAATGCAACATAGAGCAAGGGAGACCCTATATCCTTATCTAAGATGATGAATTTGCAATTAAAAACAATCCTAGATATTAAAGCTAAATGACATGTCAATTAGTTTAGATAATCATAGATTATAGAAACCTAGATATCTATCACAAAGCAACACTCAATCAAATCAACACAATAATCTCTATCTTGAATATTAGAATATAATCTAAGAACAATCAAGTAATAAAAGAGATGCCATAATAAATAAAACACTAATTATATATGATAATAGTGAAAAACTTACCAAAGCAAGTGTGATGATATAAGACCCATGCAAGCAAGCATCCTAGATATGCTAGAGAATGCTAGATGAACTTTGATGCAAATGGATTTTGGTTTGAGTGTTTAAATGAGCAAACTTGGTTGCTTTCTCTCTTAAAATTCTCTCTTTTAGAAGTAGGGTTCTTGATGATTAAAGAGTCACATTCAGAATAAGAGAAAGTGATGTATTTGTAGGCATAAAAAACAGAGCATGTGAAAAGACAAGTTTGCCCCTGAAACACACCGATCAGTGGTTTCATTCGGCGGCCAGGCCGCCTATTCTAACAGTCGAATTGAACCCGAGAAGAACAGGGGAACAACGGCAGTTTCATTCGGCGGTTTCGTGACCGTCGATCTAACCGCCGAATCAAACCGAGAGATAAAATCAATCAGGTATGAACGGCAGTTTCATTCGGCGGTTTTGTGACCGCCGATTCAACCGCCGAATTAGACCAAGAGATAAAATAAATCAGGTGTTGAACGGCGGTTTCGAACGGCGGTCGTGACTGCCGATCGTAACCTCAGAATTGCTCCAGATACTTCTGGAAGCAAACGGCGGTTTCATTCGGCTGCCAGGCCACCGATCATAACCGCCGATCACCAATATAGGTGAAAACCAAGGAGAAGCCAAGGGCATTCTCCGTAGGCGGTCTTCGCGCAAAACCAAGCATATTCTAGTGCATGCGCGGACGTTTCCGAATACTATCAAGAAACGAATTACAAGTCACAAATTCACACAACAAAAAATAACATATAAGTGCAAGTGTGAAATGTGACATGTGAAGAGAAACCACACATATGCAATGTATGTTAAGTGTGTGTGTGCAACTAATCTCTTCAAAGAAAAATAAGCACTAGAGATATACCTTTGGAGTGCTTATCAAGACGAGGTCTTCAAAGGGCTTGAGCAATAACAACAACAACACCTAAGCTACCCTTACAAAGAACCCCAACATATGGTTTGTCCACGAAATGAGCCAATCAACAAATGGGAACCTTACACCCTTAAGCGGTCTTCTCTTAAAACCAAGCACACATTCGTGCAAGCGCGGACATTTCCGAACATATTCGGGAAACGGATTACACAACACACAAACACAACAAGATACATCAAACAAAGTGCAAGAGTGAAATGGAAATGTGTTATGTGAAGAGAATACATACAAGTACAAGTATGCTAAGTGCGTGTATGCTAACTAAATCTCTTCAAAGAAAAAACTAAGTACTAGAGATTTTACATTTGGCGTGCTTGTCCCTTGAGGTCTTGAAAGGGCCTTCGAGCTTGAAGTTCAATCACCTAAACTACCCTTAAACAATTAAACCCAACAAGTGGTTTGTCCACGAAATAAGCCAATCAATATATAGGAATCCTTACAACCGTCATTCCAAATATTTTTATCGTAATTTCTTACAAGACCAAAACCATCGGATTTGGAAAAAGATTTACCACTGTATATACTTTACCGTTTTTGTTTAAGCCTAGGAAATGGTTCTGTTGATAATGAACTATGATGGAGTGTGGGAAGATGTTGAGTTCAACCCTAAATCTATTTTCTTTTTGGCGGTGACACCAAAGGATACACTGAAAACGTTGTCGGATAAGATATGCGATCAGTTTGGGTTGAACTGCGATGCAGTCGATATGAAGTTCAATACCTTACTTTTTGGCACCGTTGTTGAAATGAGTTTTGACTCTGATTTTCAAATCTTCATTTCGCATAACAAATGTAATCCTAAATGTTATGTTTTGGTATTTCACAAACTTGTACCAGAACATCTTACACAAGTACTAAGCCATAATGAATATTTAACGGGGCAACATTTGGTTGATCAAAATCAACCTAATGGTCCACCTATTTACATGATCATGCCATTGTCACCGATGTATCAGGATCGGTTATGCGTCGGTTAAAGAAGAAGGTTAAATATACAGTTACCCCAGTTGGTTGTTCACTGGTAACAATTATATCTGATTCTCCTAGCACACATTGTTTTCCGAATCAAACACCCGGTGATTAGTCTTCGTCACATATATCAATCAAGCGGTTGATTTTTGACGATATTCCATTGGTCATAGGTTCCAACACATTATCAAGCGGTACCAACCGAAGGGGTGTTAATGTTAGCGTACATCCTTTGGAGTCTTGATCGGATGATTTATATACCTATTTGAGGTCCCCATTTCCTAGCTTTTGTGCTCGTTTTCTAGCGTATTTTTGTATATAATATGTTTTGTGAGCCATGTGTAGGTACATGTTCCCTACAATTGGTGTTTGAGCATAAAGTCAAGTTTGGGAGGCAAAAATGAGCTAAAAAGTGAAGAATGGAATCCATGTAGAGTTGTCGCGGTCTCGCCGTTGACCCAAACCGTGGCGTGATTCATGGTCAATCACGGCAAGCAAAACCATGTTTCCATGATGGATCCGCCGTTGAGCTAGAACGCGACATTGAGACCGCGGCACTGGTCAACTCTGCTTTCCAAAGGTTAATGGGCTGACATTGCAAATGCCCATGCAGAACATATAGATTTCGGGGCCTATATCTCCCTCCTCTTTGAGAACTGGGCTTCGTGCCATATATTTTCGGAAAGCCCCGGAAGTCTACTTTCTAGTGGTTTTTACGGATCGCGATTCCGGGCTTTCTAGAGGGAGTTATGGCAGTTTCCGTAACGGTGCGCGAGGCTGGAAACATGACCGCGGCAGAGCCAATTGTGCAGAATAGCCAACTTTCGGGGGGCATATCTCCCTCCTCAGATCGAACCACATTTAGCTCTACATATATTCGGAAAGCCCCGGAAGTCTACCTTCCAACGGTTTTTACGGATTGTAATTCCGGGCTTTCTAGAGGGAGATATGTGCATTTCCGTAACAGTGCGCGAGAAGTTCGCCGTCAAGTTCGCCCCCTGACAGCGACTTTGGCAGCGACCTAATTTTTCAGCAATAGGGGCAGTGATGTTCGCCCCCTAGCTGGTCGCCCCCTGACAGCCAACTTGGCAGCGACCTTCCGTTGTCAGCTCAGCGAAAAGTCAGTTTTCAAGCCATTTCAGAAGGGCATTTTGGTCCTTTCATACCCAGATCGTGCCCTAAGTTTCCCAACCTATTTATACACCATTTTGAGCCCTCTCTTGATAACAAACCAGCCACCAAAAGAAGAAACATACAGCAGCCATCTTCATCTTCTTCCCCAAACCAAGAGAGAGAGAAGCTTCCAAAGCTCCCATGGAGGTTCTCCTCCATGGGAAGCTCACCACCACCACCACTTTCTACCCATCATCCACCACATTTGGAGTAGATTGCAAGGAGAAAGGAGAGGTCTTTGGACCAATTTCGAGCTAGGGATTCATGGAGCTCTTGGAGGGATTTCTTCAAGGGTTGTCTCCTTAAAACTCATTCTCTTTGTATTTCTTGTTTTCTCTTATGTGTAACCCCACTTGGGAATATTGTAAACCTATATTTGTGCTCATTTATGTGATGATTGTTCTTAAATCCATTTTGGTTTTGATTTGTTCTTGTTATTATTGCAAAATCTCTTGTCTTGATATGCATGTGTGTAGAGATTGGAAATTGATGTGTGCTCATGGATGGGATTAGGAGTAGATTAACTTAAATGTAGGAGTAGTTGTAATAAAATATCCTATTTGTGTGTGTATGTTGATGGAAGGTCGAAATGCCTTGTTTTGATGGGTTTGAGTGTATGTGGGTTGAGATTGTACCTCAACGGATGACCTTCCGGGTACAATCTTAACTACTTAGCTCTAAAAGAATAGATGAAACTTGTTTTATGCATGACCGTGCTAGAATAGGTTTTGGCTACATGTTCATATGCTTAATGGTAGGGACTTGAGGCATAATTGCTCTAGCCATGACCTTTGGGGAGTGATTCGTGCCCCGAATCCCTTAGTTGAGATTACAAGCTCAATTGCTCTAGCCATGACCCTTGGGGAGTAATTTGTGTTTGTGAATCTCTTAACTGAGAGAATAAGCCCATAACTTGAATTGGATGTTCTTAAAGCCTAACAACCACTATTTGTGCACTTATGTATGGTAAACCTATTGAACCTTGTGTGATCATTATCATGCATCTCTCCTAGCCACCCTTTTATTATTTATCTCTTTAAACACCATTCTCACCATTTCATATTCTCTTTGTTTTTATTTGCATTCTTTTCTTTACATTTCCACACACACCACACCGCAATATGCATACACCTCACACACACATTCTCACCACATCCACATTCTTATTTACATTGCTTTCAAATAAACTCTAAAACTCGAAACGGTTGACGGATGACACCTCCCTGCGGAACGATACCCTCGCTTGCCGCTTTACTAGTCTTTTGCTAGTTAGAGCACATTGCGTAGGAACTTTTTAAATATAACTAATCTTTTGATAATCGCAATTTGGTAACGACACAAAAAGCGAGCCTGTCAAGTCTTGCAGAGGTTGATCTAATTATAATGCAAAGTTTGTTCAGTCTGAGTCAAAGCAGTCTACAAAATACAATGGTGATTGTCCGAATGTAGAAACTACTGAAGATAATGCCATCGGTTATGGAACTAATTACAGGGCATCATCGGTTCCCAATAATGAAGAGGAAACACATCGACAGCCTTTACAGCCTCATCAGATACATGTTGCAGACAGAGAGGTCCATCCCGTGCTTGTTCCCAACACAGCTAACATTTCTGTATCATGTATTACAAACAATGTACCAGATGCTGACCAAGATAACACGACTAACATACAAACTTCTCCTGATCCTAATCCCTCTTGGCATAAAGTGCAAGGGTTGACCATGTCGATTTTGAAAATGTAAAAGAATGCACCAAATTCAAATCTAACACGGACCTCATTTCCATTTGTAAAGGCAAGATATTCAAACACAAGGATGAAATGAAGAAGGAGTTGGGTCTGTACGCAATGGAAAATCATTTCGGGTATAAGGTTACGCGGTCAACGACAACGCGGTATGAGGTATCGTGTACCGACATCAATTGTCAATGGTTGGTACATGCAGTGAAGAAGTGCCAGTCAACTCATTGGTACGTCATTGTATATCGAGATACACACATGTAATGCCTAAAATTATAGTCTTCACTTTAACCAAGTCAGTGCCTTTATCGTTGGGGAACTCTATGCCTAAAATTTCGTAGATTTGGGATGCAAAATCCAAGCTAAAGATATCATATCGGAAATGGGGTTGGAGCACGGGGTGCAGCTATTGTATAACAAAGCTAACCGGGGCAGATTGCATGCTCTGAAAATATAGTACGGGGATCCGTTGAAGTCTTTTCAAACGTTGCCATCGTACTTTTACATGCTGAAGCAATGCAATCCCGGGATACTAACAAACATCGACATAAACTCGAAATACCACTTCATGGCACTCGGTCAAGGTTTTAGCCGTGTTATCAGATTTGTCGTTGCCATCGATACAACCCACTTGACGGGATCTATAAAATGGGTGCTACTTATAGCCTCGGCCAAAGACGGAGACTCAAAAATATACGCATTGGCATTTGGGTTCGCTCCCTTAGAATGTAAAAGATCTTGGACTTGGTTCCTTTCTGAATTGAAGAAGGGCAATGGTTCTCCTTAGGATTTGGTTATCATTTCCGATCGTCACAAAGACATTATATCAGCCATGAAAAAGGTTTTCCTAGAAGCACATCACGCATTCTGTGTGTTCCACATTGCACAGAAATTTAGACAGTCATCCAAGAATCGATGTATGGCAAGAGAATTCTTTTACCAAGCATGTTCCAAATACTGTTGATCGCGCTATAAATGTTCACATTTAGCGCTCCCTTTTCCTATCTTTTGTGTTCGTTTACGAGCACTTTTGTGTACATAACGTTTGTCTTGGTTAAGTACAGGTAATATACCCATTCAAGAAGGTGTTTGCAATAAGGTTGGACAAAAGAGGAGCAAAAGCCTTGGAAGAAGGTCTATCGGGACAAAGCCCACAGCACAAAGCCGCAGCAAGTAATCGGTTAGACATTAGCCACCAAACAGAAGACCTGAACTTGCTGGGGATTGCACCGCGAGTTCTTCCGGTGAGACAAGTCCCGCCAGGTAGAAGGTCTGAAGCCACTGAGAATCGTTAACGAAGCTGGCGAGTTCTTGCCAGTGAGAAGAAAGCCGCCGAAAAGAGGACCAAAAGCTGCAAGGATCCACCGTGGGTTCCAAACCCTGGACGGAACCCGCCAGAAGCACGACAGAGGGTAATTATGGCATTTCCCTGCCCAACTTGAATGGAAAGACATAAATACAACAGTTTTTTTATAGAACAAGTGTGGAAAAATAGCTTAGTGATAGATTCTTAGTAGTTAATGGGATTTGCATCATAGAATAGAATAGTTAAGAGAAGCTTGATCACTTTTCATATGAGTAATTAGTTCAACCAGCTCTTAAGAGTTACTTGTTGTCATCTTGACTTGTATTTGTTGTGGAGAAAGGTGTTGTTTGGCCTTGGAATCGATTAAGACTTCAAGGGTTGTATTTCCTCTTTTTCTCTACATTTATGTTATTCTTAGATTTTATGTGTAACTAACCCACTTATGTTGGGGGATTTATGAAAGTAATGATGTAATCCACTTGCTACCACTTTTCTTGTATGAATCACTTGTACTTATGAATGCTTCAATTGACAAATCATAACATGTCTCTTATATATCTTAGAAAGCATGTATTGGTTATTATATAAGAGTTGATGAAATACTAAATTCCTAACATTTGAATTGTGTATTTTCATCCAATAACTCATTGATTAGAGTGTTTTAATTAACAAGAATCTCTTATAAACTCACTCTATCAATCTTAGTTCAAAAACCAACATTCACTTAATGATTCATCTAAAACTTTAGAGGATATATTGAGTGAGTTGTTGTGTGTGCCTTAATGTATAAATGGAACTTCACTAAGTGATTTTGATCTTTATTGTATAAGAGTGGTTACTTGGAGGTGCATCATTGCTAAATTCATATCTCCCCTGGCATCTTAGCTCATTAATCTTAAATCGTTTCAATATCGCATTAGTTTAGTCTCGTAACGATTCACTAGCGTTAATTCTCAATAGTCCTCCTAGTTCTCCGTGGGATCGATACCCCTTACTTTGTACATTATACTAGTTTAACGACTTATACGATTGCAAAGGGTGAAAGACTCGCGCGTCCCTTTAGTAGAACCGAGGTAGGATAGAGTAATCTGTAGTGGGATTTGTAGAATCGGTCTGGACACATCAACTGTCGTGATGAGTGTGATATCGACCTTCAACAGATGGTTGCTTGAAACCAGAGGTACTATAATGACGTCATGGAAATTGGGGTAGATAAGTTCACACGAGCTTACTGCCCCTAAAATAGGTACTAGATGATGTCTACCTAATTAGCCGAGTCTATGAACTCAGCTCTTATAGATCTTTGGAAGCTGTCTATCGTAGAGTAGATTAAGGATATGATGCAGAAGTGGTTCCACAATCGTTGTACTATTGCACATTGTCTTAGCTCTGACCTAACTTCGGCAGCCGAGAATCACATACATAAAGGGGTTGAACATTCTTATAAATACATCATCCGTCGTATTTCATAACACTGGTACAACGTCACTAAGAAACAAAATAATTCCATTGTCAATGTTGAAGCAAAGACCTGTGCCTATCGCGAGTGGGATCTTGAAATTTTACCTTGTCGACATGCCTTTGCTTGTGCCAGGTATGTTATCAAAGTAAACTGTATTCAATCCGTCATTTACTATATATATTTTCAATGTCTAACATCCAATAATTAATATTTTGACTAGACACGCATCAATTCCTATTTCAGAAATATGCTCCGACTACTACATATCTGATTGGCTGCGAGAGGCATATCGGGGAGAAATCAACCCTTTTCCACATACACAGAACTAGGTCGTACCCTATCAAGTCCAGAATCTACTAGTTCATCCTTGGAAGGTTCGTTTTCTACTAGGAAGACCGAAAAAATTCAAGGTACCGTTCATGTGTCGAGAAGGCTAAGCAAAAGAAGTGTTCTAAGTGCGGCCTAAAGGGAAACAACAAAAGGAGCTACAGGAAACCAGCATCTGATGCTGCTAACAAAACCAAGCATCCTCGCACTTGCATTGTATGCCACAAAAAGAGACACAACAGACATACGTGCCAAGATAGGCCATCCACTGACCTAACCTCTGAGCCTTCAACTGATACCAACACCGACACCGACACCGACTCATAAAATTTCCCCAAATGTAAAAAAACAGAGGTGAGGGAAATCTCGCATACAGTTGTGTGTTAATGTAATGGTTGATTTCCATCTATTCGTGTAATCGTGTGTTCAGTCCAAGGTCAATTTCCCCATAATCGTTTAATCGTTTAATTGTGGACCCTTCCCCCTTGATCGTGTATCAAGTCCAAGTTTGATATCCATATAATCGTGTATTAAAATGAAGAAAGATTTTCCATCTACTCGCATGAAGTTGAAGTTAATTTCAAGCAAACCCAGGAATTGTAATCAGGTACGGCACTTGAATAAAACAAAATCGCAATCATATGAGAAAATACTGACAAATTAAGATCATTGTAAAATTGTTTTAATTAGATAAAATAAAATAAATACAACACTTACTTAGATGAATTAAATAATGTTACATTGAAAAAGAAATAAAAACAAGAAAAAATATAAAACAAAAATAATAATAACTAGAAAAAACAACATAAATAAAGAAAAATAAATTAAAAGAATAAATTACCATCTAATTTAATTTTCTAGAAATTTTGTTTTGCATTTGTAATGAATTCAATTTGAGTTTTTACAAAAATTATTTATTAATTACTAACTATAACTAGACATGTTTTTAAATATTTTATTCTTCAAAATATTGGTAAATTATTGATCTATTAATTCTAAATAAATTAAAACTATAAAATAAATAAAAATAATAAGGATAAAATAAAATGAATCATAGTAATAGACTGACTATTGTAATCCAATAAAGTAAAATATGAGATTTTAGGGTTTATTTATTGGACATGTTAGGTATGTCAACTTAAAACAATTAGAAATAACACAAATCCAAAATAATATTATATAATTTAAAATAAAATAAAATTGAATTAAGTAAACACAAATTAATGGTAGTTAAGAAATTGACAACAACGGAATATATAAAATGGATCGGAAAATATGGTAAAATAAATAAGACATAAAAAATTAAAAGATATAATTGAATTAAAGGACTACTCTTGAGATGGGACTTGAACCAAGCACCCTAAATCGAAAAACGAAGATCCACTAACAGCTATACTAACATCAATTTGTAGTTAAACATTCTTAATAAACTTTTATACATATAATACACACATAATCAAAATTTTAAAAATAAAAATTGAGGTAGGGCACAGGCCATACCTGGTCTCCACGTGACCGTCACTACTCACTGCCTTGAAGCTTCTCAAATCTCTCACAATGGAATGTATAATTGTGTATTAATGTAATGGTTGATTTCCATCTTTTCGTGTAATCGTGTGTTCACTCCAAGGTCGATTTGCCCCTGATTGTTTAATCATCTAACTGTGGACCCTTCCCCCCTGATCGTGTATCAAGTCCAAGTTTGATTTCCATATAGTCGTGTATTAAATTGAAGGAAGATTTTCCATCTACTCGTATGAAGTTGAAGGTAATTTCTAGCAGACCCATGAATTGTAATCAGGTACGGCACTTGAATAAAATAAAATCGCAATCATATGAGAAAATGCTGACAAATTAAGATCATAGTAAAATTGCTTTAATTAGATAAAATAAAATAAATACAACACTTACTCAGATGAATTAAATAATGTTACATTGAAAAAGAAATAAAAACAAGAAAAAATATAGAACAAAAATAATAATAACAAGAAAAAACAACATTAATAAAGGAAAAAAAATTAAAAGAATAAATTACCATCTAATTTAATTTTCTAGAAATTTTGTTTTGCATTTGTAATGAATTCAATTTAAGTTTTTTTAAAAATTATTTATTAATTACTAACTATTACAGACATGTTTTAAAATATTTTATACTTCAAAATATTAGTAAATTACTAATCTATTGATTCTAAATAAATTAAAATTATAAAATAAATAAAAATATTAAGGATAAAATAAAATGAATCATAGTAATAGACTGACTATTGTAATCCAATAAAGTAAAATATGAGATTTTAGGGTTTATTGATTGGACATGTTAGGTATGTCAACTTAAAACTATTAGAAATAAGTATGTCAATCTATTCGTGTAATCGTGTGTTCACTCCAAGGTTGATTTCCCCCTGATCGTTTAATCATTTAACTATGGACCCTTCCCCCATGATCGTGTATCAAGTCCAAGTTTAATTTCCGTATAGTCGTGTATTAATCTGAAAGTTGGTTTCCATCTAATTGTTTCTTCTAAGATTAATATCCATACAATCGTGTCACGATGGCGGACCTAGACATTTTAACTAGGTGGGACACTTGAATAAAATAGCAATTATAAAAAAATACTGAAAAATTAAGATCAAAATAAAATGAGTATTTTTATTAAACAAAATTGAGTTTTTTTTTTTTTTTTTTTTTTGTTTTGTTTATTATTATAAAGAAAAATTCATTGTATAATGAAGTTTATGGTATAAAATTGTTAACCGCCTAAAAAGGCAAGGGCCCATAGAAGAATTTTCCCTCCTTACTAAGACTGCTTGGAGTAGAAAGACGCTACAAGGAGCATCGGGCTACCCCATGAAGGAACTAGGATCGATACATCTATGGCAAGCAATGTGTGGATCTGGATTGAGACCAAGGTCACCCCAATTCCTTAGCACCGGGAAACATTGAAGGTAAGGCCCAGAAAGCCTCGATACCATTTCGCCTCAGTTTCCTAATACCAAAAAGCACTGATACCATGATCCATGATACACGATGCCCCGGTACCAGGGTTCTTACCTTGGACTGGCTTACCAAGCGTTCACCATCCATTCAGCATGGGAAAATGACAGCAAGAGAGGTCTCAATAGGTCGAGGCAAAAACCACCAAGGAATGAAGGGCCAGTACATCAAGAGCCTGACCACACCATAATAGGAGTAGCACGCATTAATATCCAGCGCAAGGAAAGAGGGTTGACTTTTTCCCGTGGGTTATAATGCCATAAAATAGAAATAGTCAACTTTATCAAACCTACCAAGATGGAAACACTTCCCTTGATTTAGGGGATAATTCTTGCACCTAAACATAGCCACAATCAATGCCTAAAAAGCCAGCCACAACCACCATCAAGGTAACAATTTCTAAAAAAACCTAACATGAATACTGTAGACAATCTATAAAGAAAGAAGTTTCTATTTATCAAAAGGGAGCCTAAGCCCCGCTTACGGGCTACATAATATATATATATCTAGCATACTGGGGGATCGGTGGCTTTCTCTCCATCTACCTCCACACTTCTTTCCTGGTTGGCGTCCTCAGCGGCGCTAGCTTCAGCTTTAGCTTCCCCGGTCCCTGTAGCTGCTAGATCGGTTATTACATCCTCCACCCTTGATATTCCCAGTTCAGCAGGAGCCTCCATCTCCTTCACTAAATCACCTTGAAGGACAGACGAATTGGGGAGCAGTATTTCATTTACCTCTTTTGGATCAGCTGGGATTGGTAGGTTTGACTCTTTCTTGGTTTGATCCTGCGGAGAGAAAGAAGAAAGGAGGTCATCAGCATGGAAGGGCCTCTCTTCAACCAGAGCAGTATCAGAAAGTTGAGATGCCTTCACCATGATCTCATCCCGATCCCATCCGTCGATGGAGCCTAAGTAGAAAGGAGGAGGGAGAGCCTAAGCAACCTGGATAGAGGCAAAAAAGTATCCCACTATAAAGGAAGCATCCACCTTGGACTCCAGAGCAGTCACCATACTACGCAAGGCCTAGTTCACCTTCTCTAGTTGGCTGATCTCCTCTTTCAGAGCATTCCTCTCTGTGGCACGGCGCATAGACCTCAATCGTTCCATATTGTATGCATGCTTCAACCGCTCCATATCCATCTTTGCCCTGTCCGCGGTCTCTTCCGCTTCAGTCACAGCCCTGTTTAGGAAGGCCACAGTGCCTTCTGCCCTGTTCACATCCCCCATAGCTTCCTTCAGATTTGCCTTAACAACATTGGCCTCTTGTTGGAGAGCTATTGCCTGTTGACCTAGCACCGACGTGAACTTAAAAGCCTGTAAAATTACAAAATGAGGTAAGTGTATTCCTAAAAATATGACAATATAAGAGAAATGGTTGAAGACCATACCTCAGCCAGAAGAGTAAACCCCTTGGTGACTAGGACATCGAGAGGCATTGAGGACATCGAGCGCAACCCCCCTCCAGGTCATGTTGCTTTAAACCGAGATAGGACTTCATCTTGATTGTTGCCTTTTGATCGCGAGCTTGATCGAGGTGGGAGATCAGCAGAAGGAACGATAACAGAACCGGTACTCTTTTCTGTGTCCACCCTGCTTGGTTGATCAGTAGGTACAGTAGGAGGAGGAGAAGTAGCCGGTTTGGAAGAACCAACAACGGGGATAGGCGGTGCATGTCTCTAGTTTTGACTAGGAGAACCCCTAACCCTAGAAGGTTTGGTTGCTATCTCAGCTAAATTAGAGCGAACCGAGGGGGCGATTGAGGATGGAGCAAGAGGATAAAGATAAGACCTTGGGAGAACCGAGTCAGGGATAACTTTAGGTCAGACTGGCTCGGATGAATTACTGGCACATATGATAGGCTCGGGGATAGAAGGAGATGCAACATGAGAGGTGCAACATGAGAGGTTCTTTGGGACACTGGTCTTGATCGGGGAGAAGAGTGAGTTGGAAAAGGCACTGTAGAAACTGTAGAAAAGAGAAGTTAGAAGCAAAGAAGGAAATTTACAAATTTAAAATTAGAAGAGAATGTTGCATACTTGGTTGGGCGTGAGATACTCGAAGGTAGCGGTCCACCCTATCGAGATTAATGGGATCAGAAGTGGGGAATTTTAGGTTATGATAGAACTGGGCAACGATATTCCTCAGGATACCCTTCGCCTCGGTGGAAATACTCTTTTTCTCCCACTCAGCCCTACCACTGAATTGAGTGGAAACTTGTAACTCCGACCCTCCGATATGGAGCGAGCTCCCCCAATTGCCTCCTACGATGATCCATTCACTGCGCCATGAAACATCTTTCTTCCTAGCTCTAGGCACTATGAATTTCGTAGGATTGTTAGACCTCAAGTAGAGTTAGCCCCTAGGACCATACGCCATTAACCCCACTTGGAACGCATACCGAAGCTCGTCAATGCCCGGTTCCCTGGTAATCCTATCCATCTCGCATTGCTCTCTCTCTCTCGAGCACCAGGAATCCTATCAGGTTCCTCCAGAACCCCGGTGTAAGTTGAAGCGAGGCGAGATGAAGGGCGTAGAGCACCCTGAGGAGAGTAGGATAGAGAGGTAGCCTAACCCCACACTCGAAGGCGGCTACGTGAATGGGGAGCTGGTCTGAATGAGAGGTGTACATATCATACCTCTGGTATGGAATGGTAAGAGAGATATCCGAGGGAATCCGGTAGTCCCTCCTCAAACACCTAACTATGTTAGCGGTGCAAGTGGAATCAAGGATGCACAGAAAATTGATCGGGAGTGTGAGAAGCTCGCCAGATAGAACCGAAGCATCTCCAACAGAAAGATGCCCTCCTCCTATCTCACCAACCACGACGATCGCGTCTTCGTTGATAACATCAACCGGAGATTCGGGATTATTGCTAAAACCCACTCCGATATCTATGTTCCTGTTAGAGCGGTGGCGTTGGGGTAGGGTAGAACCTCTAACATCGTCACCACCATCTCGATCTCTTTTTCTATTGAGCAACTGATCGGACCAAATATGGTACAATTTTGTACCCTTATTTCCTATTCTTTGTGCTTAATTCTCGGGCGTTTCCCCGTATTTAATATTGCAAAATCAAGTGTTTCAGGTTTTATTAGGCCTCAAGGGAAATTGTGAAGAAAAGGAGTACCTTGGTAAGAAAGGAGCATAAAGACATGAAACAGGGCAATCTCGCCACTTGTTGAATATAGGTCGCCATGGCGACAGGGAGGTGTTTTACAAAGGACCAGAGGTCGCCCTAAGGTCGCCATTTGGTCGCCCTAGGGAGTATTTACAAAGGACAGTCTGTCGCTATGGCGACCCTAGGCGACCAAATGGCGATAAACTATTTTTCTCCAAGAAAATGCATCAGGTGTGGTCGCCATTTGCATGTCACCATGATGACCTTCAAGGGCAAATGGTGAACTCTCCCTAAATTCCTCAGGGTCACCATTTGCAAAGAGCGAAAAAGATGATGCTCATGGCGATAATTGGATCTCAGAAAGCGTAACAGTATGTTGCCATGAGGTCACCATGGCGACATAAATAGCGAAATTCCCGCCACATCAGCTTTCCAAGAGATTTTCAACATAAAATCAAAGCTAGTATAAATATCCCTCTTCTCTGAGTTTGAAAACACATAAGAATATACAGAGTTTTAGAAAGCACACTTTTACTTAGCATTTTTAGACCTAGATTTCTTCCATAACTCCCACTTCCAAATTCTTCCATTTCTAACCTTGAACTACCTTTTCCATCAAACACTAAACACCAAATCTATCCTACCTCACCAAACCATTCCTCTCTCACCATATTCTTCACCATATTACCTTAGTCACACACCATTTGACACTCATCACAATTCTACACAAAGGAGCATCTAAAGAGGGAAAGGATTGAGCATTAAAGAAGGTGACCTACGGGTGATTTCCTCATTTATTACTCTCTTTTCCTATTTGTAACTATGTGTAGCTAAAACCCCCAATCTAGGGGGTTGATGTTAGAAACACTTGGACTTGGGGTTGCTTGACTATATTTTAATTGAATCTCTATGTATTTTCTATTTATTATATCTTTAGATTCTTGTCACTATATGATTGATTTGTATATCAACCTATTAATCATAATCTTGTTAGAATAATCTATTATATAATCACCTTTGGAATGACAACCTTATTTGATTAAAGAATTCAATAAATAGGATGGATTATTGTAGGGAATACCAACCATATATAATAATCCAAACCTTGCTTTGAGGTTAATCCGTGTGAGATTGGTTCTTTATGATAGTTTGAAAAACACCCTTAATCCACTTGCAACTTCACTAATCCCTTAGCGTATCTCTTAATTGATTTCACCCGCTTTTCTTATCTTAGATTGTTGAGATTCTATTTTACCTATCACTTTTGTTACTTTTACTTTATGTATGTTTTGTGGTATTTTAAACCACCCACTATCCACTTATCATGATTTATATTATTGCAATCTTAGATTAGTTAATCAGCCTACTATTACTTCATTTCATCCAACTTACCATTATTACGTTCTATATCCTAAAAGGATTCCGAAGTGGTAAAACATTATTTCCAAAAAGATCGCATATATATATATATTGTTTTGATGTGCACAAATGACTTCATCAAAAATGGCGCCACTACCGGGGAATTGGTAGCGATAGTTGAATTGATTAACTTTTATGTGTAATTTAGAGTGTTAGTAATTATTTTGAATATATTGTTTTTGTTTGTTAATTTTTCATAGTTCTTTTTACCTTTTTGTGTTTTCTTTCTTCTATTCTATTTCCAGGAACATAGGTGTATGCACGGTAGGAGATCCTTAGGAAGAGGATTATACCCACCATTAGACGGTACTAGCCGTGTTGAAAGAATTGTAAGAGAAATTGAGGAGATTCCTAGACAAGCTATGAGTACAGAGGGACAGGACCCTATGAGGGAGGAAAAAGCTCATCCTAGGGAATAAATGACTGAATAGACTCCCACTAACCAAGGCCAAAGGATGACCATGGGGGAGTACTCATTGGCCGTAATTGGGAATCAACCCTCACCAATTGTCTTAGATCCGGTTGCAAGGGGATATGAGCTAAGGACTATGCACGTGAACCTCTTACCTTCCTTCTATGGAAAGTTGAATAAGGATTGTTTGCAATTCATAAAGGAATTCAGTGCTATCATTAAGACATTCCCAATCATGCGCCTAACTAGGGAGCAACTTCACATGAGGTGTTTCCAATATTGCCTAAAGGACTTGGCAATGAAGTGGTTAATGGGGCTTAGGCCGGGGTCTTTAACAAGCTAGAGTCAGATTTGTAGGGTGTTCTTCAATAGATTTTTCCCAGCCATGAAGGCTAAGGAGCTTAAGGTAGAGATAGCAGTCTTCAATGAGAGTGAATGAGAGCTTTTTCACGAGTCATGGGAGAGGAACCAACTCCTTTTGGCTCAATGCCCTCCTCACATGTTCACGGATAAGTACAAGGTATCTTGTTTCCAAGGTGGTCTCACTCGTTTCTCTCAAGTATTGGTGGATAATGCTTGTGGAGGCTCTTATGACACGAAGACTTCCACTGAGATATATAAGATATATGAGATGTTAGCATAAAACTCTTAACAGAGGAATGCAAATAGTGTTCGGGGTGGAAGATTCGATGTGAGTGCTAGCACGGAGACCGCCATTGAGATCTCTAGGATGAATAAGAAGATGGAATCCTTGACATCTTACATTAAGAGCATGGGATTTCCTAAGACCGGGGTGAAGATGCTAGGAAGACAAGAGGCAAGCTCTAGTGATCAATTCAATGATAGTGAAGGATTCAATGACATGAATCAAGGGCAAGAGCAGAATGAGCTTCAAGCTATGGGTTTCCAAGTTCAAGGGAACAACCCCTACTCAAACACTTACAACTCAGGATTGAGAAACCATCCAAATCTCTCTTGGTCCAACAATAGCAACGTATTGAACCCACAACCTAGGAACCAATAAAAAGGATACCAATAAGGCGGAAACAATCAAGGTGGATATCGTCAAAGAGAGCAACAAGGTAGGCATCAACAAAGTGGATACCAACAAGGAGGATTCCCCCAAGGAGGAAACCAATGGGGAGGAAACCAATGGGGAGGAAATCAATGGAACAATAATAACAATGCTCAGTCTAGCTCGTATCAACCTCGTCGTAATATGGATGAAGAAATGAGAGGGATGATGCAAGGCTTCCAAAGGGCCGAACACACATTGACAAACTTTATGCAAGCTAGTGGCCAAAGGTTTGGCAACTTAGAGACATCGTTTGAGAACTTGGAAACTCAAATGGGGCAAATTGCCGAAGCCTTCCGAAAACAAGAAAAGGGGAAGTTTCTTAGTCACACCGAGCAAGCCAAAGAGGGGGAATTTTGTCAATAGGGACGGAGCTAGAGATGAAGCAATGATGTTTGAATAAGCTTTTCAAGCAAAGGTAGATAATCCGGGGAGTTTTGTGATCCCATTGACGTTTGGAGAAAGTGAAGGATTAAAGGGAATGCTTGACTTGGGTGCAAGCATCAATATGATGCCCTTGGCATTATATGAGAAGTTAGGATTATTAGGACTATAACCAACTAGGAAGAAGCTTATGTTGGCGGATCGAACTTCTCGAACACCACATGGAGAGATAAAAGACGTACCTATTCTAGTGGATGGAATAGTAGTCCCGACTGATTTCGTGGTGTTAGATATTAAAGAAAAATCCAATAATGTAGTAAGTTAGCAAGTTTTGCTAGGTAGACCCTTTATGGCTACCGCTCGACATGTGCAAGAAGAAAGTTGTGATGCACTCATATGAGAGAGAGCTTGATCTTGATTCCATCGCTTGCAACGATGATCTAAAAAGCATTGGGAGTTGCAATGTGGTGGATGTGCAACCACCGGAGGTAAAAAGAGGAAAGGTGAGTGACTTGGTTCAATTGTATGAGAAGAGTAGCCAAGAAGATGAGGAGAGTATAGGCGATTCTGAGATTGAAGGACTCAAGAACACTAACCTAAAGCTTATGCTTGAAGTGGAGATGCTTAAGGTAGAGAAATATGCTCTTGAAAAGAAAGTGGAAGACCTTTCAAAGAATAATCACAAGTGGAAGAAGGTCAACAAAACTCTTACATTGGAAAATGAGTCAATGGTGCAAAAACTTGAGAACCTAGCCAAGCTCACTGAAGAATTTGAGGAGGAATCCTCAAGGAAGATAAGGAAGACCTTAATGAGTGTTAAAGCCAAGAACAAGACAATAGAAGAGGTCAAAGAGGAGTTGAGTAAGAAAGAATTGGCATTGAAGATTGCCAAGGTGAAGGAGTGTGACCATTTGGTGGAGATAGACCAGATGGAACAAGCCATCAAGACACTCACCAATAATGGTCATTCAAAGCCTCAAGCTCCAATCCAAAAAGGGAGAATTCCTTTCTCTTCCTTATCTTGTTATTTTTGTCATAAGAAAGGTCATATTAAATATAGGTGTTTTGAATTTTTGAAGCATGCTAATTATGAAAGAGCTAAACCTAGGATGAGACCTAATTATGTTAAGAAAATTTGGGTTAGAAAGGAATTGGTGGACAAAGTCCAGATTGAATCTATGGGACCAATTTGGGTAGTCAAGAGAAAGATGAATGAATGCTTGGTTAACCCTTGTGATGAGCATCACGGTCTGAAATTGCATGATAGGATGCAGTAGTGCGGACTTTCACTTTTACATTTTATGCTTTAAATAATGTTTGTGTGTTTTATTTTCACTATTGTCGTGTTTCTTTTTGTTGTTTAATTTGGCCAAGAGAACAAATGGCAAAAATTCAAATGAAAGTGATTGTCGCCATGAGGTCGCCATGGCGACCAAGAAGGACAAATAGCGACCACATGTAAAAAAGCACCAGACCTGATCGAAGTCGCCATGAGGTCGTTATGGCGACAAAAAGGGCAAATGGTGACCTAGGGCGAACATCTTATATGTCTTCGCCACTAATCACAAACGCCACATACAATAAAAACACCTCCTCTCAAACTCTCTCAACTTCTCAAGCTATGGCACGCACGAAATCGTCAAAATTGGTAAGCAATCACTCTAGTTCTTCAATTTTTCCATTCACAATCATCCTACATTGCATCTAGATACACTAGGGGTGGTTTTAAGTTTGATTTGAAGTGAATAGTGCCTAGGATTGGATTTGTGGTAATAATATTATGCATATTGGAATATTGAGACATTGGGGAAGTATTTGTGATTGATTGTGGAGATTGGAAAGTGTGGGATTATTGTTAAAGTGCCGTTGTGCTGCCGAAATTCAGTTTGACACTTTGTATCCGAAATTGTGACTCAATGGCACCCAAGATGAAATTACCAAATAAGGGAGGAAAGGGTAGTAATGCCCCCACTTCTAAGAAGAAGACGGTCCCAGAATGCACACTAAATAAGGATTTTTAGGACCGAATGGAAACATTTAGCGAGAAGAAGATTTAGCCTAAGATGGGAATCAATTTGGAAGATTTGGTAAGCACCCTCATCCCAACGATAGTGAATGACATGGGATATGGAGGATTAGTAGCTACTCCTCCTGATTATAGTGAGAGACTCGTAAGGGAGTTTTATACGGGCATGAACCCCGGTGAGTTCATGAGAGGTGGTCCAGTTTTGGTTAGAAGGGTTCCCGTCTTTTTGAATGCCACGGACATTAACATCTATTTTGGGACAACATTGTTGGAATTCAAGGGGTTGCGAGAAAGCATGGTAGAGGGAATTACCAAAAATCCCTTGTATGTGACAAATTCGATAGACTTCGCAAACACTTTGACAATCATTCCTATGACGATCTGGATGGCTAAAAGATACGCTCTCAATCAGTCCAATTTGAGGATTGAGCCCGTATTTTGGCACATTTTCCTTAACTCCTCACTTAGGCCAGTTTCCCACAGGTCTACAGTTCCATTTGAGGTATCCTAGATTTTGCATTGTATCATGGAGAGGTAACCCATTGACGTGGGAATTATAGTGAAGATGGAAATTCATAGGATTGGGTGAAATGAGTCAGAGTCAGATATTCTTCCTTTTCCATGCTTGATTACAGAGGCTTGCAGATTGGCAGGTGTGGATTTATCTAGGGATGTGCTTAAACCCCCTGTATCTGATATGGATTTGACTACATGGCGTTGCTTGCTAAGCAAGCGTGGGGAGTTACCAACCACTGGGAGGCAGAAGAGAGTGCACAGGTCTGAGACCGGCACGAGTGCCGAGGTAGAGTTTGATAGAGTGATTCCAGATAAGGAGCGCTTTGATGATGATGAGGATATTGGGGGCCCCGCTGTTGTTAATGATCCTAGTCAGCCTATAGGTCTTCGGATTATGGGCACTCAGACCGCTGACTTTGATATTCTACATGCTGATGGTTTGGCTTTGGATGCTAGGCAGAGGAACCTAGAGAAGAGACAGTCAGACATCATTACTAGACAGACGACTTTGGAGAATCTGGTTAGAGATTTGAATGAGACCGTGATCACGGGCTTCACAGAGCTCCGTCAGGATTTGAGACTCACTCCATATGTCAGGAGACCCAAGAGGACTACTGAGCCAGTCATAGAGACTCCATCCTTTCCAGCCACAGTAGCAAGACCCGGTGTTATGGCACCGGACTCTATCCTACAGACTGCACGGTCTGCCGCGGAGGAGGTAGCCCAGTTAGAGGAAGTTTTAGCCCGTTCACTCACCGATCAGAAGTTCGTTCTACATGAGGTCCTCTAGTGGACGAGGCAGCTACACATAAGAGATGGAGAGAGGAGCAAGCCCGAAAAGCGGCTGCGGCAAAAGAACAAAGGAGGAATGACCCAAGAGGAAAGGGAAAAGTTGATTTTGAGGAGTCAGATGAGGAGTCAAACTGATACCACCACCATTTTTTAGACATTATTTTTGACTATCATCATTTGCATCATTTACTTACTTGGATATTGTTTAGCACTTTGGTTTATTTTCAGTTTGTTTTGTTGGATATTTCATTGCTTTATGTTTATTTCTATTATTCCTTATCTTTCATTCTTGTTATTATTTCATTTCCGCTTCTTGATTTACTTTTGATTAGAATAAGAGTGTGCGTTGAAATTCTGGTAGAGGATTTAGGGAGTATGTGCTTTCTTGCATAACTTTGTTGATTGATGATTGTGCATACTAGGATAAGACAGCAATATGCCGATTTATTGACATTCATTGAATATTGCCGATGATTTATGATTGTTGCTTTGGATGTGTGGGTTGCGCCATGTAAACAAATTTTACCTACCATGAACATTGAGGACAATGTCCAATTTAAGTTTGGGGGTACATTTGCGCAACACCACTTTACTCTCTATGCTTGGTTTTACAATTTGAGCTGATTTTTTCAAATTTTTGTGATAATACCATATTGAGCATTCCTTGCTTATTGAGATTATGATTTACATGAGTAGTGAGGAATTGTGCATCTTTGTCATTGTATGGTTTAAATTAATGTCATGCCATTTAGGACTTTATTGAACAAAGCGCGTAGATCTTTTTCTCAAAATGTTAAGGTGGATTATCATTGTTGCTTGAAGGGCTAAGAATTAATAGCGGAGATTCCCGAGAGGATCACAAACACGGCCCAAAAGAAGCATATTTAGAGTTGTCAAAAAAATTCACTCTTTAAACACGCTCTCTCAAACACTCTTTTAAGCATTTATAGGTCTCATTTGCACTCAAAAAAGTTGCATATCATAGAATACTATAGACTGCTTGTGGATGCTTTGATTTGCTCATGGACAAACCTTTAGAAAGGACTTTAGGCAATGCATGTGAAGAAAACTGTAATTGGACCAAAACACTTCCTCACCCTCTAAAATGTGTGTGCTCCTAAGCCCTTTCAAAGCCAAATACATCTTAAGCTTTTCATTTTGTGAACCATATCTAAATTAACCATATAGCCTAAATAGTTGACTTACATCAACCGAATGATTTTGCTAAAGGCTTAGGTTATAAATGTAAGCTCTTTATATGAAAATGTTGATGCATGTAACTAGGCATGTAATTTTGTGTTTAGAGCATTGAAATGCAAAAGAAAAGCAAAAGCAAAAAAAAAAAAAGTTTGAAATGAAAAAGATGTATGCAAAAGAAAAGAAAAGAAAGGCAAAGCCAAGAAAGAGATAAAATGAAAAGAAAGATATGAATTAGGCACAATTGGCCTAGATAGAGGGTTTAGAATTGAATAGGCTACTCAAGAAAAGTTTGAGTAGTGAATATGCATTTGAAATGATATTGTAAGCAATGGGCGCCAAAGGCGCAAACAAATGTGTGAAGCAAGTGGAACTTGTAATTAGAATGTATGCCGAAAGTAGAATCATTAGGTTCCTTGTGATGTATTTGACCCATTATTTGACTCACCATTCACCCAAGCCCCAGTACAACCAAAGAAAGACCTTCACGATCTTCAGGGATGTCCATTTTGTGAATTATTGTTTTCGCATGTTCTTTCTAATTCATGATTTGCAAATCCATTCATGGGACCACATTTTTCAGAAATTGCGTTTTAAATAACATCATGTGCAATCAATTTGATTTTATGAAATTAACTCATATTGCATCTGTACTTTTGAGGAAAGCTTAGGATTCTGAGAGAAGAAATGAGAGAATCTGGTAAGGAATAGCTATCAAGGCGAATTACATTCTAAACTGAACAGTACCTTTGCTTTGAAGCTTATGCATTTTTGAATGTGAGATCGCGCTGCGTGCAATCATATCTAAAAGTGGCATGTTTTTAATTTTTACTTGACATTTTCTTACATAAATAGGTCCTCACTAGTGCATCATTGTTCTAATCTCTTCATTATTTGGTTTCGCTTATCAATCAATGGCTGGTAAAACCTTGCTAGGATGATTTGAACTTGTTTGAAAAATTGTGAAATATCTTGATGAATGTCTAGGGGTTGATTGATGATTGTTTTGCTCGAGGACGAGCAAAAGATAGGTTTTGGGGTATTTGATCGGACCAAATATGGTATGATTTTGTACCCTTATTTCCTATTCTTTGTGCTTAATTCTCGGGCGTTTCCCCGTATTTAATATTGCAAAATCAAGTGTTTCAAGTTTTATTAGGTCTCAAGGACAATTGTGAAGAAGAGGAGTATCTTGGTGTAAGAAATGAGCATAAAGACATGAAACATGGCAATCTCACCACTTGCTAAATATAGGTCGCCATGGCAACATAGAGGTGTTTTACAAAGGACCAGAGGTCGCCCCAAGGTCGCCATTTGGTTGCCATGGCGACAGAAAGAATTGTTTCAAAATAGCAAAGGTCACTATTTGGTCGCCCCAGGGTCGCCATGGCGACAGACTATTTTTCTCCAAGAAAATGCATCAGGTGTGGTTGCCATAGCGACCTTCAAGGGCAAATGGCGACCTCTCCCTAAATTCCTTAGGGTTGCCATTTGCAAAGAGCAAAAAAGATGATGCTCATGGCGACAATTGGATCTCAGAAAGCATAACAGTATGTCGCCATGAGGTCACCATGGCGACACAAATAGCAACATTCTTGCCACATCAGCTTTCCAAGAGAATTTTAGCACAAAATCAAAGCTAGTATAAATATCCCTCTTCTCTGAGTTTGAAAACACATAAGAATATATAGAGTTTTAGAAAGCACACTTTTACTTAGCATTTTTAGACATAGATTTCTTCCATAACTCCCACTTCCAAATTCCTCCATTTCTAACCTTGAACTACCTTTTCCATCAAACACTAAACACCAAATCTATCCTACCTCACCAAACCATTCCTCTCTCACCATATTCTTCACCATATTACCTTAGTCACACACCATTTGACACTCATCACAATTCTACACAAAGGAGCATCTAAAGAGGGAAAGGATTGAGCATTAAAGAAGGTGACCTACGAGTGATTTCCTCATTTATTACTCTCTTTTCCTATTTGCAACTATGTGTAGCTAAAACCCCCAATATAGGGGGTTAGTGTTAGAAACACTTGGACTTGGGGTTGCTTGACTATATTTTAATTGAATCTCTATGTATTTTCTATTTATTATATCTTTAGATTCTTGTCACTATATGATTGATTTGTATATCAACCTATTAATCATAATCTTGTTAGAATAATCTATTATATAATCACCTTTAGAATGACAACCTTATTTGATTAAAGAATTCAATAAATAGGATGGATTATTGTAGAGAATACCAACCACAATGATCTAAACCTTGCTTTGAGGTTAATCCATATGAGATTGGTTCTTTATGACAGTTTTAAAAACACTCTTAATCCACTTGCAACTTCACTAATCCCTTAGCGTATCTCTTAATTGATTTCACCCGCTTTTCTTATCTTAGATTGTTGAGATTCTATTTTACCTATCACTTTTGTTACTTTTACTTTATGTATGTTTTGTGGTATTTTAAACCACCCACTATCCACTTATCATGATTTATATTATTGCAATCTTAGATTAGTTAATCAACCTAACTATTACTTCATTTCCCTGTGGAACGAATCCAACTTACCATTATTACGTTTTATATCCTAAAAGGATTCCGAAGTGATAAAACATTATTTCCAAAAAGATCACATATATATATTGTTTTGATGTGCACAAACGACTTCATCAGCAACAAGGACGAACTATTGGCCAAGTCACTACCTTGTTCAAAGAATTTATTAAGGCTATATGTCGACATTATTGAAGTGAATAATAAAGAGTGAATGTAAGGATTCACATTCTTTGATTGGCTTATTTCGTGGACAAACCACGTGTTGGGGTTTATTGTGTAAAGGTAGTTTAGGTGATTGATCTTTTAAACTCGAAGGCCCTTTCAAGACCTCAAGGGACAAGCACGCCAAAGGTATAATCTCTAGTGCTTAGTTTTCTTTGAAGAGATTTAGATTGCACACACACACTTAGCATTCTTGCATTTGTGTGCATACTCTTCACATGTCACATTTCATTCTTGCACTTTGATATTGTATCTTGTTGTGTGTATTTGTGTCTTGTAATTCGTTTCCCGATAGTATTCGGAAACGTCCGCGCATGCACTAAAATGTGCTTTGTTTTGCGTGAAGACCGCCTACGGAGAATGCCCTTGGCTTCTCCTTGGTTTTCACCTCTGTTGGTGATCGGCGGTTATGATCGGCGGCCTGGCCACCGAATGAAACCGCCGTTTGCATCCAGAAGTGTCTGGAGTAATTCTGCGGTTACGATCGGCGGCCACGACTGCCGTTCGAAATCGTCGTTCATACCTGATCGATTTAATCTCTCGATTTGATTCGGCGGTTGGATCGACGGTTACGAAACCGTCGAATGAAACCGCCATTGTTCCCCTGTTCTTCCCGGGTTTAATTCGGCGGTTATAATCGGCGGCCTGGCCGCCGATTGAAACCGCCGATTGGTGCGTTTCAGGGGCAAACTTGTCTTTTCACATGCCCTGTTCTTGATGTCTATAAATATCACACTTTCTCATTCTCTAATCCATGTTCTTTAACTCTAAGAACCCTAAACTTCAAAGAGAGACATTTGAGTGAAAATCAAATCAGGAACACATTTTTAACACTCAAAAACCATTCTCATATGCATCAAATTATCATCTAAGCATTTTCTAGCATAGTTAGGATGCTTGCTTGCATGGGTTTTGGTCAACACACTCTCTTTGGTAAGTTCTTCACTATTATCATATATAATTAGTGTTTTATTTATTATTGACATCTCTTATATTATTTGTATGCTCTTAGAATATATCCTAGATACAAAATAGAGACTGTTGTGTTGACATGATTGAGTGTTGTATTTTGATAGCTATCTAGGTTTTCATAATCTATGTTTAGCTAAGCTATTTGACATGTCATCTAGCTTTTAATATTTATGATTGAATTTATTGCAAAATCATTATCCTAGATAAGCATATAGAGTAACCTAGCTCTAAATTGCATTTTGGATATTTTATATATTCACTTAGGTTGTATTATCTCTTCTTAGAGAATTAAGTCTTGTGTTGCTATCAGGATTAGGTAGCTTAAATCACAAGCAATTGGACTAGGTCCACTTATATCGGGATTAGGTAGTTGTGATGATTATTGATCGGGATTAGATCATGAAACCGGGATTAGGTTGTAATCATTTCAATTAGTGGATTCGAGGTTCGTGTGTGGCACACATAACATCCCGTGGTTTTTCCCGTGAGGGTTTCCACGTAAATATTAAGTGTTATTTACATTCCGCACCTTATTACACTTGTTATATTATTGTGACTAGTTAGGGGCATTTTCGTAAAATTGACATTCATGCAAAAATTGGGTAATAATGATTAAAATCTATTCACCCCCCCCCCCTCCTCTAGATTAATATTAGATCGACGGTTACGAAACCGTTATAATTCGACGGTTACGAAACCGCCGTTGTTCCCCTGTTCTTCCCGGGTTTAATTCGGCGGTTATAATCGGCGGCCTGGCCGCCGATTGAAACCGCCGATCGGTGCGTTTCAGGGGCAAACTTGTCTTTTCACATGCCCTGTTCTTGATGTCTATAAATATCACACTTTCTCATTCTCTAATCCATGTTCTTTAACTCTAAGAACCCTAAACTTCAAAGAGAGACATTTGAGTGAAAATCAAATCAGGAACACATTTTTAACACTCAAAAACCATTCTCATATGCATCAAATTATCATCTAAGCATTTTCTAGCATAGTTAGGATGCTTGCTTGCATGGGTTTTGGTCAACACACTCTCTTTGGTAAGTTCTTCACTATTATCATATATAATTAGTGTTTTATTTATTATTGACATCTCTTATATTATTTGTATGCTCTTAGAATATATCCTAGATACAAAATAGAGACTGTTGTGTTGACATGATTGAGTGTTGTATTTTGATAGCTATCTAGGTTTTCATAATCTATGTTTAGCTAAGCTATTTGACATGTCATCTAGCTTTTAATATTTATGATTGAATTTATTGCAAAATCATTATCCTAGATAAGCATATAGAGTAACCTAGCTCTAAATTGCATTTTGTATATTTTATATATTCACTTAGGTTGTATTATCTCTTCTTAGAGAATTAAGTCTTGTGTTGCTATCAGGATTAGGTAGCTTAAATCACAAGCAATTGGACTAGGTCCACTTATATCGGGATTAGGTAGTTGTGATTATTATTGATCGGGATTAGGTAGTTGTGATGATTATTGATCGGGATTAAGTAGTTGTGATGATTATTGATCGGGATTAGATCATGAAACCGGGATTAGGTTGTAATCATTTCAATTAGTGGATTCGAGGTTCGTGTGTGGCACACATAACATCCCGTGGTTTTTCCCGTGAGGGTTTCCACGTAAATATTAAGTGTTATTTACATTCCGCACCTTATTACACTTGTTATATTATTGTGACTAGTTAGGGGCATTTTCGTAAAATTGACATTCATGCAAAAATTGGGTAATAATGATTAAAATCTATTCACCCCCCCTCTAGATTAATATTAGATCACACCGTTAATTTGTTTCAATTGGTATCAGAGCGGGTTCCTAGATATACTTAGGTGATCCTAGCTCTTTTTTGGTGTGTTTGGCATTGTGTGTGATTTTTGATTTATTCATACATTTTGCATTCATCTCATTTGCATTCATTCAAGCACTATGAGTGATTTCAGGATGAGCAAAGAGGGAGCGTCGAGTGTGAGGCCACCGTTGCTCACCGACGATAATTACTCCTCATGGAAGGAGAAGATGGAAGCATACTAATACCAAATCCATGATAGGGCATGGATGGCGGTTGAAGATGGATATGCTCCACCTATAATGACTCCTACAGATGGAGGAGAAGAGGTTCTCAAGCCTAAGGCACAGTGGAGTCCTCAAGAATTTATTGACTCCATGTGGAACAACAAGGCCATACATGCCATCCGATGTGCAGTGAGTGAAAATCAGTACAAACTGATTCAAATTACTAGGATTGCTAAAGAGGCATGGGACATCCTAGAAGTTGCACATGAAGGCACCGAGGATGTTAAGAACTCAAAGCTTCAAGTCCTTCAAACTCGGTTTGAGACCATTAGGATGGAAGAGCACGAGCACTTCAATAACTTCCAAGTAAGATTAATGGACATTGTGAACCAAAGTCACCAACTTGGTGATCCTTACTCGGATAGAAGAATCAAGCAAAAGATCATGCGATCACTTCCCGAGAGGTTCGAGCCCAAAGTGATGGCTTTAGAAGAAAATGACACCTACAAAGAAATAAAGCCGAGCGAAGTCATTGGAAGACTTCTAGCCTATGAATCAAGAAAGGCTACCACATCACCTCCTAAGAAGAAAAATGATATTGCCTTGAAGACATCCAAGATGGAAGAGAATGAGGATGACTCAAATGAAGACATGGCACTCATTGCCAAGGGATTCAAGAAGTTCTTGAATCTACAAAAGAGTGGTTATGGCTTAAAGGAGAATGACTTCAAGAAGAAGAAGACCAAAATCAAGAATGTCAAGCCATATCATGAGATTTCTTCAAGAGAGAAGATTCAATGCTACGAATGTGGAGGATTTGGGCATATCTCCAAGGAATGTGCTAACTTGGAAGATGAAAAAGAGGAGGCCGCCACTTCAAGTGATGAAAAGGTTATGGCAAAATTTTTGGCATTAGGTTGCTCTCACAAGCGGGACAACAAAATGAAAGTTGTTGAAGGAAGTCCCTCAAGCTTGAATGATTGTGTGAACAACTACTTTGCCTTTCCGATCTCCTACAATGAAGAACAGAATGAGAGTCAAGAAGAAAGAGACTCTAATGAAGATGACTCTTCATCTAACTCCACACATGGATATGTGGAGAAAAAGGTTCTAGATGAATTCCTCGCTGAGTTTAAAAACTTAGAAATGAAGACCAAGGAAAAGATGTGAAGATTGAGAGAAGAGAATCTAGACCTTTTGGCTCATATTGACCACTTAAGTGAACAAGTGGAAAGATCCAAGAATATTGAAGATAAGCTAAGAAAGGAGTTAGACTTATCTAAGAGGAATGAAAAAGATTTAAAAAGAGAGCTTGAAGAGGCTAAAGGGTTAAGAACTAGGATAGTTTCTAGCACCGAAAAACTTAACCACATGTTAAGTGGTGGAAAGAGTCCTTGTGACAAGAGAAGTCTTGGTTTTGAAGATGGTAAGGAGTCCTCCACTCCTAACAAGACCGTGTTTGTCAAGAGTGAAACAAATTATAGCACGGTGTGTATAAAACTATCTAGAGGGGGGTGAATAGATTTTAAACTTATTACCCAATTTTTCGTGTGAAGACAATATTACGAAAATACCCCTAAATGGATAAAGCAATAAATCAAGTATAAAATGCGGAAATTAAATAACACTTGATTTTTACGTGGAAACCCTCACGGGAAAAACCACGGGCTAGTAAGTAAGCCACACTCGAACCTCGAATCCACTAAATGTGTAAAACGATTACAACCTAATCCCGGAAGTAATCACACACCTACCTAATCCCAGTATAAGTGAACCTAGTCCAATTTGCTTGCGATCTAAGCAACCTAATCCCGGAAGCTACACACAAGACTTACTTTCTCAATGAAGAGAATAACACCCTAAGTGAATATATGAATATCCAAATGCAACATAGAGCAAGGGAGACCCTATATGCTTATCTAAGATGATGAATATGCAATTAGAACAATCCTAGATATTAAAACTAAATGACATGTCAAATAGTTTAGCTAATCAAGATTAAGCACAAAACCTAATTAGCTATCACAATACAACTTCTCAAACATACAACACACTAATCTCAATCTTGTATCAAAAGATATATGAAAATCATACAAGTAATAAATTGAGAATGCTTGTTAAGAAAAACACAAAATATGTAAGATATTAGTGAAAAGCTTACCAAGCAAAGTGTGATGAAGAATCCATGCAAAGAGACATCTAGATGATCAAGGATGATGCTAGATGATGATTGATGATCATGAAAAAGTGTTTGAGTAAATAAAAAATGAGTTCTTGGAATTTTTCTTCTCTTTGAAAAATATCCTAAGTATGAAATCTGAATATGAACTCTCTTAATTGACCTAAAGTCAAAGAAGCATATATATAGGGGGCCAAATCAAAGTGTGGTCATTTTGAATAAGTTGGCCTGAAATTGCCTTGGGCGCTGTACGTAGAGCGCTTATGTACAGCGCCTGTACAGCGCCCCAACTCTGTTCTCTCGGGAAAACAGAGTGGCGCTGTACGTATGGCGCTTTGTACAGTGCCCGTACAGCGACCCAACAGCGACCGAATTAAATCGATCAGGTCTGAACAGCGCTCGATAGGCGCTGTTCGTATAGCGCTTCTATAAAGCGCTTTTGGGAGCGCCCAGTGCAAAAATGCAATCCTAAGTCTAAGCATAACAAGGCAATTGGATATACAAGATGCAATCAAAATGACAAGCAAGAAGAGATGTTAATGAACATTAATGCACAAAAATAAGACACAACATACAAGGATTAAACATATGCATGAGTTGTGAGTGTGTGCAACTATCTCTTCAAGACAAGTAAGCACATATAAATATACCTTCGGTGCTTATCAAGACGAGGTCTTCAAAGGGCATTGAGCAATAACACTAACACTTAAGCTACCCTTACAAAGAACCCCAACATGTGGTTTGTCCACGAAATGAGCCAATCAACAAATGGGAACCTTACAATCTCACCATTTGGCTATTTCGTGACAAAACCACCACTCACATTGATTCCTCACAAAATAAAATAGAAACTACGGGACTACAATGATATTCTACATTACAAAGAGATAAGAAAATGCAACTTGAAGTCTTCAACCTCTTGTAGAATAATCAATCCCTGAAAATAAAGTTTCTAACATTTCCAATACAAGTAAAAAGTGAGATTAATCAAATGAGAATAAAAAACAAGCATTTGCATATTAAAAGATTAGGCATAACATCATACAATGTATGTGTATTCAATGCTCCCCCTCAACGGGTTACTCCCCCTCAATGAATGTTCTCCCCAATTGCTTCTATATTTTGCAACTCCCCTTACCATATCCTACTCCCCCTTTTTGTCATGATATAGGCAAAGGAGTAGTCCCTAACCGGGTCACTCATAGCAACGAGAGATATTAGCATGCAAGATATTTGTATAATCAATATAAGTCACTTTATGCATCTCAATTAATAGGAGAGAAACAAGGAGATTTATTTAATGAAAAAGTGTGAATCAAACATGCTTTGCATACAAGACATGTAGCATTCAAGTCCAAAATACAATGGTATTTGGCAAAGCAAATGACAAGGGTTTCTAAAAAGAATTCAAACCAATTTCACCAATGTCATGAGAAAAGCAAGGATATAGAGATTTTATTGATTTCAATTTAAGAGTAACTATATCCATCTTTATAAGTGAAACATGGCATGAGCGACTTTGCACCCTATTCGATTTTTCCGGATAAGATATCCGTATGATAGTAGCCATGTTCAACCAATAAAGAAATAGAGACATTTGGAATATAAATTCCTTTGAACGGATACTAGATCCTTTATTCATTTTGAGTCTCATAAGCTTTCACACAAGTTTTGCATTTTAAGAATATGCAATCATCAATTCATGCTTTTCATGTGAGCATGTTATATGAATTTCATGCTTTTTCATTTGACATTAGCATGTTATAAAAGAATCATCATGTCATGGAGATAACCATAGGTCATTCAAATCATACTTCCTATGTACACCTCCTAGTCCAAAAATGCATGTTTGAACATAAATATGACATGGATTGTAAACAAGCAAGGTTCACACTTATTGAATTGAAAACATATATACATATGTGCAACCAAGCTTACTCAAGCAATTAAAAGAAGAGGCATAAGTTATTTCGAATTTTTTACAAGTTACAAGAATGCAAAATAGCTCTCTTTGCTTGAGTTCCCCATATGGGGTCAATCACAAAACTCATCACTCCACAAGACATATCCCAATAGATCTACTTAGTGTTTTAAATCGAGTAGAATCTAAGGGTTTAGTAAATAGGTCCGCAAGTTGATCATTAGTACCTACATGTTCAAGTACTATGCATTTATTTTCAACAAGCTCTCTAATGAAATGATGGCGGATGTCAATATGCTTAGTTCTAGAATGTTGTACCGGATTCTTGGAAATATTAATGGCACTCATGTTATCACAAAAGAGAGTGAGTGTACCTTGGTTGAATCTGTAGTCTACTAGCATTTGCTTCATCCATAGGAGTTGTGTGCATCCACTCCCCGCGGCTATGTACTCGGCCTCGGCCGTGGACAAGGAAATCAAGTTTTGCTTCTTGCAAAACCAAGGCACCAAGTTGTTGCCTAGAAAGAAGCAACCGCCCGATGTGCTCTTCCTATCATCGCAATTTCCTGCCCAATCCGCATCACTAAAGCCTACAAGACTAGCATTAGTGTCAAAAGAGTACCAAATCCCATAGTTGGATGTCCCATTCACATAGCGAATGATTCTCTTTACGGAAGAGAGATGGGACTCATTGGGATCCACTTGGTACCTAGCACACACACCAACACTAAAAGATATATCGGGCCTACTTGCGGTCAAATAAAGCAAGCTACCTATCATGCCCCGATATAGAGTTTGTTCCACACTTTTACCACTAGCATCCTTGCTTAGCTTTAAAGTGGTACTCATGGGTGTATCACAATGTTTGGCATTTTCTACACTGAAAGTAATACAATAACGCTCGGTGTGTAGATAAATATATTTAGAGGGGGGGTGAATAGATTTTAACTATTATTACCCAATTTTCGCATGCAAGTAAATTTTACGAAAATACCCCTACTAGTCAAAAATACAAGCAAGTGTAATATAGTGCGGAATTTAAATAACACTTGATGTATACGTGGAAACCCAACCACTGGGAAAAACCATGGGCTGTTTAGTGCGTCACACTCGGACCTCGAAATCCACTAATTGAAATGGAGTTTACAACCTATGTAGACCTCGTCTAACACTCCGGTCAATAACCCCCCACTTCTACCACTCGGGCATTTAAAAGTGGCTCTAGTCCTAATTGCTTGAGGCCTAAGCAACCTTAGCCTCAAGACTTAATTCTCTATGAAGAGATTATACAACCTATGTGAATATGTATAAATATTCAAATGACAAATAAGGCTAGGTAACCTTAGATGCTTATCTAGGATGATGATATAATCAATTTAAATCAACCCTAGATATCAATTGCTAAATGACATGTCAAATAGCTTAGCTAATCAAGATTAATCAAAAACCTAATTAGCTATCACAATACAACACTCAATCAATTCATCACAATTAATTCTCTATTCTTGTATTTATCATATGATCAAAAACATACAAGTAAATTAAAAGAGAATATGCTTGATAGTAAAACACTAAAATAAGATGAAATTAATCAAAATCTTACCAAGCATGTTGTGATGATGCAAACCCAATTATGGATGCATTCTATATAGACATAAAAGATGCAATATGAAATTTGATGCAAAAAGAATTTGATTTGAGTGTTTAAAGTTGAGTTCTTGATTTGATTTTTTCTTAAAAATCTCTCTTTGAAGTTTAGGGTTCTAAAGACTCAAAGAACTTAATCAGAGAATGAGAAAGTAAGATATTTATAGACATCAAGAATTGGGCATATGAAAAGACAAGTTTGCCCTTGAAACGCACTGATCGGCGGTTTTAATCGGTGGCTAGGTCGTCGATAATAACCGCCGAATTGAACCCGAGAAGAATAGGGGAACAACGGCGGTTTCATTCGGCAGTTTCGTGACCGCCGATCCAACTACCGAATCAAACCCGAGATATTAAATCGATCAGGTATGAACGGCGGTTTCGAACGGTGGTCGTGACCGCAGAATTGCTCCAGACACTTCTGGATGCAAACAGCGGTTTCATTCGGCGGCCAGGCCGCCGATCATAACCGCCGATCACCAACAGAGGTGAAAACCAAAGAGAAGCCAAGGGCATTCTCCGTAGGCGGTCTTCATGTAAAACCAAGCACATTCTAGTGCATGCGCAGACGTTTCCAAACACTATCGGACGAATTACTAAACACATATACACACAACAAGATATAACAATCAAAGTGCTAGTGTGTAAAGTGACATGTGAAGAGTATGCACACATGATCAAGTATGCTAAGTATGTGTGTGCTAACTAAATCTCTTCAAAGAAAACCAAGCACTAGAAATTATACCTTTGGCGTGCTTGTCCCTTGAGGTCTTGAAAGGGCCTTCGAGCATGAAGTTCAAACACCTAAACTACCCTTACATTATCAACCCCAACATGTGGTTTGTCCACGAAATGAGCCAATCAATGTATGGGAATCCTTACAATCTCCCCCTTTGGCTATTTCGTGACAAAACCACCACTCACATTGATTCCTCACAACATAATAGAAACTATGGGTCTACAATGATTTTCTACTTTATAAAGAGATATATAAAAGTAATCTTGAAGTCATCAATCTCATATAGACAAATCAATCCCTGAAAGCAAAGTTTCTATTCTTTCCAATTCAAGTAAAAACTGAGATGAATCAAGTGAGAACATAAACAAGCATTTGCATTCTTGAAAATTAAACACAACATCATGCAATGTATGATGAATGCAATGCTCACCCTCAAAGGGTTACTCCCCTACAATGTATTGTCTCCCCAACATGCACAATTGCTACCACAATTTGCAACTCCCCTTACCACCATTCTACTCCCCCTTTTTGTCATGATATAGGTAAAGGAGTAGTCCCCAACTGGGTCACTTAACAAAGAGAGATAGTAGCAAACTATATACTTGCATAATCATATAATCCACTTTATGCAACTCAATCAATTGGAGAGAAACAAAGAGATTTATTTAAAATAAATGTGTGAATCAAAACATGCTTTGCATACAAGACATGTAGCATTCAAGTCCAAAATACAATGGTATTTGGCAAAGCAAATGACAAAGGTTTCTAATAAGAATTCAAACCAATTTCACCAATGTCATGAAAGAAGCAAGGATATAGAGTTTTCATTGATTTTAATATATGAGCAACTATATCCATCTTTATAAGCCAAACATGTCATGAGCAACTATATCCATCTTTATAAGCCAAACATGTCATGAGTAACTTTGCACTTTATTTGATTTTTTCGGGAATGAAACCCGTATAATAGTAGACATGTTCAACAAATAAAGAAAGAGAGACAATTTGGAATATAAATTCCTTTGAACGGATACAAGATCCTTTATTCATTTTGAGTCTCATAAGCTTTTTCACACAAGTTTTGCATTTAAAAATTGCAATCATCAATTCATGCCTTTTCATTTAAGCATGTCATTTGAATTTCATGCTTTTCATATGTCATTAGCATGTTATAAAAACAACTCATGCTTTTTAATTTTTAAGCATGTCATTAAGAATCATCATGTCATGGAGATAACTATAGGTCATTCAAATCATACTTCCTATGTAAATCTCCTAGTCCAAAAATGCATGTTTGAACATAAATATGACATGGATTGTAGACAAGCATGGTTCACACTTATTGAATTGAAAACATATATACATATGTGCAACCAAGCTTACTCAAGCAATCAACAAAGAAGCATAAGATTTTCTCAAATATTTGCATGCAACAAGAATGCAATAGGTCTCTTTGCTTGAGTTCCCCAGATGGGGTTATCATCATCCTTCATCAATGAAGGTCATGAGGTCCTATAGACCTCCCAAGTCCATTTGACTTGGTTGAACCTATTTGAGACTTGTTAGTCTCATAGCAAGCGGGTTCATTTCCTTATCCACATAGATATGACATTTTTCTTCTTAGTGGTTAGTAGTTCAAGAGTACTAGAAATAATAGGATCATGAACATGAATATTTTCCTTCCTATTAGCATGCATTCTAGCTCTTGTCATTCTTTTTTCAATCATGCTTTTGATTCTACATAATTTAATGAAATGAAAGCAATTTGGTCTAATGTGACCATCAATACCACAAAAATGACAAGTAGGGATAAATTTAGAATTCATACCATGTCCTTGTGCATGCATAGGAGCCTTCCCATGACTTTGTGGTTGAGCGGGTTCAAATCTTCTTTGTTGTTGAACCGGTCTAGCTTGCTTCCTTGATCCATTTTGCATGATTGGCCTCTTCCCTTGATGAATTTGAGCGTGAGGGAAGTTAGGTTAAGGAACTTTTTGAGCTTGAGGTTGTCTCCTTGGGGCTTCCTTCACATGTGCACTTCTTGAGCATTGTCCTAGATCGATTTTCTTCCTAGGTGTGTGCACCGGTGAGGCTTCATTCTTGCCCAAACTCTTGACAAAGATGGTCTTAGTTGGAATGGAGATCTCCTTGCAATCTTCATACCCAATACTGATAGTAATATAAATACTCGAGGTGTGTTATATATATATAAAGCTAGAGGGGGGGTGAATAGATTTTATCAAATATTACCCAATTTTCGCATGCAAGTCAATTTTACGAAAATACCCCTAGCAGTCAAAAATACATACAAGTGTAATAAGATGCGGAATTTAAATAACACTTGATATATACGTGGAAACCCAACCACTGGGAAAAACCACGGGCTGTATAGTGCGCCACACTCGGAACTCGAAATCACTAATTGAAATGAAGTTTACAACCTATGTAGACCTCGTCTAACACTCCGGTCTGTAACCCCTCACTTCTACCCAGCGGGTCTTTATTAGCAACCCTATTCCAATTTGCTTGATCCTCGAAGTCACTACTTGCAATGGTGTTTACAGCCTAATCCCGGTCTGTAACCCACCACTACTAACCAGCGGGCCTGTAATAGCAACCCTAGACCAAGACTTCAATCTCTCAAAAGAGATGCACAACCCTATGTGAATATGTATGAATATTCAATTAATGCAATAAGAGCTAGGGTACTCTAAATGCTTATCTAGGATGATGATATATTCAATTTAAATCAACCCTAGATATCAATAGCTAAATGATATGTCAAATAGCATAGATAATCATAGATTATAAAAACCTAGATATCTATCAAAAACAACACTCAATCAATTCATCACAAATAATCTCTTTTCTTGTATTTAGCATATGATCTAAAACATACAAGTAATTTAAAAGAGATGGCTTGGTATTTAAAATACTACAATAAGATGAAATTAATCAAAATCTTACCAAGCAAGTTGTGATGATGCAAACCCATACATGGATGCACTCTATATAGACATAGGAGATGCAATATGAAATTTGATGCAAAAGGGGTTTGATTTGAGTGGTTAAAGTTGAGTTCTTGATTTGATTTTCTCTCAAAATCTATCTTTGAAGATTAGGGTTCTTAAGAGTCAAAGAACTTAATCAGATAATGAGAAAGTGTGATATATATAGACATCTGAAACAAATTATAGCACGGTGTGTATAAAGCTATCTAGAGGGGGGGGGGGGGGGGGGTGAATAGATTTTACGCTTTTTACCCAATTTTTCGTGTTAGTCAAAATTACGAAAATGCCCTCAAGATAATATAAACAAGCAAGTGTAATTTGGTGCGGAAATTAAAACAACACTTGGTTTTTACGTGGAAACCCTCACGGGAAAAACCACGGGCTATGTAAGTAAGCCACACTCGAACCTCGAATCCACTAAATGTGCAAACGATTACAACCTAATCCCGGAAGTAATCACACACCTACCTAATCCCGGTATGAGTGAACCTAGTCCAATTTGCTTGCGTTCTAAGCAACCTAATCCCGGATGCTACACACAAGACTTACTTTCTCTATGAAGAGAATACAACCCTAAGTGAATATATGTGAATATCCAAAATGCAACATAGAGCAAGGGAAACCCTATATGCTTATCTAAGATGATTAATATGTAATTAAGAGCAATCCTAGATATCAAAACTAAATGACATGTCAATTAGTTTAGCTAATCAATATTAAGCACAAAACCTAATATGCAAGCACAATATAAAATCTCAAACATACATCATACTCATCTCAATATTGTATCTAAAGCATACAAAATAACAAACAAGTAATTAATTGAGATTGCTAGATAAGAGAAACACAAAACATGTAAGATATTAGTGAAAAGCTTACCAAGCAAAGTATGATGAAGATTCCATGCTAGATGACATCTAGATGATCTAAGATGATGCTAGATGATGATTGATGATCATGAAAAAGTGTTTGAGAATCAAGAATGGAGTTCTTGGAATTTTTCTTCTCTTTGAAAAATATCCTAAGTATGAATTCTGAATATGAACTCTCTTAATTGACCTAAAGTCAAAGTGGCATATATATAGGGGGCCAAATCAAAGTGTGGTCGTTTAAGTAAGTTTCAAAGAAACGCGCCAATCGGCGGTTTCAATCGGCGGCCAGGCCGCCGTTAATGACCGCCGAATTGAGCTCGTGAAGAACAGAGCATAAACGGCGGTTCATTCGGCGGTTTCTTGACCGCCGATTCCAACCGCCGAAACAGAACAGAGAGATTAAAATCAACCAGGTATGAACAGCGGTTTCGAACGGCGGTTTCATGCCCGCCGTTTCAACCGCCGAATTAGACTGAGAGATAAATCAATCAGGTCTTGAAACGGCGGTTTCGAACGGCGGTCGTGACCGTCGATCTTAACCGCAGAAATGCTTCAGACCAATCTGGACTGAAACGGCGGTTTCATTCGGTGGCCAGGCCGCCGATCATAACCGCCGATCACCTAGATAGGTGAAAACCAAGGAGAAGCCAAGGGCATTCTCTATAGGCGGTCCTCGCGCTAAAACAAGCACATTCTCGTGCATGCGCGGACGTTTCCGAATGTTATCGGGAAACTAATTACACAACAACATGACACAATTACACACAACAAAATATAATAAATAAGTGCAAGTGTGAAATGTGACAAATGAAGAGAATGCACACATATGCAATGAATGTTAAGTGTGTGTGTGCAACTAATCTCTTCAAAGAAAAGTAAGCACATAGAAATTTACCTTCGGTGCTTATCAACACGAGGTCTTCAAAGGGCTTCGAACATTAAGACCGATACTTAGGCTACCCTTACAAAGAACCCCCACATATGGTTTGATCACGAAATAAGCCAATTAAAAACAACGGGAATCCTTACAATCTCCCCCTTTGGCTATTTCGTGACAAAACCATCACTCACAATGATTCCTCACAAAAAAATAGAAACTACGGGACTATAATGATATTCTACATTACAAAGAGATAAGCTAATGCAACTTGAAGTCTTCAATCCTCTTGTAGAATAATCAATCCCTGAAAAGAGTTTCTAACATTTATAATACAAGAAAAGTGTGAGATTAATCATGTGAGAACAATACCAAGCATATGCATTTTTAGAATTTAGGCACAACATTACCAAATGTAGCAATGTATGATAAATGCAATGCTCCCCCTCAACGGGTTACTCCCCCTCAATGTATGTTCTCCCCAAAGTGTACAATAGCTTCTATATTTTTCTATATTTTCACCTCCCCTTACCATATCCTACTCCCCCTTTTTGTCATGATATAGGCAAAGGAGTAGTCCCCAACCGGGTCACTCATAGCAACGAGAGATAGAAGCATGCAAGATTTGCATATACATATAAGTCACTTTATGCACTTCAATTAATTTGAGAGAAACAAGGAGATTTATTTTGAGAAAATGTGTGAATCCAACATGCTTTGCATACAAGACATATAGCATTCAAGTCCAAAATACAATGGTATTTGGCAAAGCAAATGACAAAGGTTTCTAATAAGAATTCAAACCAATTTCACCAATGTCATGGGAAAAGCAAGGATATAGAGATTATTGATTTCAATTTAAGAGCAACTATATCCAACTTTATAAGCGAAACATGGCATGAGCGACTTTGCACCCTATTTGATTTTTCCGGATAAAATTATCCGTATGATAGTAACCATGTTCAACTAATAAAGAAATAGAGACATTTGGAATGTAAATTCCTTTGAATGGATACAAGATCCTTTATTCATTTTGAGTCTTATAAGTTTTCACACAAGTTTTGCATTTTTAAGAATATGCAATCATCAATTCATGCTTTTCACGTGAGCATGTTTTATGAATTTCATGCTTTTTCATTTGTCATTAGCATGTTATTAAAGAATCATCATGTCATGGAGATAATCATAGGTCATTCAAATCATACTTCCTATATACATCTCCTAGTCCAAAAATGTATGTTTGAACATAAATATGACATGGATTGTAAACAAGCAAGGTTCACACTTATTGAATTGAAAACATATATACATATGTACAACCAAGCTTACTCAAGCAATTAAAAGAAGAGGCATAAGATATTTCAAATTTTTTGCAAGATACAAGAATGCAAAATAGCTCTCTTTGCTTGAGTTCCCCATATGGGGTCAATCATAGAACATCACTCCACAAGACATACCCCAATAGATCTACTAAGAGTTTTAAATCGAGTAGCATCTAAGGGTTTAGTAAATAGGTCCGCAAGTTGATCATTAGTACCTACATGTTCAAGTACTATGCATTTATTTTCAACAAGCTCTCTAATGAAATGATGGCGGATGTCAATATGCTTAGTCCTAGAGTGTTGTACCGGATTCTTGGAAATATTAATAGCACTCATGTTATCACAAAAGAGAGTGAGTGTACCTTGGTTGAATTCGTAGTTGACTAGCATTTGCTTCATCCAAAGGAGTTGTATGCATCCACTCCCCACAGCTATGTACCGGGCCTCGGCCGTAGATAAGGAAATCAAGTTTTGTTTCTTGCAAAACCAAGAGACCAAGTTGTTTCTAAGGAAGAAGCAACCGCCCGATGTGCTTTTCCTATCATCGCAATTTCCTGCCTAATCCGCATCACTAAAGCCTACAAGACTAGCATTAGTGTCAAAAGAGTGCCAAATCCCATAGTTGAACGTCCTATTCACAGAGCGAATGATTCTCTTAACGGAAGAGAGATAGGATTCCTTAGGATCCGCTTGGTACCTAGCACACACCCACACTAAAGGATATATCAGGCCTACTTGTGGTCAAATAAAGCAAGCTACCAATCATGCCCCGATATAACGTTTATTCCACACTTTTACCACTAGCATCCTTGCTTAGCTTCAAAGTGGTACTCATGGGTGTATCACAGTGTTTGGCTTTTTCAAGACCAAACCTCTTCACTAGGTTTTTGGCATATTTGGCTTGGGTTATGAAAATCCCATTGTCTAGTTGCCTAATTTGCAAACCTAGGAAGTAACTAAGCTCACCAACAAGGCTCATCTCAAATTCATGAGACATGACATCAACAAATTGTTGGACCTTGGTGTTGTTGGTGGAGCCAAACACTATGTCATCAACATATATTTGAGCTATGAAAAGCTCATCATTATCTCTCTTGATGAATAGTGTCTTGTCAACACTACCTCTTGTGTAGTTATTGTCAACAAGAAATTGAGTGAGGCACTCATACCAAGCCCTCGGTGCTTGTTTCAACCCATATAGTGCCTTCTTGAGGCGATAGACATGGTTGGGGTGGTGTGCATCCACAAACCCCTTGGGTTGTTCAACAAACACTTCCTCTTGCAAGAAGCCATTGAGGAAGGCACTCTTGACGTCCATTTGGTGCAATTTGAACTTGTGCACACAAGAGATGGACAAGAGAAGCCTAATGGACTCTAAGCGGGCAACGGGAGCAAATGTCTCCTCAAAGTCGATACCCTCAATTTGAGAGTACCCTTGTGCTACAAGTCTAGCCTTGTTCCGCACTATATTGCCATCCTCATCGGATTTGTTCCTAAATATCCATTTAGTGCCTATGACATTAGTGGTCTTAGGCCTAGGAACTAGAGTCCAAACCTCATTCCTTTCGAATTGGTTTAGCTCTTCTTGCATGGCAAGAACCCAAAATTCATCATGTAAGGCTTCTTCAACCTTTTTGGGTTCAATTTGAGAGGTGTAGAAAGTATAGCTAATAAGATTAGCAAGTTGACGTCTAGTCCTAACACCCTCATTTACATCTCCAATAACATCCTCTTTGTTATGGAGTCTTCTAACCCATGGAGCGGGTTCATTAGAGTCCAAGTTAGGAACTCTAGTAATGGGTTGTGTGACTTCATTAGATGTCCCAACATTGGGAGTCACCACAACCCTCTCCAAAGGAGAGTCATCCTCTAGAACATCCTCCTCCTCATGGTTATTAGACTTGAGCCTAGTATCATCAATGACCACATTTGATGATTCCATGACGGTTCGAGTCTTCAAGTTGAAAACTCTATAGGCTTTACTATTCAAGGCGTAGCCAATAAAGATACCCTCATCTCTTTTAGCATCAAACTTGCCAAGTTGATCACGGTCATTTAAAATGTAGCATTTGCTTCCAAATGTGTGGAAGTAGCTAACATTTGGCTTCCTACCCTTCCATAGCTCATAGGAGGTGTTTCTAGAACCGGGCCTTAGGAACACACGATTTCCTATATAGCAAGCCGTATTGATGGCTTCGGCCCATAGGTTCCTAGGGACATTGTTGCTAAGCAACATCACTCGGGCCATCTCTTGGAGGACCCTATTCTTCCTCTCAACAACTCCATTTTGTTGAGGTGTCCTAGAAGCCGAAAACTCATGGGAGATGCCTAAGCTATCACAAAAGCTTTCAAAAGAGGCATTCTCAAACTCTCTCCCATGGTCACTTCTAATCCGTTTAATGCTTCTAATGTTAGATTTCATTTCATTTTGTAATTTAGTACAAAGCATTTTAAACTTATCAAAAGTTTCGGATTTTTCTCTAAGAAAGTATGTCCATGTAAATCTAGAGAAATCATCAACACATACAAAAATGTATCTCTTTCCACCCAAACTTTCGGTTTGCATGGGACCCATGAGGTCCATGTGGAGAAGCTCAAGAGGCTCCTTGGTGGTGAGATACTTACCCTTTTTGTGCATGCTTTTAGTTTGCTTTCCTTGTTGGCAAGGTCCACAAACACCATTGGCTTTCTTCCCAAGCTTAGGGAGGCCACGCACACACTCGAACTTTCCAAGGGTCCGTAGATCCCTAAAGTTCATGTGGCCAAGTCTTTCATGCCACAACTCAATTTGCTCATCCATGGGCACATTGTTTGAGACTATTCTAGCTTCAAGACAATAGCAATTGTCGCTAGATCTCATACCTTTCAATAAGGTTTGTCCATCGGGCTTTAGGATCGAGCAATCATCTTTACAAAACAAGACGGAATATCCTTCATCACTTAGATGTGAAATGCTTATTAAATTGGCTTTCAAGCCATCAACAAATAAAGCATCGGATAAGAAGGGTAATCCGGGAACGGAAATGGTTCCTTTCCCTACTACTTTCTTTTTGGATCCATCACCAAAAGTGACATATCCACCTTCCTCCATAACAAGAGTCTCGAAGAAACTCTTGTTTCCCGTCATGTGCCTAGAGCACCCACTATCTAGATACCAAAAATTAGAAGAATTTGCCTTCAAGGCTATTTGAGCAACATGGCAAACAATATCATTCTTTCTAATCCACCTAGAAACAATCTTAGCTTTCTTAGTGGTCTTTGGTATATGGGCTCTAGATGTCCTAGGATCATGCATAATAATATTATCATTCCTAGGAACATGCATCAAGGCTCTTTTCTTTTTCTTCTCTATCATGCTTCTAGTTTTGCACATTTTTATATATCGAAAGCAATGTGGTCTAATATGACCATTAAATCCACAAAAATGACATATAGGAGTGAAATAAGGAATCATACCTTGTCCTTGTCTTTGTGGATGAAAGGGTTCAATCCTTCTTCGTTGTTGAACCGGTCTTGGTTGCTTCCTAGCTTGAGGTTGCATGATAGGTCTCTTTCCTTTGTGAGCCATTTGAGGAGGAATGTTGGCTTGAGAGACCCTAGGGGGTTGAGCTTGAGGTTGCCTTCTTGGCCCCATCTTCACTTGTGCATTAGAGCATTGTCCTACTTCTAATTTCTTTCTAGGAGCTTGCACAAATGAAGTTTCTTCTCTCTTCAAGCTCTTGACAAACACGGTCTTGTTAGAGGTAGAAATCTTCTTGTCATCTTCATACCCAAGACCCCTCTTGTCACATGGACTCTTTCCAACACCAAGCATATGGTCAAGCTTCTTGGTGCTAGAATCCATCCTAGTCATAGAATTTCTAACTTCTTCAAGCTCACTCTTTAAACTTTCTTCATTCCTCCTAGATAAAGCTAACTCCTCTCTTAGCTTATCTTCTATCTTCTTGAATTTTTCAACTTGTTCACCTAAGAGGTCATTATGAGATGCAAGCTCAAGATTTTCTTCTCTCAACATCTTGATCTTTCTTGTGCTCTTGATTGCTAAATCATTAAACTCGGCATGGCATTTAGCAAGCACCTTTTTCTCCACAAAACTACTTATGGAGTTAGACGAGGAATCACTTTCTTCTTCACTTGAGTCATTTTCCTCTTGACTCATTTCCTCTTTCTCACTACCACTTTTGCTCTTATGTGAGGAGGCAAAAGCTAGGAGGTTAGCCATGAGCTCTTCTTCACTTGAAGACTCATCTTCCTCATTGGAGTCATCACTACTCCCACTCCAAGTGGCGGCCATCACTTTGCTTTTCTTCTTTTCATTGTGATTAGCACATTCGGGGGCAAAGTGACCAATCCCACCACATTCAAAGCATCGGACCCCTTTCCTTTCGGTCCTCTCTTGTCTAGGCTCAAACTTCTTGAAGGAACTCTTTTTCTTCAAATCTTGTCCTCTTGACCCAAATCCCTTCTTCTTCTTGAACCCCATAACCTTGTTGAACCTTTTCACAAATAAGGCAAGGTCTTCATCCGATTCATGCTTTGCCTCCTTTGCATCCTTAGATGCTTTCAAAGCTATTCCTTTAGACTTCTTAGGAGGAGTAGTGGTGCTAGGAGCCTTCCTAGACTCATATGCAAGGAGACGCCCAATCACCTCACTTGGCTTCATATCCATGTAGCCACTATTTTCTTCTATGGCCGTCACCTTGGATTCAAACCTATCGGGGAGAGATCTCATAATTTTTTGCTTGACTCTCCTATCCGAATACGGGTCTCCGAGTTGATGGCTTTGATTTACAATATCCATCAATTTGATTTCGAAGTCATTGAAGCATTCATCCTCTCCCATCCTTAGTAGCTCAAACTGAGTTTGGAGGACTTGAAGCTTGGACTCCTTCACCACCTCGGTTCCCTCATGTGCAACTAGAAGGATGTCCCATGCCACTTTGGCAATCTGAGTATTCTGAATAAGCTTGTACTGATTCTCATCCATAGCACACATAATGGCATGCATAGCCTTCCTATTCCACTTAGAAGCCTCAAACTCTTGCGCGTTCCATTGCGCCTTAGGCTTCAAAACATCTTGTCCTCCACCCTCGGGAGTCATCATAGGGAGATCATATCCGTCTTCCACCGCCATCCAAGCACGGTCATGAATTTGGCATATGTAGGATTCCATCTTCCCTTTCCATTGGGAATAGTTCAATCCGGTAAGAAGTGGAGGCCTTGTGCTAGAAGCTCCTTCGTGGCCACCACCATTTCCACCGTTTCCACTCATAGTGTTTATGAATGAATGAAATGAATGCAAATGTATGAATGATCAAAAATCACACAAAATGCAAAACACACCAAAATAAGCAAGGATCACCTATGTATGTCTAGGAACCCGCTCTGATACCAATTGAAACAAATTATAGCACGGTGTGTATAAAGCTATCTAGAGGGGGGGTGAATAGATTTTACGCTTTTTACCCAATTTTTCGTGTTAGTCAAAATTACGAAAATGCCCTCAAGATAATATAAACAAACAAATGTAATATGGTGCGGAAATTAAAACAACACTTGGTTTTTACGTGGAAACCCTCACGGGAAAAACCACGGGCTATGTAAGTAAGCCACACTCGAACCTCGAATCCACTAATTGTGCAAACGATTACAACCTAATCCCGGAAGTAATCACACACCTACCTAATCCCGGTATAAGTGAACCTAGTCCAATTTGCTTGCGTTCTAAACAAACAAATCCCGGATGCTACACACAAGACTTACTTTCTCTATGAAGAGAATACAACCCTAAGTGAATATATGTGAATATCCAAAATGCAACATAGAGCAAGGGAAACCCTATATGCTTATCTAAGATGATTAATATGCAATTAAGAGCAATCCTAGATATCAAAACTAAATGACATGTCAATTAGTTTAGCTAATCAATATTAAGCACAAAACCTAATATGCAAGCACAATATAAAATCTCAAACATACATCATACTCATCTCAATATTGTATCTAAAGCATACAAAATAACAAACAAGTAATTAATTGAGATTGCTAGATAAGAGAAACACAAAACATGTAAGATATTAGTGAAAAGCTTACCAAGCAAAGTATGATGAAGATTCCATGCTAGATGACATCTAGATGATCTAAGATGATGCTAGATGATGATTGATGATCATGAAAAAGTGTTTGAGAATCAAGAATGGAGTTCTTGGAATTTTTCTTCTCTTTGAAAAATATCCTAAGTATGAATTCTGAATATGAACTCTCTTAATTGACCTAAAGTCAAAGTGGCATATATATAGGGGGCCAAATCAAAGTGTGGTCGTTTAAGTAAGTTTCAAAGAAACGCGCCAATCGGCGGTTTCAATCGGCGGCCAGGCCGCCGTTAATGACCGCCGAATTGAGCTCGTGAAGAACAGAGCATAAACGGCGGTTCATTCGGCGGTTTCGTGACCGCCGATTCCAACCGCCGAAATAGAACAGAGAGATTAAAATCAACCAGGTATGAACGGCGGTTTCGAACGGCGGTCGTGACCGCCGATCTTAACCGCAGAAATGCTTCAGACCAATCTGGACTGAAACGGCGGTTTCATTCGGCGGCCAGGCCGCCGATCATAACCGCCGATCACCTAGATAGGTGAAAACCAAGGAGAAGCCAAGGGCATTCTCCATAGGCGGTCCTCGCGCTAAATCAAGCACATTCTCGTGCATGCGCGGACGTTTCCGAATGTTATCGGGAAACGAATTACACAACAACATGACACAATTACACACAACAAAATATAATAAATAAGTGCAAGTGTGAAATGTGACAAATGAAGAGAATGCACACATATGCAATGAATGTTAAGTGTGTGTGTGCAACTAATCTCTTCAAAGAAAAGTAAGCACATATAAATTTACCTTCGGTGCTTATCAACACGAGGTCTTCAAAGGGCTTCGAACATTAAGACTGATACTTAGGCTACCCTTACAAAGAACCCCCACATATGGTTTGATCACGAAATAAGCCAATTAAAAACAACGGGAATCCTTACAATCAAGAACAGGGCAGGTGAAAATACAATTTTGCCCTTGAAACGCACCGATTGGCGGTTTCATTCGGCGGCCAGGCCACCGAATTGAACTGCCGAATGGCTCCCTAGTGGAACAGGGGAACTTCGGCGACTTTGTTCGGCAGTTTAGAAACCGCCGATCCCAACCGCCGTTTTGGACCCGAGAGATATATTTCAATCAGGTCTCATTCGGCGGTTTCTAATGGCGGCCAGGCCGCCGAACGTAACCGCCGTTTCACCAAAAATGGTGAAACCAAGGAGAAGCCAAAGGCATCTCCACCGGCGATCATCGCGCAAAACAAAGCACATCAACGTGCATGCGCGGACGTTTCCGAACATCCTTCGGGAAACGAATTACACCACACTAAAAGCTAACATACATGAAGTGCAAGTGTGGGTATTGAATGCATCCTAATGCCTATCATGTCATGGCATTTCATAAAACAAGATGCAATCAATTTAATGCAAGAAGAGACATTGAATAAACAATAAAGCACAATGCACACAAAATATAAACACAACATTCAAGAATAAGAGTTATGCATGTTGTGTGTGTGTGCAACTATATCTCTTCAAGCCAAAGTAAGCACAAGATATACCTTTGGTGCTTGTCCTCTTGAGGTCTTGGAAAGGGTCTTTGATCTTCAACCTTAATGACCTAGACTACCCTTACAACCAAACCCCAACATGTGGTTTGACCACGAAATAAGCCAATCTATTAAAGGGAATCCTTACCAATACCTTTCTTGTCACAAGGGTTCTTTCCAACACCAAGCATGTGGTTAAGCTTCTTTGTGCTTGAGGTCATTTGAGTCAATGACTCTTTAGCTTCATCAAGCTCCCTCTTCAACCCTTCTTCATTCCTCTTACATAAAGCTAGCTCATCCCTTAGCTTGTCTTCAATCATCTTGGATGCCTCCAGTTGTTTACTTAAGTGGTCATTGTGTGTTGAAAGTTCTAGATTTTCATCCTCTAAAATCTTCAACTTTCTGTTGTTCTTCTTTAATGAACTTTCACACTTAACTATATAGTCATTAACATCCATTTTCTCTACACTTCCATTTGTAGAGTTAGATGAGGAGTCATCTTCACTTAAGTTATCTCCTCCACTCTCCTTCTCACTAATGGAGTCATTTCCCTCATTAAGACCTTCACCTTGGTCTCTTGAGTCAATGAGAGCCATATCCCAATAAGTAGCTTCGCCTATCACCTCTATAGCTACTTCTTCATCTTTTTCTTCTATGGGATCATTAGTCAAGTCATTCTTACCAACAACTTTATCTTCTACACAAGTGGCCCCAAATGCCGTGTAGTCGATGGTGAGCTCATCATCACTTGATGACTTGTCTCCCTTTCCGGAGTCATCACTTTCACTCCACGTGGCGGCTATCCCTTTTGTCATCTTATTCTTTAAATTCCCACAATCGGGTGAGATGTGTCCTTTATCGCCACACTCATAGCATTGGACCCCTTTCTTTTCACTCTTCTCTTGCCTAGGCTCAAGACTCTTGAAGGGAGCCTTTTTCTTCAAGTCTTGGCCTTTGGATCCAAAGCCCTTCTTCTCGAACTTGACAAATTTCTTGAATCTTCTAAGCAACAATGCCATGTCTTCGTCTGAGTCACCTTTTTCCTCCTTCTCAACCTTGGAAGCTTTCAAAGCAATCCCTTTTGCTTTTTAGGAGGTGAAATACTAGGAGCCTTTCTAGATTCATAGGCGAGGAGTCTTCCAATTACCTCGCTCGGCTTCATGTCCTTATAAGTGCTATTCTCCTCTAAAGCTATCACATTTGATTCAAACCTAGTAGGGAGAGACCTTATAATTTTCTGCTTAACTCTCCTATCTAAATAAGGATCACCGAGTTGATGGCTTTAATTCACAATATCCATCAACTTGACTTCAAAGTCATTGAAGCACTCATCCTCCTCCATCTTAAGCAACTCAAATTGCGTTTGAAGGACTTGTAGCTTGGAATCCTTAACAACATTGGTTCCTTCGTGTGCAACCTCTAGGATATCCCATGCCTCCTTGGCTATCCTAGTGTTCTAAATCAGTTTGTACTGATTTTCATCCACTGCACATAGAAGAGCATGCCATGCCTTCCTATTCCATTTTGAAGTCTCAAACTCTTCAGGTGACTACTGAGCCTTAGGCTTGAGTACTTCTTCTCCACCATCCGTGGGAGTCATCATAGGAGGTGCATACCCATCTTCAATAGCCATCCATGCCCTATCGTGGATTTGGCACACGTACGCTTCCATCTTGCCTTTCCATGAGGCATAATTCACACCGGTGAGGAGAGGAGGCCGTGTGCTTGAAGCACCCTCATGGTTGCCACCGTATCCACTCATTGTATATAATGAATGAATTCAAATGAATGCAAAATGTATGAATGAGTAAAAATACACAAATGCAAAATATACCTAAAATGAGCTAGGATTACCTAAGTATATCTAGGAACCCGCTCTGATACCAATTGAAAGTAATATAATAATGCTCGGTGTGTATGATAAATATATCTAGAGGGGGGGTGAATAAATTTTAACTATTATTACCCAATTTTCGCATGCAAGTCAATTTTACGAAAATACCCCTACTAGTCAAAAATACAAGCAAGTGTAATATAGTGCGGAATTTAAATAACACTTGATGTATACGTGGAAACCCAACCACTGGGAAAAACCACGGGTTGTTTAGTCCGCCACACTCGGACCTCGAAATCCACTAATTGAAATGGAGTTTACAACCTATGTAGACCTCGTCTAACACTCCGGTCAATAACCCCCCACTTCTACCACTCGGGCATTTAAAAGTGGCTCTAGTCCTAATTGCTTGAGGCATAAGCAACCTTAGCCTCAAGACTTAATTCTCTATGAAGAGATTATGCAACCTATGTGAATATGTATAAATATTCAAATGACAAACAAGGCTAGGTAACCTTAGATGCTTATCTAGGATGATGATATAATCAATTTAAATCAACCCTAGATATCAATTGCTAAATGACATGTCAAATAGCTTAGCTAATCAAGATTAATCAAAAACCTAATTAGCTATCACAATACAACACTCAATCAATTCATCACAATTAATTCTCTATTCTTGTATTTATCATATGATCAAAAACATACAAGTAAATTAAAAGAGAATATGCTTGATAGTAAAATACTAAAATAAGATGAAATTAATCAAAATCTTACCAAGCATGTTGTGATGATGCAAACCCAATCATGGATGCATTCTATATAGACATAGAAGATGCAATATGAAATTTGATGCAAAAAGGATTTGATTTGAGTGTTTAAAGGTGAGTTCTTGATTTGATTTTTTCTCAAAAATCTCTCTTTGAAGTTTAGGGTTCTAAAGACTCAAAGAACTTAATCAGAGAATGAGAAAGTAAGATATTTATAGACATCAAGAATTGGGAATGTGAAAAGACAAGTTTGCCTAATTTGCAAACCTAGGAAGTAACTAAGCTCACCAACAAGACTCATCTCAAATTCAAGAGACATGACATCAACAAATTGTTGGACCTTGGTGTTATTGGTGGAGCCAAAAACTATATCATCAACATATATTTGAGCTATGAAAAGCTCATCATTGTCTTTCTTGATGAATAGTGTCTTGTCAACACTACCCCTTGTGTAGTTATTGTCAACAAGAAATTGAGTGAGGCGCTCATACCAAGCCCTCGGTGCTTGTTTCAACCTATATAGAGCCTTCTTGAGGCGATAGACATGGTTGGGGTGGTGTGCATCCACAAACCCCTTGGGTTATTCAACAAACACTTCCTCTTACAAGAAGCCATTGAGGAAGGCACTCTTAACATCCATTTGGTGCAATTTGAACTTTTGCACGCAAGAAATGGACAAGAGAAGCCTAATGGACTCTAAACGGGCAACGGGAGCAAAAGTCTCCTCAAAGTCGATACCCTCAATTTGAGAGTACCCTTGTGCTACAAGCCTAGCCTTGTTCCACACTATGTTGCCATTCTCATCGGATTTGTTCCTATAAATCCACTTTGTGCCTATCACATGTGAGCTTTTAGGCCTAGGAACTAGAGTCCAGACCTCATTCCTTTCGAATTGGGGTTAGCTCTTCTTGCATGGCAAGAACCCAAAATTCATCATTCAAGGCTTCATCAACCTTTTTGGGTTCAATTTGAGAGGTGTAGCATGTAAAGCTAATGAGATTAGCTATTTGACTGTAACGATTCCCTTATCTTGATTGGCTTATTTCATGGACAAACCACATGTTAGGGTTTGGTTGTTAGGGTAGTCTAAGTGATTAAGGTTGAAGATCAAAGACCCTTTCCAAGACCTCAAGAGGACAAACACCAAAGGTATATTTGTAGTGCTTACTTTGCCTTGAAGTGATATAGTTGCATACACACACAACATGCATATCTCTTATTCTTGAATGTTGTGTTTATATTTTGTGTACATTGTGCTTTATTGATTATTCAAATATCTCTTCTTGCATTAAATTGATTGCATCTTGTTCTATGAGATGCCATGACATGATAGGCATTAGGATGCATTCAATACCCACACTTGCACTTCATGTATGTTAGCTTTTAAGTGTGGAGTAATTCGTTTCCCGAAAGATGTTCGGAAATGTCTGCGCGTGCACGTTGGTGTGCTCGGTTTTATGCGAAGACCGCCCACGGAGAATGCCATTGGCTTCTCCTTGGTTTTCATCATTGTTAGTGATCGGCGGTTATGATCAATGGCCTGGCCACCAAATGAAACCGCCGTTTCAGTCTAGAAAGGTCTGAAGCAATTCTGCAGTCAAGATTGGCGGTCACGACCGGCGTTCGAAACCGCCGTTCATACTTGATCGATTTTAATCTCTCGGGTTTGATTCAGTGTTTGGATCGGCGGTCACGAAACCACCGAATGAAATCACCGTTGATGCTCTGTTCTTCACGGGCTCAATTCGACGGTCGTGATCGGCGGCTGGCCGCCGATTGAAACCGCCGATCGGTGCGTTTCAGGGGCAAACTTGTCTTTTCACATGCCTAATTCTTGATGTCTATAAATATCTTACTTTCTCATTCTCTGATTAAGTTCTTTTGAGTCATTAGAACCCTAAACTTCAAAGAGAGATTTTTTAGAAAAAATCAAATCAAGAACTCACCTTTAACCACTCAAATCAAACCCTTTTTGCATCAAATTTCATATTGCATCTCCTATGTCTATATAGAGTGCTTCTATGTATAGGTTTGCATCATCACAACTTGCTTGGTAAGATTTTGAATAACTTCATCTTATTGTAATATTTTTATTACCAAGCCATCTCTTTTAAATTACTTATATGTTTTAGATCATATGCTAAATACAAAAAAAAGAGAATTAATTGTGATGAATTGATTGAGTGTTGTTTTGTGATAGCTTTGTTTCTAGGATTGGTTATCCTTTACTTAGCTAAAGTTATATGCCATGACATATAGCTATATGTGATATCTAGGATTGATTATATTGTCATCTTATAATCCTAGGTAAGCATCTAGAGTACCCTAGCTCTTATTGCAATATTTGGATATCATTGCATATTCACATAGGGTTGTGCATCTCTTTTGAGAGATTTAAGTCTTGTGTGATTGACCGGGATTAGGTCGGACACCGGGAATAGGTGGTCACATAAGCAATTGGACTAGAGCCACTTTTAAAGGCCCGAGTGGTAGAAGTGGGGGGTTATTACCGGAGTGTTAGACGAGGTCTACATAGGTTGTAAACTCCATTTCAATTAGTGGATTTCGAGGTCCGAGTGTGGCGCATTAAACAGCCCGTGGTTTTTTCCCGTGAGGGTTTCCACGTAAACATCAAGTGTCATTTATTATTTCCGCATCTTATTACACTTGTATGTATTTTTGACTTGCTAGGGGTATTTTCTTAAAATTGTCATGCACGCGAAAATTGGGTAATAATTAGATAAAATCTATTCCCCCCCCCCCCCCCCCCTCATCCCTCTAGCTTTATATATATATAACACACCGTATTCTTTTCAATTGGTATTAGAGTGGGTTCCAAGATATACTTAGGTGATCCTTTACTTATTGTTGGTGTGTTTTGCATTTTGTATGTATTTGATTGATTTCATACATTTTGCATTCATTCAACGCAAACACTATGAGTGACTTTGTGAGAGAAGAAATTGACTCCATTGAGGAGATGTCTCTCTTCCTAGAGAGTTTTAGGAGGTTTGTGAAATTAACCACCTCACCTCCTAAGAAGAAGAAGAAGACAATTGCTTTAGAAACTTCGAAGCATGACAAGAAGGAGGTTATCTCAACTGAAGACATAGGACTCAATGACAAGACAAACCAATGAGTGTTTTCAAGAGAGGGGACTCATTGATACGAATGTGGAGGATTTGGGCATATCTCCCAGGAGTGTGGAAACTTGAAGGATAGAAGAAAAGGAAATGCGTTGGCCACCTTGTGGGATAAATATGAAGATGACGAAAATCCTTTAAGTGATGAAGAACTTGCCATTATCTACACGGAATTTAGAGCCAAGAGTGTAGAAGTTGAAGAAGATGGCATAGTTGCTTTTTCTTGTGATCTCCAAGAAGAAAAAGATATAGAAGTAGTTGGTATAGCTACTCATCAGGATTTGGCTCATTCCTCATCAAGAGACAAATTTGATGATCTTAATGAAGGAGATGACTCTATTGGTGAAATGGAGAGTATAGGAGATGACACAAGTGTTGAATATTTGTCATCTATCTCTACAAATGGATATGTGGAGCGTATGGATCTTAATGACTTCAAAGTCAAAGTTGAGAGCTCGATGATGAGGAACAAGAAAGAAATTAGAAGATTAAAAGAAGAAAATCTAGAGCTTTCAACACTAGTAGACCACTTGTGTGAAGAAGTGGTGAGATCCATGGAGGATGAAGATAAGCTAAAAGAAGACTTAGCCTTATCTAAGAGGAGAGAAGAAGAGCTAAAAAGAGAGCTTGAAGAAGTTAAGGTCTTAATGGCTAAAATGACTTCAAGCACCAAGAAGCTTGACCACATGTTGGGAGTTGGAAGAAAGCCAAGTGACAAGAGAGGTCTTGGCTACATTGATGACAAGGATGCCTCCTCCACAAGCAAGACATCCTGTGCCATGGACATGAACTTCAATATGTCCCCTCCTCCTCAACACCCTAGGAACAAGATTGACCTAGGAGAGTGTTCAAGAAGTGCCCAAGTATTTGAGGCACCAAAAGGTCAAGCTCATGCTCACACCCAAAGGGCTCTTCACCCTATCTTCCCTCAAACTCAAAAACAACATGGGAAGAGTTCAGTCATGCAAGCTCAGACAAGCAAGCAACCTCATCTTGGTTATCAACAAAGGAGGAGAGATCAAATCTAACAACCAAGACAACCACAACAACAAGGGAAAGCACATATCTATGCTAAAGAGAATGGTATGATTCCTAACTTTATTCCCACTTATCATTTTTGTGGTATTGTTGGTCATATTAGACCAAGTTGCTTGCATTACATTGAAATGTGTAGAGCTAAAATCATGTTTGACAAGAAAAAAGCTAGAGCTAAGATGCTTCATAAAAAGGAAGAAAATCGTTTACATAATCCTTTTTCATCTTGTACTCTAGAACCTTTGTCCACTAGGATTGACTTTGTATCACCTAAGTGGATTAAAAAGAATGAACCCGCTTGCTACGAGACTAACAAGTCTCAAATAGGTTCAACTAGGTCCAATGGACTTAGAAGGTCTTTAGGACCTCATGCCCTTCCTTGAAGCGGTATGGAAAATTGACCCCATATGGGGATCTCAAGCAAAGAGAGCTATTTTGCATTCTTGTCACTTGCAAAAAATTTGAAATATCTTATGCTTCTCTTTTTGTTGCTTGAGTAAGCTTTGTTACACTATGTATATATATTTTCTATTCAATAAGTGTGATCAATGCTTGTATTGCAATCCATGTCATATTTATATTCAAACATGCATTTTTGGACTAGGAGATATTTACATAGGATATAATTTGAATGACCTATAATGATCTCCATGACATGATGATTACTAAATGAAATGCTAAATGCTAATCTTAAAAAGCATGTTTTGATGATTGCAATTCTTAACTGCAATAATGTGTGAAAAAGCTTATGAGACTCAAATGAAAAAGGATCTTGTATCCATTCAAGGATTTTACAATCCAAATGTCTCTCTTTCTTTATTAGTTGAACATGTCTACTATCATACGGATATCTTATCCGGAAAAATCAAGTAGGGTGCAAAGTCGCTCATGACATGTTTGGCTTATAAAGTTGGATATAGTTGTTCTTAAATTGAAATCAATGAAAACCTATATCCTTGCTTCTCTCATGACATTGGTGAAATTGGTTTGAATTCATATTAAAAACCTTTGTCATTTGCTTTACCAAATACCATGGTATTTTGGACTTAAATGCTACATGTCTTGTATGCAAAGCATTTTTTTGATTCACACATTTTCTTTAAATAAATCTCCTTGTTTCTCTCCAATTAATTGAGATTGCATAAAGTGACTTATATTGATTATGCAATTATCTAGAATGCTACCATCTCTCTTTGCCTTGAGTGACCCGGTTGGGGACTACTCTTTTGTCTATATCATGACAAAAAGGGGAAGTAGGTTGTGGTAAGGGGAGTTGCAAATTATAGTAGCAATTGTGCATGTTGGGGAGAGTACTTATTGAGGGGGAGTAACCCTTTGAGGGGGAGCATTTGCACATTACATACATTGCATGATGTTGTGCTTAAATTCTTAAATGCAAATGCTTGTTTATCTCACTTGATTCATCTCACCTTTTCTTGTATTGGAAAGTACAGAAACTTGTTTTTTAGGGATTAATTATTCTACAAGAGATTGAAGACTTCAAGATTTATTTTATCTTATCTCTTTGTATTGTAGAAAATCATTGTAGACCCATAGTTTCTATTATGTTGTGAGAAATCAATATGAGTGGTGGTTTTGTCACGAAATAGCCAAATGGGGAGATTGTAAGGATTCCCTTATCTTGATTGGCTTATTTCGTGAACAAACCACATTTTGGGGTTTGGTTGTAAGGGTAGTCTAGGTGATTAAGGTTGAAGATCAAAGACCCTTTCCAAGACCTCAAGAGGACAAGCACCAAAGGTATATTTGTAGTGCTTACTTTGCCTTGAATATAGTTGCACACACACACACAACATGCATATCTCTTATTCTTGAATGTTGTGTTTATATTTTGTGTACATTGTGCTTTATTGATTATTCAAATATCTCTTCTTGCATTAAATTGATTGCATCTTGTTCTATGAAATGCCATGACATGATAGGCATTAGGATGCATTCAATACCCACACTTGCACTTCATGTATGTTAGCTATTAAGTGTGGAGTAATTCGTTTCCCGAAAGATGTTCGGAAATGTCCGCGCGTGCACGTTGGTGTGCTCGGTTTTGCGAGAAGACCACCCACGGAGAATGCCCTTGGCTTCTCCTTGGTTTTCACCACTGTTGGTGATTGGCGGTTATGATCGGCGGCTTGGCCGCCGAATGAAACCGTTGTTTCAGTCCAGAAAGGTCTGAAGCAATTCTGCAGTCAAGATTGGCGGTCACGACCGCCGTTCGAAACCACCGTTCATACCTGATCGATTTTAATTTCTCGGGTTTGATTCGGCGGTTGGATCGGCAGTCACGAAACCGCCGAATGAAACCGCCGTTGATGCTCTGTTCTTCACGGGCTTAATTCGGCGGTCATGATCGGCGGCCTGGCTGCCGATTGAAACCGCCGATTGGTGCGTTTCAGGGGCAAACTTGTCTTTTCACATGCCCAATTCTTGATGTCTATAAATATCTTACTTTCTCATTCTCTGATTAAGTTCTTTTGAGTCATTAGAACCCTAAACTTCAAAGAGAGATTTTTGAGAAAAAATCAAATCAAGAACTCACCTTTAACCACTTAAAGCAAACCCTTTTTGCATCTAATTTCATATTGCATCTCCTATGTCTATATAGAGTGCATCTATGTATGGGTTTGCATCATCACAACTTGCTTGGTAAGATTTTGATTAACTTCATCTTATTGTAATATTTTTATTACCAAGCCATCTCTGTTAAATTACTTGTATGTTTTAGATCATATGCTAAATACAAGAAAAGATAATTAATTGTGATGAATTGATTGAGTATTGTTTTGTGATAGCTTTGTATCTAGGATTGGTTATCCTTTACTTAGCTAAAGTTATATGCCATGACATATAGCTATATGTGATATCTAGGATTGATTATATTGTCATATTATAATCCTAGGTAAGCATCTAGAGTACCCTAGCTCTTATTGCAATATTTAGATATCATTGCATATTCACATAGGGTTGTGCATCTCTTTTGAGAGATTTAAGTCTTGTGTGATTGACCGGTGTAAGGTTCCCATTTGTTGATTGGCTCATTTCGTGGACAAACCACATGTTGGGGGTTCTTTGTAAGGGTAGCCTAGGTATCGATGTTATTGCTCAAGCCCTTTGAAGACCTCGTCTTGATAAGCACCGAAGGTAAATTTCTATGTGCTTACTTTTCTTTAAAGAGATTAGTTGCACACACACACTTAACATACATTGCATATGTGTGTGTTCTCTTTACTTGTCACATTTCACACTTGCACTTATGTGTTATATTTTGTTATGTGTAAATGTGTCTTGTTGTCTTGCAATTCGTTTCCTGATAGTTTTCGGAAACGTCCGCGCATGCACTAGAATGTGCTTGGTTTAGCACGAGGACCGCCTTCGGAGAATGCCCTTGGCTTCTCCTTGGTTTTCACCTTTATTGATGATCGGCGGCCTGGCCGTCGAATGAAACCGCCGTTTGCTTCCAGTAGTGTATGGAGCAATTCTGCAGTTATGATCGGCGATCTCGACCGCCGTTCGAAACCGCCGTTCAAGACCTGATTGATTTTATCTCTCGGCCTAATTCGGCGGTTGAAACGGCGGTCCCGAATGAAACCGCCGTTTTCACACCTGATTGATTTTTAATCTCAGGTTCGATTCGGCGGTCACGAAACCGCCAAATGAAACCGCCATTGGTCCCCTGTTCCTCTCGGGCCAATTTGGCGGTTATGAACGGCGGCCTGGCCGCCGATTGAAACCGCCGATCGGTGCGTTTCAGGGGCAAACTTGTTTTTTCACATGCTCTGTTTTTCATGCCTATAAATACATCACTTTCTCTTGTTCTGAATGTGACTCTTTGATCATCAAGAACCCTACTTTCAAAAGAGAGAATTTTAAGAGAGAAAGCAATCAAGTTTGCTCATTAAACACTCAAACAAAAATCCATTTGCATCAAAGTTCATCTAGCATTCTCTAGCATATCTAGGATTCTTGCTTGCATGGGTCTTTGATCATCACACTTGCTTTGGTAAGTTTTTCACTATTATCATACATAATTAGTGTTTAATTTATTATGGCATCTCTTTTATTACTTGATTGTTCTTAGATTATAATCTAATATTCAAGATAGAGATTGTTGTGTTGATTTGATTGAGTGTTGTTTTTATGATAGATATCTAGGTTTCTCTAATCTATGATTATCTATGCTAATTGACATGTCATTTAGCTTTAATATCTAGGATTGTTTTTAATTGCATATTCATCATCTTAGATAAGCATATAGGGTTTCCTTTGCTCTATGTTGCATTTGAATATTCATATATTCACTTAGGGTGTTAATCTCTTTTTAGAGAATTAAGTCTTGTGTTGTGACCGGGATTAGGTTGCTTAATTCGCAAGCAATCGGACTAGGTTCACTCATACCGGGATTAGGTAGGTGTGTGATTACTTCCGGGATTAGGTTGTAATCGTTTACACATTTAGTGGATTTGAGGTTCGAGTGTGGCTTAATTACTAGCCCGTGGTTTTTCCCGTGAGGGTTTCCATGTAAAAATCAAGTGTTATTTAATTTCCGCATTTTATACTTGATTTATTGCTTTATCTATTTAGGGGTAATTTCGTAATTTGGACTAATACGAAAAATTGGGTAAAAAGCTTAAAATCTATTCACCCCCCCTCTAGATAGTTTTATACACACCGTGCTATAATTTGTTTCAATTGGTATCAGAGCGGGTTCCTAGACATACATAGGTGATCCTTGCTTATTTTGGTGTGTTTTGCATTTTGTGTGATTTTTGATCATTCATACATTTGCATTCATTTCATTCATTCATAAACACTATGAGTGGAAACGGTGGAAATGGTGGTGGCAACGAAGGTGCCTCAAGCACAAGGCCTCCACTTCTTACCGGATTGAACTATTCCCAATGGAAAGGGAATATGGAATCCTACATATGACAAATTCATGACCGTGCATGGATGGCGGTGGAAGACGGATATGATCTACCCAAGATGACTCCCGATGGTGGTGGAGGGGAAGAAGTATTGAAGCCTAAGGCGCAATGGAACGCGCAAGAGTTTGAGGCTTCAAAGTGGAATAGGAAGGCGATGCATGCCATCTTGTGTGCTATGGATGAAAATCAATATAAATTGATTCAAAATACTAGGATAGCTAAGGAGGCTTGGGACATCCTAGAGATTGCACATTAGGGAACCGAAGTGGTGAAGGACTCTAAGCTTCAAGTCCTCCAAACTCAATTCGAGATGCTTAAGATGGAGGAGAATGAGTGCTTCAACGACTTCGAGATCAAGTTGATGGATATAGTCAACCAAAGCCATCAACTTGGTGATCCATATTCGGATAGGAGAATCAAGCAAAAGATTATGAGATCTCTACCCGATAGGTTTGAATCGAAGGTGACGGCTTTAGAAGAAAATAGTGGATACAAGGATATGAAGCCGAGTGAGGTGATTGGGAGACTTCTAGCTTATGAGTCTAGGAAAGGGCCTATCTCCACACCCACTAAAAAGCAAAAAGGAATTGCTTTAAAAACCTCCAAGGATGAAAAGGTGATCGCACTATGAATGTTCACATTTAGCGCCCCTAATTCCTACCTTTTGTGTCATATTCGAGCACTTTTGTGTGTATAACAAGTGTTTTTGTTAAGTTCAGGTAAATTGGCCAGCCAGGAAGGTTTTTGCATCAAAATGATTAAAAGAGGAGCAAAACCAAGAGAAAGTTGCAAGGCAGGTTCATGAGGCTAGAATGTGCCAGCCTTCCAGAACATCTGAAGTCACCTGGAATCAAGGCTAGTTGCAAGGCGGGTTCTGAAGGCTGGAATAAACCAGCCTTCCTGAAGGTTTGAAGTCGCCATAGGGCAAGGCGGGTTCGCGCGGCGAGCTCGTGCGGCGGCAAAGAGGCCGCCCATATCTTTTCAGAAGCGCGGCGACTTCGTGATGGCGGGAAAGAAGACTCCGAGACGCTCGCCAAGGGCAAGGCGGGTTCGCGCGGCGAGCTCGTGCGGCGGGAAAGAGGCCGCCCATAGGCACGTCCAAGGGCCAAATTTGGCACTTCTTGCCTCATTTGAAGAAGACATATATATACTTCTCTCTCCTACTGAACAAGGGTGACAAATATAAGCTTAGAATAGTTCTTAGTAGTTTTTAGATAATTAATCATAGAATAGCTTAGAGATTCAAGTAGTTCATCACTTGTAATCTTTGTAGTAAAAGATACTAATCTTAGTAAGTATCTTGCTCATCAATCTCTTGAAGGTTATTGTGATTATTTGGTTTGTATTGCTGTGGAGGAAGGAGAGATCGGTCTTGACTCTTCGAGGGTAGTATTTCTTCCTTTTGTTCATTAATATGCTATACTTGATAATCATGTGTAACTAAACACTTTGTTAGGGAATTTATGAAAGTATTGATGTAATCACTTATTACCACTTTTTCTTATATGAATCACTTGTGTTTGTATGCTTGAATTGATGAAACATGTTGTATATCTCATAATTTTAGAAGCATGGATTGGTTAGCTTAGAGTAAATGAAATACTAAATTCTTGATGTTGAATTGAGTATTGTCATTTAATACTCTTTGATAGAGTGTGTATGTTCATACAAGATTATAAGAATTCACTCTATAGGTTTAATTCAACTACTTACAGTCATTAATGATTAACCTAAACTTAGGGGATTCATTGAGTGAATGGTTGATTATGCCAAGGGCATAAGTGAAACAATACTAGTGATTTAATCTTTGTTGCATGAAGGTGGTTATTTGTGGTGCATCATTACTGATTTTATACATTCCCTAGCATCTTAGCTCATAAAATATAATCGTTATCATCACAATAGTTTAATTCCGTAAAATACTCACTAATCCTAGCATTTACTAGCTACTAGATTTCCCTGTGGACCGATACCCTTACTTTGTACACTATACTAGCATGACGACTTGTACGATTGCAAAAGGGCAAAATACTCGCACGCCCCTTTAATACAACCTAGGTAGAATAGGTTAAATTATAGTGACATTTGTAGAACCGGGTTGGGCGTGTCAAAACTTATGGCGCCGCTGCCGGGGAATACTTTCTCTTGTAGCGCGGTTAGTTAGGTTTAGGATTGTAATTTTAGGGTAAATTTAGAATTACTACACTTTGTGTCGCACATTAGTATAACGTTTAACTCTTTTCATATTGATCTTCGTTACTTTTCTTGAATTTGTGTGCAGAGTCTTCACAGTGAACTAAATGGAGGACGTACGAAGCATGAAGGAATTTTCATTGCCCATTGTGGGGGCACATCCTTCGGCTATAGCATTGAATGCCACTCAACGGGACTATGAGCTGAAGAACTTGCACTATAACATCTTGCCATCCTACTATTGGAAACCTAATGAGGACGCATTTCAGTTTATGAAAGAATATTACAATGCTATCACTACGATACCATTGGGCCGGTTAACAAAGGACTTACTGAGGATGCGTTGCTTTTCATATTGTTTGAAGGACAATGCCAAGAAATGGCTAATGGCTTTGCCAGCTGGTACACTGACCACATGGGCCGAGGTGGAGCAGAAATTTTTCTCCAAATTCTTTCCGTCCTGGAAAACCAAAGAAATAAAGGGAAGAATTGCAAACTTCCAAGAGGAGGAAGGAGAAGCATTCCACGAATCATGGGAGAGGTTCAAGCTATTGTTAGCTCAGTGCCTATACCATGATTTAACACTTCAGTCACAGGTGCAATCATTTTATGATGGACTTACTGGACTCACACAAGCAATTGTCGACAATGCTTGTGGTGGGGCGATAAGGGAATGTACCGCTGATTATGTGTTCAATAAGTATGAAATGCTGGGACATAATTCTCAACAAAGGAGCACAAAGGGAAGCCGCAGTGGGACCGCACATTTAGCAATGCAGATGGAGACCTTGAATAATAGTGTCAGGGCAATGATGGTTAATCAGCAGGGGCAACAGAATAGCCCGGGTAAGGTATGCCAAGCATGTGGCATGATTGGACATGGAGCAGATGTATGCACCTCCCACAGAGAGGTTTATTCAGAGGCAGAAGCTCAAGCGATGTACCAGTGGAATCAAGGCAGGCAGAGAAACAGTAACAATGCCTACCAGCAGCCGAGGTATGATCAGAATCAATCATGGGGTGGAAACAACCCTCGTGGTCAGTATCAAGTACAGCAGGGTGCTGGGAGTTCGGGTCAGTGGAGCAACAGAACCCTCCACAGTCATATCAACAAGAAATAGACCAAAGGATGATGGGAATAGAGGCGTCACTGAAAAAGTTATCAATTCAATTGGGACAGGTGATAGAGCCTAATGGGCAGCAAGACAGGGGGAAAGCCCCAATGCATGAGCAGGCTCACGCCATTACTAGTTCTAGGAGTGGGTACACTACCAAGGAACAAGATCCAGGGAGTTTTGAGTTGAGTATTATTGTGGGAAACTCCTCAGCAGAAAAAGCGATGCTTGATCTAGGAGCCAGCATCAACATGATGCCATACTCTGTGTATGAAAGGCTGGGATTGAGTGAACTCAAGCCGACTTCCATTAATTTGCGTCTTGCTGATCAGTCATCTAGAAATCCTATAGGAGTAGTGGAAAATGTGATCCTTAAGGTGGATCGATTGCTCATTCCCACTGACTTTGTAGTGTTGGACGTAGAGGATAGAGATGAGAATGGAAACTCACAACCAGTGTTGTTAGGAAGGCCGTTTATGGCAACCTCATGAGCAATTGTGGATGTTCATGGAGGGAAACTCACTTTGAGTGTTTTGAATGATGTAGTAGAGTTCAACATGTTTGGAGCTCAACCATTGCCAAAAAAGGAAGCTAGGATTGAGAAAGAAAGTCCACCTAGTCAAGACACTCAGGATTCTGAAACCATAGAAGAATTTTTGAGGACCCTGGAAGAAGAGGAGAGAAGCCTGAAGGATTCAGAGACTCTGAAAAAGGAGGAATTGCTTACCCACAACAAGAGCTTGTTAACAAGAATTGAGCAGCTAGAGCAAGAGAAGGAGGAACAGATTAGATATCTTGCAGAGGTTATGAAACTCATATCTGATTTGAAGGAGGCCTATACGTCCTCTACACAAAAGATGCAAGATAGGATCTTTGATCTAATGAAAGAATTGGAGGTACGGGATATGGTGGACGATTTGAACGCAACTTGTCCAGGAAGGAAGCGAGCCAGCCACAACCTCAATAACACCGAAGAAGTTGACAACCATGGAGGTACTTTCTACTCTCCAACTTGTTATTATTGTGGAACTCAAGGGCACAAGAGGCCCAATTGCATGAGATATCACGAGTTCTGTAAAACAAGGAATGTGTCTCCTATGAGGGTTGTGGGAAGACCAAGGCAAATATGGGTCCGAAAAGACACATACAAGGAATCTTCCTCACCTCAAGTGAACTCCACACCGGATTTGAAAATGTGGCCACCTGAGGCACCCATGACCTTGACCTTGTTACGTCGACCTCCTATTTCTTGTTCAGAGATTGGAAGCACGAGCACGGCTCGTTCACCTTTGAATATGTGAATGATTTAATGAATATTGTATGTGTGTAGGTGGATGACCCGAAGAACAGGGTCGGAAATGGAATGATGTACTTGTTTTGTTTGTAATTATTAATAAAGGACAAGTATTGAGGTGTGGGATCATTTGACCCACAACCTTGGCCTCTAATAATAATATCTATTATGTGTGTAATTCCCCCGAGCATTGAGCTAGGGTTGTATATGTATATATATATATATATTGTGTGTGTTGTGTGTGAAATGTGTTGTGCAGGTCAAACGTTCCAAATTCGAGAAAAGGGAACTCAAAATGTTGGGATGCATTTCGGCGAGCTAGTCCAGGCGGGACATTGGCCGCCTTCCAGAAGAGACAAGCCCGTCGGGAATTTACGACCTTGTGGCGAGACCATGGACGGCGGGCTGGAAACCACCTGGCAGAAGAAGCAAGCTCGCCAGTTATTGAAGGAGCGGACCGCGACCTTATGCGGCGGGACATTGGCCGCCGTCCAGAAGGCACAAAGCCGCCGGAAGTTGCTTCTGAAGAAGGCCATTGTTGGGCGGCGAGCTAGTACGGCGGGCTTGAACCCGCCGCACAAACCCGCCGAGGCAATCAAAAAGGGGTTTTAAAAGGTAGATGTTTTGGCTTTTTGGGTTGGTACTCTATTTTTCAACTTAAGTTTTCATTTCAAACATCCTTGCTCTTCCTGATCATCAACCAAGGTACCTTTTAGATACTAATTCTTTACTTGGATTGCAAGTCATCTCTTTTTCTCTTTTATTTCTTGTTTATATGGTATTGTTATGCTACAAAAATTTCAAGGATAGAAAAGAGAAATCATTAAAAGTTATCTAGAGACATATACATGCTAGGATGATGGGTTCGTCAGGAGTAAAATCAATGATACAGGAACTAACTTGTGATTTGGATTGTTGAATAAGTGTTGATATGCATGATGGTTTACACACACACACACCTGATTATAGTAAATAATAATAGGATTAAGAACTACTTAGGAAACTTAAGGTACTTTCAGTAGAGGTAGAATTCACTGTTCCAGTAGTCTTGTTAACATTGTTTCTATATAATGTATAAATTGTTCATACCAGGAAATGGAAAACTCCATTGAAGATATGTTAGTGATCGAATTCTCTGAGAAGAATATCCGTGACTCTATGGCTTCAGAAAGCTACGAAATAGAAGAGGGTCAAGAAACTGACTGGGTAGAAATGTTAGTCTGGGCAAGTACCTCAGTGGAAGATGAGGAGACAGGGGAGCACATTCTGAGGGATGAGCAGCCAAACACTACTCCCCCACCTATCTTGGAACTCAAGCTACTACCATCTACCTTGAAGTATGCATTCCTAGGGGAAAATGAGACACTTCCGGTGATTATTGCATTAGACTTGCAACCAGAGGAAGAGCAAGAATTGATCAATGTGTTGCGATACTCCAGAAAGGCTATAGGTTGGTCATTGGATGACTTGAAGGGAATCAGCCCTACCACTTGCATGCACAAGATTTTTCTTGAGGAAGGATCCAAACCAATCATCGAAGGGCAACGAAGGCTAAATCCAATCATGAAGGAGGTAGTCAAGAAGGAAATCCTGAAGTTGTTAGAAAATGGGATCATTTACCCTATTTCAGACAGCAAGTGGGTTAGCCCTATTCATGTAGTACCTAGGAAGTCTGGGTTGACTGTGGTGAAGAATGAAGACAATGAGTTAGTGCCACAAAGGGTTCAGACAGGATGGCGAGTATGAATCGATTACAGGAAACTTAATTCAGCTACTAAGAAGGATCATTTCCCTCTGCCATTCATTGATCAGATGTTGGAACGTCTGGCAGGTCATAGTCATTACTACTTTTTGGACGGGTACTCCGGATACAATCAGATTGCTATCGCTCCAGAAGATCAGGAGAAAACCACTTTCACATGTCCTTTCAGTACATTCGCCTACCGACGGATGCTGTTTGGGCTATGTAATGCCCCAGGTACATTTTCGAGGTGCATGACATCTATCTTTTCAGACATGGTGGAAGGCATAATAGAGATTTTCATGGACGATTTCTCTGTAATGGGAAATTCTTTTGGTGACTGTTTGAGAAACCTATCCTCAGTACTAGCAAGGTGCAAGCAGGCTCATTTGGTGTTGAACTGGGAGAAAAGTCATTTCATGGTGAAGGAAGGAATTGTGCTAGGGCACATTATCTCGGGTCGAGGCATTGAAGTAGACAAGGCAAAAGTCGATGTCATGAAGAGTTTGCAGTTTCCAAGATCAGTGAGAGAAATTCGAGCTTTTTTGGGACATGCAGGATTTTATAGAAGATTCATTAGAGATTTTTCAAAAATTTCTAGACCCCTGTGTCGACTACTTCAAAAAGGGATCGAGTTTGATTTTGACGAGAAATGTATGACAGCATTTAAAGAACTCAAGGAATTGTTAACCACGGCTCCCATAATGAGACCACCGGATTGGAGTTTGCCTTTCGAGCTCATGTGTGATGCTAGTGATTATGCTGTTGGTGCAGTACTAGGACAGAGGGTTAACAAAATTCCACACGCCATATACTACGCTTCAAGGACCCTGAATGTCGCACAGTTGAACTACTCTACTACAGAAAAGGAGTTGTTAGCAGTTATCTTTGCGTTAGAAAAATTTAGATCATATCTAATTGGCGCAAAAGTTATTGTGTTCACTGATCACTCAGCACTCCGATATCTCCTCCAGAAGAAGGATGCCAAGCCAAGACTCATTCGATGGATCCTTCTACTACAGGAATTCGATTAGAGATCAAAGACAAGAAAGGGAGTGAGAATGTGGTAGCAGATCACTTGAGTAGACTAATGTTAGATTCATATGCAGAAGAAGACACTCTACCACTGAGGGACAGTTTTCCAGATGAGCAGTTTTTGAAATTAAGCAACACAGAGCCATGGTACGCTGATATAGTAAATTTCATCACAAACAAGATTCTGCCAGCAGGCATGACAAGCCAAGGAAGAAAAAGATTCATTTTCAATACAAGACAGTACTTTTGGAACGACCCATACTTGTTCAAACACGGGGCAGACCAAATCATTAGAAGATGTATACCAGAGGATGAACAGTTAGACATCCTGAAGTTCTGCCATGAACTTCAATGCGGAGGCCACTACAGTTCTAGAAAGACAGCGATGAAGGTTCTTCACTCGGGATTCTATTGGACAACATTGTTCAAAGATGCTTACCACTTCTGCTTACGATGTGACTGATGTCAGAGAACAGGGAACATTGGTAAGAGGAATGAGATGCCGCAGTCAGGCCAAATGGTGGTAGAGATTTTCGATGTCTGGGGAATCGATTTCATGGGACCATTCCCACCATCGGACGGATACAGCTACATCCTAGTAGCCGTGGACTACGTTTCTAAATGGATTGAAGCCATAGCCACGAAGACCAATGACAGTAAAGTAGTTGTGAAGTTTGTCAGGGGCACGATTTTCTCCAGGTTCGGAACTCCACGGGCCATCATAAGTGATGGGGCAAGTCACTTTTGTAACAAGATATTCACCACACTGCTGAAGAAATATATTGTGAATCACAAGGTTGCGACCCCTTATCATCCTCAGACCTCCGGTCAAGTAGAAGTCAGTAATAGGCACATCAAGCAAATCCTTGAAAAGACTGTGAACACAAGCAGGAAGGATTGGTCTTTCAAGTTGAATGACGCCTTATGGGCCTACAGAACTGCTTTCAAAACCCCACTAGGGATGACACCTTATCGTTTGATCTTTGGGAAGGCTTGCCATTTGCCAGTGGAATTAGAGCACCATGCTTACTGGGCACTCCAGAAGCTAAACTTTGATATGGATGAGGCAGGAGAAGAACGTAAACTTCAACTCAACGAACTCCAGGAACTCCGGGATGAAGCATATGAGAATGCAGAAATCTACAAAGAGAACACCAAGAGAATGCATGACAAGAGAGTGATCCTCAAGGATCTGTGCCCGGGGATGTTAGTCCTCCTTTTCAACACTAGATTGAAGCTGTTTCTAGGAAAACTCAGATCGAGATGGTATGGGCCATATAGGATAGTCCAGATATTCCCATATGGAGCCGTCGAGCTTCTGAATGAGAAAAATGGGGATACATTCAAGGTGAATGGGCATCGAGTGAAGCCATATCTGCAAGGAGTGGATGCAGTCAGGATATTGGAACAGGTAGCACTTACAAAGCCGTAGAGCTCTCATGCGTCTTGCCTAGACGGAAAATCTCGCGCTAGGTGGGAGGCACCCCGCCCAGGTACAATTTTCTTACCTAGTGTTATTTACGTATTTTAATGTATATATCTATATGGTAGTTTGTTTAGTGTTGATTTTATTGTTGCTATATCTAAACTCTACCTAACCTTGTTCGCAATTACATTGAGGACAATGTTTGGTTTAGGTTTGGGGGGTGTGGCACAAATTTTTGTGTTTTTGTAATTTTTTTTGTAGTATTTTGATAATGTATGCTTATATTTTGTAGTGTTAGGTAGACATGTAAGAACATTTTTCAAATCTCTGTAACACTTTTGAAATTGGGTTGTGAGTTGTTACTTATATATGCCAATGGAATATTCCATACTTGCTTTGGAAGCTACATTTTGACTAATATGCATGCCATCTAAGAAGTTGCACCACTATAAATATGCTTGTACAGTGCCAATTTTCGGATGTTTAGGTGAAGGAACCTTAGACTGTTTGATCCTAGGGGAATTGTGGAGACTACCCATGTGAGGAATCGAGCTTGTGCTGATTAATTGAGAGGGTATAATCCATCCTTCTTGTAAAAAGCACTATTCAAATATAGGATGCATTGAGATCTCATTCATATGCACTATTATTGATTGCCATTGAACAGGAAATATTTTGACTGCTTGTGAAATTTGTATTCCCTTGTTAGAAGTTCTGATAGAGATGATCCTAGGCATGTGTGTTTAACTTCATTATCCAAACACTGTCCTTATGTATGTGTGCTCCAATTGCCAAATTTGAGGCCAAATATAACCATTCATTTCATACACATCAACCACATGAAATCTTTAGATGTTGATAATAGTTGCATAAGTAAAAATGCAAGTGGATAGCTCAAATCTGTAAATAGCGTGTACTCAGGCGATGATAGAAATAACTGTGCAATAGAAAGGCTACATTGTAAAGGTGTAAAAATAAACACTTAAAGCCATGATAAAAAAAAAAAAAATCGTTAATCTTAGCCTAGACGCTTGTGGACATTGAAAAATGAGCTAGTAAGTGATTAAAGGGTGATCAACATCTTTAGGATTCCATCAATTCATTCCACTCACTATAAATCACCCATGGCCCCAATACAACCAAGGAAAGTCCTAGTAGATCTGTGAGAAGTCTAAGTTAGGAATACGAGTCAAACCTGTTCTCTCCAAGTTCATGGTTATTCATTCATTCATTCATGAGACTTGACATTATGAAGTGCGTTGTTTCTATATTCACATGCGTTATGTTCGAATTCTATATACATACATTCAATTCGCATGTGATTGAGAGAGATAACCTAGGATTCTGAGAGAAGAAAGAGATGGATCTGTGAGAAATAGAAGTCGAGGCGAATTTACCTTAGGCAGATAATTTACTGATTCTTGGACCAAAAACATCCAAAGTATTGGCATACAAGTATTATGTGTTGTTATAACTAAAATGGAATCTTATTAATCTTGATTGAGAATGCTTAGCTTGTATGATTTTCTGTTGTAATATACAAGGTAACTCCTCAGTTGTAGAGTACAGAGTTTCGTTTGTGGGTATCGTATCTGGTAAACCCTCAGGAGACTACACTCCTCCTACTAGGGGCACCTAGAGGTTTAAAAGGCATGTGGTACGTGCTAAGTACCATCGTGTTTCCTACGAAAATGGATTAGTTAATTGTTATTAATTTGTAGTAGAATTGTTCTTACTTTCATTGTTTTGCTCGAGGACGAGCAAAAGATAGGTTTGGGGGTCTGATCGCGCTATGAATGTTCACATTTAGCGCCCCTAATTCCTACCTTTTGTGTCATATTCGAGCACTTTTGTGTGTATAACAAGTGTATTTGTTAAGTTCAGGTAAATTGGCCAGCCAGGAAGGTTTTTGCATCAAAATGATTAAAAGAGGAGCAAAACCAAGAGAAAGTTGCAAGGCGGGTTCATGAGGCTGGAATGTGCCAGCCTTCCAGAACATCTGAAGTCGCCTGGAATCAAGGCTAGTTGCAAGGCGGGTTTTGAAGGCTGGAATAAGCCAGCCTTCCCGAAGGTTTGAAGTCGCCATAGGGCAAGGCGGGTTCGCGCGGCGAGCTCGTGCAGCGGCAAAGAGGCCGCCCATATCTTTTCAGAAGCGCGGCGACTTCGTGACGGCGGGAAAGAAGACTCCGAGACGCTCGCCAAGGGCAAGGCGGGTTCGCGCGGCGAGCTCGTGCGGCGGGAAAGAGGCCGCCTATAGGCACGTCCAAGGGCCAAATTTGGCACTTCTTGCCTCATTTGAAAAAGACATATATATACTTCTCTCTCCTACTGAACAAGGGTGACAAATATAAGCTTAGAATAGTTCTTAGTAGTTTTTAGATAATTAATCATAGAATAGCTTAGAGATTCAAGTAGTTCATCACTTGTAATCTTTGTAGTAAAAGATACTAATCTTAGTAAGTATCTTGCTCATCAATCTCTTGAAGGTTATTGTGATTATTTGGTTTGTATTGTTGTGGAGGAAGGAGAGATTGGTCTTGACTCTTCGAGGGTAGTATTTCTTCCTTTTGTTCATTAATATGCTATACTTGATAATCATGTGTAACTAAACACTTTGTTGGGGAATTTATGAAAGTATTGATGTAATCACTTATTACCACTTTTTCTTATATGAATCACTTGTGTTTGTATGCTTGAATTGATGAAACATGTTGTATATCTCATAATTTTAGAAGCATGGATTGGTTAGCTTAGAGTAAATGAAATACTAAATTCTTGATGTTGAATTGAGTATTGTCATTTAATACTCTTTGATAGAGTGTGTATGTTCATACAAGATTATAAGAATTCACTCTATAGGTTTAATTCAACTACTTACAGTCATTAACGATTAACCTAAACTTAGGGGATTCATTGAGTGAATGGTTGATTATGCCAAGGGCATAAGTGAAACAATACTAGTGATTTAATCTTTGTTGCATGAAGGTGGTTATTTGTGGTGCATCATTACTGATTTTATACATTCCCTAGCATCTTAGCTCATAAAATATAATCGTTATCATCACAATAGTTTAATTCCGTAAAATACTCACTAATCCTAGCATTTACTAGCTACTAGATTTCCCTGTGGACCGATACCCTTACTTTGTACACTATACTAGCATGACGACTTGTACGATTGCAAAAGGGTAAAATACTCACACGCCCCTTTAATACAACCTAGGTAGAATAGGTTAAATTATAGTGACATTTGTAGAACCGGGTTGGGCGTGTCAAAAGGAGGCAAAGAAGGTTGACTCGGATGAAGACCTTGCCTTGTTTGTAAAAAGGTTCAACAAAGTTATGAAGTTTAGAAGAAAGGGCTTTGGATCAAAAGGTCAAGATTTGAAGAAAAAGGGCTCTTTCAAGAAGTTTGAACCTAGGCAAGAAAGGACTGAAAGGAAAGGGGTCCGATGTTTCGAGTGTGGTGGCATAGGTCACTTTGCCCCCGAATGTGCAAATCACAATGAAAGGAAAAAGGGAAAAGTGATGGCCGCCACTTGGAGTGGAAGTACTGATGACTCCATTGAGGGAGATGAGTCTTCAAGTGATGAAGAGCTCATGGCTAATCTCCTAGCTTTTGCCTCCTTCCATAAAAGCAAAGGTGCTAGTGAGGGAGAGGAAATGAGTCAAGAGGAAAATGACTCAAGTGAAGAAGAAAGTGATTCCTCGTCTAACTCCATAAGTAGTTTTGTGGAGAAAAATGTGTTTGCTAAATGCCATGCCGAGTTTAATGATTTAGCAATCAAGAGCACAAGAAAGATCAATATGTTGAGAAAAGAAAATCTTGAGCTTGCATCTCACAATGACCACTTAGGTGAACAAATGGAAAAATTCAAGAAGATGGAAGATAAGCTAAAAGAGGAGTTAGTCTTATCTATGAGGAATGAAGAAAGTCTAAAGAGGGAGCTTGAAGAAGTTAGAAATTCTATGACTAGGATGGATTCTAGCACCAAGAAGCTTGACCATATGCTTGGTTTTGGAAAGAGTCCATGTGACAAGAGGGGTCTTGGGTATGAAGATGACAAGAAGATCTCAACCTCTAACAAGACCGTGTTTGTCAAGGGTTTGAAGAACGAAGAAACTTCATTTGTGCAAATTCCTAGGAAGAAGTTAGAAGTAGGACAATGTTCAAATGCACAAGTGAAGATGGGGCCAAGAAGGCAAACTCAAGCTCAACCCCCTAGGGTCCCTCAAGCCAACATTCCTCCACGATTGGCTCACAAAGGAAAAAGACCTATCATGCAACCTCAAGCTAGGAAGCAATCTAGACCGGTTCAACAACGAAGAAGGATTGAACCCTTTCATCCACAAAGACAAGGACAAGGTATGATTCCTTATTTTACTCATATATGTCACTTTTGTGGATTTGATGGTCATATTAGACCACATTGCTTTCGATATATAAAAATGTGCAAAACTAGAAGCATGATAGAGAAGAAAAAGAAAAGAGCCATGTTGCATGTTCCTAGGAATGATAATATGATTATGCATGATCTTAGAACATCTAGAGCCCATGTACCAAAGACCACTAAGAAAGCTAAGATTGTTTCTAGGTGGATTAGAAAGAATGAAAATGTTTGCCATGTTGCTCAAATAGCCTTGAAGTCAAATTCTTCTAATTTTTGGTATTTAGATAGTGGGTGCTCCAGGCACATGACGGGAAACAAGAGTTTCTTCGAGACTCTTGTTATGGAGGAAGGAGGATATGTCACTTTTGGTGATGGATCCAAAAAGAAGGTTGTAGGGAAAGGAACCATTTCCGTTCCCGGATTACCCTCCTTATCCGATGCTTTATTTATTGATGGCTTGAAAGCCAATTTAATAAGCATTTCACATCTAAGTGATGAAGGATATTCCGTCTTGTTTTGTAAAGATGATTGCTCGATCCTAAAGCCCGATGGACAAACCTTATTGAAAGGTATAAGATCTAGCGACAATTGCTATTGTCTTGAAGCTAGAATTGTCTCAAACAATATGTCCATGGATGAGCAAATAGAGTTGTGGCATGAAAGACTTGGCCACATGAACTTTAGGGATCTACGGACCCTTGGAAAGTTCAATTGTGTGCGTGGCCTCCCTAAGCTTGGGAAGAAAGCCAATGGTGTTTGTTGACCTTGCCAACAAGGAAAGCAAACTAAAAGCATGCACAAAAAGGGTAAGTATCTCACCACCAAGGAGCCTTTTGAGCTTCTCCACATGGACCTCATGGGTCCTATGCAAACCGAGAGTTTAGGTGGAAAGAGATACATTTTTGTTTGTGTTGATGATTTCTCTAGATTTACATGGACATATTTTCTTAGAGAAAAATCCGAAACTTTTGATAAGTTTAAAATGTTTTGTACTAAAATACAAAATGAAATGAATTCTAACATTAAAAGCATTAAACAGATTATAAGTGACCATGGGAGGGAATTTGAGAATGCCTCATTTGAAAGCTATTGCAATAGCTTAGGCATCTCCCATGAGTTCTCGGCTCCTAGGACACCTCAACAAAATGGAGTTGCTGAGAGGAAGAATAGGGTCCTTCAAGAGATGGCCCGTGTGATGTTGCTTAGCAACAATGTCCCTAGGAACCTATGGGCCGAAACCATCAATACGGCTTGCTATATAGGGAATCGTGTTTTCCTAAGGCCCGGTACTAGAAATACCTCCTATGAGTTATGGAAAGGCAAGAGGCCAAATGTTAGCTACTTCCACACTTTTGGAAGCAAATGCTACATTTTGAATGACCGTTATCAACTTGGCAAATTCGATGCTAAGAGTGATAAGGGTATTTTTATTGGTTATGCCTTGAATAGTAGAGCCTATAGAGTTTTCAATTTAAAGACTCTAAGTGTTATGGAATCATCCAATGTCGTATTTGATGATACAAGGCTCAAGTCTCATGACCATGAGGAGGAGGAAATTTTAAATGATGACTCTCCTTTGGAGAGGGCTGTGGTGACTCCCAATGTTGGGACATCTAATGAAAATGATGAAGTCACACAACCTACTACTAGAGTCCCTCTCTTGGACTCTAATGAACCCGCTCCATGGGTTAGAAGACTCCATAACAAAGAGGATGTTATTGGAGATGTTAATGAGGGTGTTAGGACTAGACGTCAACTTGCTAATCTTATTAGCTACACATGCTACACCTCTCAAATTGAACCCAAAAAGATTGAAGAAGCCTTAAATGATGACTTTTGGGTTCTTGCCATGCAAGAAGAGCTAAACCAATTCGAAAGGAATGAGGTTTGGACTCTAGTTCCTAGGCCTAAGACCACTAATGTCATAGGCACTAAATGGATATTTAGGAACAAATCCGATTAGGATGGCAACATAGTGTAGAACAAGGCTAGACTTGTAGCACAAGGGTACTCTCAAATTGAGGGTATCGACTTTGAGGAGACATTTGCTCCCGTTGCCCGTTTAGAGTCTATTAGGCTTCTCTTGTCCATTTCTTGTGTGCACAAGTTCAAATTGCACCAAATGGATGTCAAGAGTGCCTTCCTCAATGGCTTCTTGCAAGAGGAAGTGTTTGTTGAACAACCCAAGGGGTTTGTGGATGCTCACCACCCCAACCATGTCTATCGCCTCAAGAAGGCTCTATATGGGTTGAAACAAGCACTGAGGGCTTGGTATGAGCGCCTCACTCAATTTCTTGTTGACAATGACTACACACGTGGTAGTGTTGACAAGACACTATTCATCAAAAGAAACAATGATGAGCTTTTCATAGCTCAAATATATGTTGATGATATAGTGTTTGGCTCCACCAACAACACCAAGGTTCAACAATTTGTTGATGTTATGTCTCATGAATTTGAGATGAGTCTTGTTGGTGAGCTAAGTTACTTCCTAGGTTTACAAATTAGGCAATTAGATGATGGGATCTTCATTACCCAAGCCAAATATGCCAAAAACCTAGTGAAGAAGTTTGGTCTAGAAAATGCCAAACATTGTGATACACCCATGAGTATCACTTTGAAGCTCAGCAAGGAAGCAAGTGGAAGAAGTGTGGAACAAATTCTATATCGGGGCATGATATGTAGCTTGCTTTATTTGACTGTAAGTAGGCCCGATATATCATTTAGTGTGGGTGTGTGTGCTAGGTACCAAGTGGATCCTAAGGAGTCCCATCTCTCTTCCGTTAAGAGAATCATTCACTATGTGAATGGGACTTTCAACTATGGGATTTGGTACTCATTTGACACTAATGCTAGTCTTTTAGGCTTTAGTGATACAGATTGGGCAGGAAATTGCGATGATAGGAAGAGCACATCGGACGGTTGCTTCTTTCTAGGCAACAACTTGGTATCTTGGTTTTGCAAGAAGCAAAACTCGATTTCCTTGTCCACGGCCGAGGCCGAGTACATAGTTGCGGGGAGTGGATGCACACAACTCCTATGGATGAAGCAAATGCTAGTAGACTACGGATTCAACCAAGGTACACTCACTCTCTTTTGTGATAATATGAGTGCTATAAATATTTCCAAGAATCCTGTACAACACTCTAGAACTAAGCATATTGACATCCGCCATCATTTCATTAGAGAGCTTGTTGAAAATAAATGCATAGTACTTGAACATGTAGGTACTAATGATCAACTTGAGGACTTATTTACTAAACCCTTAGATGCTACTCGATTTAATACTCTTAGTAGATCTATTGGGATATTTCTTATGGAGTGATGTGATTTGTGTTTGACCCCATATGGGGAACTCAAGGAAAGAGAGCTATTTTGCATTCTTGTCACTTGCAAAAAATTTGAAATATCTTATGCTTCTTCTTTTAATTGCTTGAGTAAGCTTGGTTGCACATATGTATATATGTTTTCAATTCAATAAGTGTGAACCTTGCTTGTTTACAATCCAAGTCATATTTATGTTCAAACATACATTTTTGGACTAGGAGATGTATGTAGGAAGTATGATTTGAATGACCTATGATTATCTCCATGACATGATGATTCTTAAATAACATGCTAATGTCAAATGAAAAAGCATGAAATTCATATAACATGCTCACATGAAAAGCATGAATTGATGATTGCATATTCTTAAAATGCAAAACCTTGTGTGAAAGCTTATGAGACTCAAAATGAATAAAGGATCTTGTATCCGTTCAAAGGAATTTACATTCCAAATGTCTTTCCTTCTTTATTGGTTGAACATGGTTACTATCATACGGATATCTTATCCGGAAAAATCAAATAAGGTGCAAAGTCGCTCATGCCATGTTTCGCTTATAAAGTTGGATATAGTTGTTCTTAACTTGAAATCAATATATTCTATATCCTTGCTTTACTCATGACATTGGTGAAATTGGTTTGAATTCCTGTTAGAAACCTTTGTCATTTGCTTTGCCAAATACTATTGTATTTTGGACTTGAATGCTACATGTCTTGTATGCAAAGCATGTTTGATTCACACATTTTCTTTCAAAATAAATCTCCTTGTTTCTCTTCAATTAATTGAGGTGCATAAAGTGACTTATATATATATGCAAATATCTAGCATGCTTCTATCTCTCGTTGCTATGAGTGACCCGGTTGTGGACTACTCCTTTGCCTATATCATGACAAAAAGGGGGAGTAGGATATGGTAAGGGGAGTTGCAAAATAGAGGCAATTTTGCATATTGGGGAGAACATTCTTTGAGGGGGAGTAACCCGTTGAGGGGGAGCATTGCATACACATACATTTCATAATGTTGTGCCTAAACTTTTATAATGCAATTGCTTGTTTTTGTTCTCACTTGATTCATCTCACTTTTTACTTGTATTGGAAATGTTAGAAACTTTCTTTTCAGGGCTTGATTATTCTATAAGAGATTGAAGACTTGAAGTTTTATTTTCTTATCTCTTTGTACTATAGAATATCATAGTTATCCCGTTGTTTCTAGTTTAATGTGAGGAATCAATGTGAGTGGTGGTTTTGTCACGAAATAGCCAAAGGGGGAGATTGTAAGGTTCCCATTTGTTGATTGGCTCATTTCGTGGACAAACCACATGTTGGGGGTTCTTTGTAAGGGTAGCCTAAGTATTGATGTTATTGCTCAAGCCCTTTGAAGACCTCGTCTTGATAAGCACCGAAGGTAAATTTCTATGTGCTTACTTTTCTTTAAAGAGATTAGTTGCACACACACACTTAACATACATTGCATATGTGTGCATTCTCTTTACTTGTCACATTTCACACTTGCACTTATGTGTTATATTTTGTTGTATGTAAATGTGTCTTGTTGTCTTGCAATTCGTTTCCCGATAGTTTTCGGAAACGTCCGCGCATGCACTAGAATGTGCTTGGTTTAGCGCGAGGACCGCCTTCGGAGAATGCCCTTGGCTTCTCCTTGGTTTTCACCTTTATTGGTGATCGGCGGTTATGATCGGCGGCCTGGCCGCCGAATGAAACCGCCGTTTGCTTCCAGTAGTGTATGGAGCAATTCTGCGGTTATGATCGGCGGTCTCGACCGCCGTTCGAAACCGCCGTTCAAGACCTGATTGATTTTATCTCTCGGCCTAATTCGGCGGTTGAAACGGCGGTCACGCATGAAACCGCCGTTTTCACACCTGATTGATTTTTAATCTCAGGATTTATTCGGCGGTTGGATCGGCGGTCACGAAACCGCCGAATGAAACCGCCGTTGGTCCCCTGTTCCTCTCGGGCCAATTCGGCGGTTATGAACGGCGGCCTGGCCGCCGATTGAAACCGCCGATCGGTGCGTTTCAGGGGCAAACTTGTCTTTTCACATGCTCTGTTTTTCATGCCTATAAATACATCACTTTCTCTTGTTCTGAATGTAACTCTTTGATCATCAAGAACCCTACTTTCAAAAGAGAGATTTTTAAGAGAGAAAGCAATCAAGTTTGCTCATTAAACACTCAAACAAAAATCCATTTGCATCAAAGTTCATCTAGCATTCTCTAGCATATCTAGGATGCTTGCTTGCATGGGTCTTTGATCATCACACTTGTTTTGGTAAGTTTTTCACTATTATCATATTAGTGTTTAATTTATTATGGCATCTCTTTTATTACTTGATTGTTCTTAGATTATAATCTAATATTCAAGATAGAGATTGTTGTGTTGATTTGATTGAGTGTTGCTTTTATGATAGATATCTAGGTTTCTCTAATCTATGATTATCTATGCTAATTGACATGTCATTTAGCTTTAATATCTAGGATTGTGTTTAATTGCATATTCATCATCTTAGATAAGCATATAGGGTTTCCCTTGCTCTATGTTGCATTTGAATATTCATATATTCACTTAGGGTGTTAATCTCTTTTTAGAGAATTAAGTCTTGTGTTGTGACCGGGATTAGGTTGCTTAATTCGCAAGCAATCGGACTAGGTTCACTCATACCGGGATTAGGTAGGTGTGTGATTACTTCCGGGATTAGGTTGTAATCGTTTACACATTTAGTGGATTCGAGGTTCGAGTGTGGCTTACTTACTAGCCCGTGGTTTTTCCCGTGAGGGTTTCCACGTAAAAATCAAGTGTTATTTAATTTCTGCATTTTATACTTGATTTATTGCTTTATCTATTTAGGGGTAATTTCGTAATTTGGACTAATACGAAAAATTGGGTAAAAAGCTTAAAATCTATTCACCCCCCTCTAGATAGTTTTATACACACCGTGCTATAATTTGTTTCAACCGGGATTATGTCGGACACCGGGAATAGGTGGTCACATAAGCAATTGGACTAGAGCCACTTTTAAAGGCCCACGTGGTAGAAGTGGAAGGTTATTGACCGGAGTGTTAGACGAGGTCTACATAGGTTGTAAACTCCATTTCAATTAGTGAATTTCGAGGTCCGAGTGTGGCGCACTAAACAGCCCGTGGTTTTTTCCCGTGAGGGTTTCCACGTAAACATCAAGTGTGATTTATTATTTCCGCATCTTATTACACTTGTATGTATTTTTGACTTGCTAGGGGTATTTTCTTAAAATTGTCATGCACGTGAAAATTGGGTAATCATTAGATAAAATCTATTCACCCCCCCTCTAGCTTTATATATATAGAACACACCATATTCTTTTCAGACGTCTAGTCTTAACACCCTCATTCACATCTCCAATAACATCTTCTTTGTTATGGAGTCTTCTAATCCATGGAGCGGGTTCATTAGAGTCCAATAGAGGGACTCTATTAAAAGGTTGTGTGACCTCATTATTGTCATTGGACGTCCCAACATTGGGAGTCACCACAACCCTCTCTAGAGGAGAGTCATCATCTAAAACTTCCTCCTCCTCATGGTCTTTAGACTTGAGCCTAGTATCATCAATGACAACATTGGATGATTCCATGACGGTTCAAGTCTTCAAGTTGAAAACTCTATAGGCTCTACTATTTAAGGCATAGCCAATAAAGATTCATCACTCTTAGCATCAAATTTGCCAAGTTGATCACGGTCATTTAAAATGTAGCATTTGCTTCCAAATGTGTGGAAGTAGCTAACATTTGGCTTCCTACCCTTCCATAATTATAGGAGGTGTTTCTAGATCCGGGCCTTAGGAAAACACGATTCCCTATATAGCAAGCCGTATTGACGGCTTCGGCCCATAGGTTCCTAGGGACATTGTTGCTAAGCAAAATCACTCGGGCCATCTCTTGAATGACCTTATTCTTCCTCTCAACAACTCCATTTTGTTGAGGTGTCCTAGGAGACGAGAACTCATGGGAGATGCCTAAGCTATTGCAATAGCTTTCAAATGAGGCATTCTCAAATTCTTTCCCATGGTCACTTCTAATCTGTTTAATGCTTTTAATGTTAGAATTCATTTCATTTTGTATTTTAGTATAAAGCATTTTAAACTTATCAAAAGTTTCGGATTTTTCTCTAAGAAAATATGTCCATGTAAATCTAGAGAAATCATCAACACAAACAAAAATGTATCTCTTTCCACCTAAACTCTCGGTTTGCATAGGACCCATGAGATCCATGTGGAGAAGCTCTAGGGGCTCATTGGTGGAGAGATACTTGCCCTTTTTGTGCATACTTTTGGTTTGTTTTCCTTGTTGGCAAGGTCCACAAATACCATTGGCTTTCTTCCCAAACTTAGGGAGGCCACGCACACAATTGAACTTCCCAAGGGTTCTTAAATCCCTAAAGTTCATGTAGCCAAGTCTTTCATGCCACAACTCTATTTGCTCATCCATGGACACATTGTTTGAGACTATTCTAGGTTCAAGACAATAGCAATTGTCGCTAGATCTCATACCTTTCAACAAGGTTTGTCCATCGGGCTTTAGGATCGAGCAATCACTTTTACTAAACAAGATGGAATATCCTTCATCACTTAGATGTGAAATGCTTATTAAATTGGCTTTCAAGCCATCAACAAATAAAGCATCGGATAAGGAGGGTAATCCGAGAACGGAAATGGTTCCTTTCCCTACAACTTTCTTTTTGGATCCATCACCAAAAGTGACATATCCTCCTTCCTCCATAACAAGAGTCTCGAAGAAACTCTTGTTTCCCGTCATGTGCCTAGAGCACCCACTATCTAAATACCAAAAATTAGAAGAATTTGCCTTCAAGGCTATTTGAGCAACATGGAAAACATTTTCATTCTTTCTAATCCACCTAGAAACAATCTTAGCTTTCTTAGTGGTCTTTGGTACATGGGCTCTAGATGTTCTAGGATCATGCATAACAATATCATCATTCCTAGGAACATGCATCATGGCTCTTTTCTTTTTCTTCTCAATCATGCTTCTAGTTTTGCACATTTTAATATATTGAAAGCAATGTGGTCTAATATGACCATCAAATCCACAAAAGTGACATATATGAGTAAAATAATGAATCATACCTTGTCCTTGTCTTTGTGGATGAATGGGTTCAATCCATCTTCGTTGTTGAACCGGTCTAGATTGCTTTCTAGCTTGAGGTTGCATGATTGGTCTTTTTCCTTTATGAGCCAATTGTGGAGGAATGTTGGCTTGAGGGACCCTAGGGGGTTGAGCTTGGGGTTGCCTTCATGGTGTTAGGATTATGCTCAATAGCAAGAGTGTAATGTTGTAATTAACAATCTTTTTTCATATTAATAAAGTGATTTCTGGTTTAAACAAATCTTATAGCATTTATAGTTTAATATTATAATTGTCAAAGTAAATAATCATAAGGTCTAAGACTATGAGAAAAGAAGAATTGTTCGTACATCTGGATATGTATGTGGTAGACACAATTCTTTAGTTAGTCTTGAATATTGTTCACAACTTAAGTTAAAGGTTAGGCACCTTTATCTTGTTAAAGTTGTAGAATTCTTTTGCTAGCATTTGAGTGGGATCAAATGAGATATGATGAGTCTAAAATCATCGGAGTGTCTTCGAGCAAAAGAATCTAGTGCACTAGGTGCATTGAACTGGATCACAATGAAATACTTTATCTATAACCGTCAGTAGATAAAAGTCTTTTCATTATCAGGACAATCGGAGAGTCTATCTTAATCCTGAGATAAATGATGGACTTATGGTTGCAAGTGATATCATTTGAGTTATCAATGAGTACGATTATATCGCATAGTCTATCCTCGATAGTTTGGTGATATTCATTTGTTAATCGATATAGGACTTCATTTATAGATATGGACATCGTGGCTCCATTTAATAAATGAGAGTATAATATCATCATATGGATGTTTTGAGGTAATTGGATATTAAATCTCAACGTTGAGTTTTCGATAGTGTCTATTGAAAACATGGCTTCTGGACAAGTCAAAATATCCAAGTTCAAAACGTGGTCATATGAGTAAATATGGTAACTTGGAGAGTTATAGGCGGTCTATGAACTCTTGGCGATTACTGATATTAATCACAAGGATACACTATCTCCAACATGATTGTCTAGGGTATGAATGAGGAACATCTTCCTTTTCTATCTTTATTTAAGAGTTCAATTTTAGCTCTTTAGTGGAATGAGTTAAAATTAATGGATCGGACCTAAGTGAATCATTTGTTGATTGTGATTAGGTTATGTCTATTGAAGCTTAAATTTAGATAGCCCGCCAAGATCCTCAATCCACACGGACTTGCATGGATCACTTGATATATTCTACCGGACCAATTTATGGGTCCATTTAGAATTGCATTTAATATATTAAGAATATAATTTGCACATTATTTATTTAATGGGCTGCACAATTGTATTAATATATTAATGAAAGACATGTGGGCTTGTTTCTTTTAGTAAGAATGAGTCTGGTTCATATGTGGACTTTTTATTTAAAGTCCAATGGATTAAATGAAATAAGAAAATAATATATGGCCCATTTATTTTAAGTGGGGCGGCAAAGGTGAATAAATTAACCTAATATATTATTTTGTTTCATTGTTTAATTAAATAAGAATTAATTAATTTATTAATTAATTGTTTAATTAAGAAACAAATCTTTTCTGATTAGGAAATATGATTCCTAAAGTTATACTATTGGTAGTAGTATACTAAAATTAAAAGACTTGTTTGATAAGAAAATAAATAATTAATTATATTTATTTAATCAAATAAGAAGTCTTTTTATTTAGTCAAATAAAATAATAAAATATCTATGAGTTGGATTAGGGTTTGAAGTCTTAAACTAGATAGGAATTAGGGTGCAACACAAACTCTTTTTTGGCTTGTGTATTGCGGCAACCCCAGTCCCTTTTAGTGTAGAATTCGGCCACCCTAATAAAAAGAAGGAAAGAAAATTTGGCCACCTATATGTGTGGACTTATAGAATTCGGCCACTCTAGGGTTTTTGAAGGTTTGATACAATTTTCTTCTTCTTCTCAATTCATAGAAAGTATTTTTATTCTACTAAAAACATAAAAGAGTGAATAGATTATTCTTTGATGGTACACTAATTGCTTGTTCATCAATAAGCTTGTGTGTACAACATCGATTGAGGTTCACGCGAGTTTCGATCATAAGATTGAGAACTCAAAAGTGACCGGAATAATCTTAGTCATTCTTTTGATTGTTTTTGTGACTAACAAAGAAAAAGAAAGTTTGTTTTGTCCATTCTCAGGTTTGCAATTGAAAGAAAAAGGGAGACCATGCTCCTAGGTGATTCACGTTCGTGCTAGGATTGAAGATCTTGCGGATTACCATCGACGTAAGTCAATCGGATCACGCGACAAAAGGTATTCTTCTTTTGTTAGATAATATATATGTTTAATTGATTAAGGGGTTTAAGGTTCATAAAAAGGAAAAATTTTTAAAGTTACTAAATCTATTTTTAGTCTCGCTTCCGCTGCGTGTACTACGGTATTTTTCCCTACACTTGGCACCATCTTCACTTGTGCATTTGAACATTGTCTTAGTTCTAACTTCTTCCTAGGAATTTGCACGAATGAGGCTTCTTCGATCCTCGAACTCTTGACAAACATCGTCTTGTTAGAGGTTGCGATCTTCTTGCCATCTTTATACCCAAGACCCCTTTTGTCACATGGACTCTTTCCAACACCAAGCATATGGTCAAGTTTCTTGGTGCTAGAATCCAACCTAGTCATAGACTCTCTTACTTCTTCAAGCTCATTCTTTAGACTTTCTTCATTCCTTCTAGATAAGACTAACTCCTCTCTTAGCTTATCTTCCATCTTCTTGAATTTTTCCACTTGTTCACTTAAGTGGTCATTATGAGATAAAAGCTCAAGATTCTCTTCTCTCAACATCTTGATCTTTCTAGTGCTTTTGATTGCTAAATCATTAAACTCGGCATGGTATTTAGAAAGCACATTTTTCTCCACAAATCCATTTATGGAGTTAGAGGAGGAATCACTTTCTTCTCCACTTGAGTCATTTTCCTCTTGACTCATTTCCTCTCTTTCACTAGCACTTTTGCTTTTATGGGAGGAGGCAAAAGCTAGGAGATTAGCCATGAGCTCTTCATCATCCGAAGACTCATCTCCCTTAATGGAGTCATCACTACTTCCACTCTAAGTGGCGGCCATCACTTTTCCTTTTTTCTTCTCATTGTGATTTGCACATTCGGGGGCAAAATGACCTATGCCACCACACTCGAAGCATCGGACCCCTTTCCTTTCGGTCTTCTCTTTCCTAAGCTCAAACTTGTTGTAGGAACCTTTTTTCTTGAAGTTTAGACCTTTGGAACCAAAGTCCTTTTTCCTGAACTTCATGACCCTCTTGAATCTCTTCACAAATAATGCAAGGTCTTCGTCCAAGTCATTCTTCTTTGCCTCATTTTCATCCTTGGAGGTTTTTAAAGCAATTCCTTTTTGCTTTTTCGGAGGTGTGGAGATAGGACCCTTCCTAGACTCATAAGCTAGAAGTCTTCTAATCACCTCGCTCGGCTTCATATCCTTATATCCACTATTTTCATCTAAAGCCGTTACTTTTGATTCAAACCTATCGGAGAGAGATCTCATAATCTTTTGCTTGATTCTCCTATCCGAATATGGATCACCAAGTTGATGACTTTGGTTGACTATGTCCATCAACTTGATCTCGAAGTCGTTGAAGCACTCATTCTTCTCCATCTTAAGCATCTCGAATTGAGTTTGGAAGACTTGAAGCTTAGAGTCCTTCACCATTTCGGTTCCCTCATGTGCAATCTCTAGGATGTCCCATGCCTCCTTAGCTATCCTGGAATTTTGAATCAATTTATATTGATTTTCGTCCATTGTACATAGGATGGCATGCATCGCCTTCCTATTCCACTTTGAAGCCTCAAACTATTGCGCGTTCCATTGCGCCTTAGGCTTCAATACTTCTTCTCCTCTACCACCGGGAGTCATCTTGGGTAGATCATATCCGTCTTCCACCGCCATCCATGCACGGTCGTGAATTTGACATATGTAGGATTCCATCTTCCCTTTCCATTGGGAATAGTTCAATCCGGTAAGAAGTGGAGGCCTTGTGCTAGAAGCACCCTCGTTGCCACTACCATTTCCACCGTCTCCACTCATAGTGTTTATGAATGAATGAAATGAATGCAAATGTATGAATGATCAAAAATCACACAAAATGCAAAACACACCAAAATAAGCAAGGATCACCTATGTATATCTAGGAACCCGCTCTGATACCAATTGAAACAAATTATAGCACGGTGTGTATAAAACTATCTAGAGGGGGGGTGAATAGATTTTAAACTTATTACCTAATTTTTTGTGTGAAGACAATATTACAAAAATACCCCTAAATAGATAAAGCAATAAATCAAGTATAAAATGCGAAAATTAAATAACACTTGATTTTTACGTGGAAACCCTCACGGGAAAAACCACGGGCTAGTAAGTAAGCCACACTCGAACCTTGAATCCACTAAATGTGTAAAACGATTACAACCTAATCCCGGAAGTAATCACACACCTACCTAATCCCGGTATAAGTGAACCTAGTCCAATTTGCTTGCGATCTAAGCAACCTAATCCCGGAAGCTACACACAAGATTTACTTTCTCAATGAAGAGAATAACACCCTAAGTGAATATATGAATATCCAAATGCAACATAGAGCAAGGGAGACCCTATATGCTTATCTAAGATGATGAATATGCAATTAGAACAATCCTAGATATTAAAACTAAATGACATGTCAAATAGTTTAGCTAATCAAGATTAAGCACAAAACCTAATTAGCTATCACAATACAACTTCTCAAACATACAACACACTAATCTCAATCTTGTATCAAAAGATATATGAAAATCATACAAGTAATAAATTGAGAATGCTTGTTAAGAAAAACACAAAATATGTAAGATATTAGTGAAAAGCTTACCAAGCAAAGTGTGATGAAGAATCCATGCAAAGAGACATCTAGATGATCAAGGATGATGCTAGATGATGATTGATGATCATGAAAAAGTGTTTGAGTAAATAAAAAATAAGTTCTTGGAATTTTTCTTCTCTTTGAAAAATATCCTAAGTATGAAATCTGAATATGAACTCTCTTAATTGACATAAAGTCAAAGTGGAATATATATAGGGGGTCAAATCAAAGTGTGGTCGTTTTGAATAAGTTGGCCTGAAATTGCCTTGGGCGCTGTATGTAGAGCGCTTATGTATAGCGCCTGTATAGCACCTGTACAGCGCCCCAACTCTGTTCTCTCGGGAAAACAGAGTGGCACTATACGTACAGCGCCCGTACAGCGACCCAACAGCGACCGAATTAAATCGATCAGGTCTGAACAGCGCTCGATGGGCGCTGTTCGTACAGCGCTTCTGTAGAGCGCTTTTGGGAGCGCCCAATGCAAAAATGCAATCCTAAATTTAAGCATGACAAGGCAATTGGATATGCAAGATGCAATCAAATTGACAAGCAAGAAGAGATGTTAATGAACATTAACGCACAAAAATAAGACACACAACATACAAGGATTAAACATATGCATGAGTTGTGAGTGTGTGCAACTATCTCTTCAAGACAAGTAAGCACATAGAAATATACCTTCGGTGCTTATCAAGATGAGGTCTTCAAAGGGCATTGAGCAACAACACTAACACTTAAGCTACCCTTACAAAAAACCCCAACATGTGGTTTGTCCACGAAATGAGCCAATCAACAAATGGGAACCTTACAAAGAGCTTAAGCTACAAAGAAGCTTCACCGGTGCAAACTCCTAAGAAGAAGATTGATCTAGGACAATGCTCTCATAGTGAACAAGTGAAGGTAGCTCCAAGAAGACAACCTCAAGCTCAAACTACAAGAGTTCCTCATGCTAACTTCCCTCAACCTCAAATCCATCAAGGGAAGAGACCAATCGTGCAAGCTAAACCGAGGAAGCAATCAAGTCTTGGTCAACAACAAAGAAGAAGAGATCATATCCAACTACCAAGACAACCACAAAGACATGGGAAGGCTCCTATGCATGCACAAGGACATGGTATGACTTCTAATTTCATCCCTACATGTCATTTTTGTGGTATTGATGGTCATATTAGACCAAAGTGCTTTCGTTATATTAAATTATGTAGAGCTAAAAGCATGATTGAGAAGAAAGAGGCTAGAGCTAGAATGCATGCTCATATGAAGGAAGAAATTCATTTACATGATCCTATGACATCTAGATCTCTAGAACCTTTGACCACTAGGAAGAAAATTGTTTCACCTAAGTGGATTAGAAAAGATGAACCCGCTTGCTACGAGACAAACTTGTATCTAATAGGTTCAACTAAGTCCAATGGACTTAGTAGGTCCATAGGACCTCATGACCTTCATTGATGAAGGATGGTGATGACCCCATATGGGGAACTCAAGCAAAGAGAGCTATTTTGCATTCTTGTCACTTGCAAAAAATTTGAAATATCTTATACTTCTTTTTTGTAATTGCTTGAGTAAGCTTGGTTGCACATATGTATATATGTTTTCAATTCAATAAGTGTGAACCATACTTGTTTACAATCCATGTCATATTTATGTTCAAACATGCATTTTTGGACTAGGAGATTTTCATAGGAAGTATGATTTGAATGACCTATAGTTATCTCCATGACATGATGATGCTTTTATAACATGCTAATGTCAAATGAAAAAGCATGAAATTTATATTACATGCTCAAATGAAAAAGCATGAATTGTTGATTGCATATTCTTAAAATGCAAAACTTGTGTGAAAAAGCTTATGAGACTCAAATGAATAAAAGATTTTGTATCCGTTCAAAGGAATTTAGATTCCAAATGTCTCTCTTGCTTTATTAGTTGAACATGGCTACTATCATACGGGTATCATTCCCGGAAAAATCAAATAGGGTGCAAAGTCGCTCATGCCATGTTTCACTTATAAAGTTGGATATAGTTGCTCATATATTGAAAAACAATAAAACCTCTATATCCTTGCTTCTCCCATGACAATGGAAAAATTGGTTTGAATTCTTTTTAGAAATCTTTGTCATTTGCTTTGCCAAATACCATTGTATTTTGGACTTGAATGCTACATGTCTTGTATGCAAAGCATTTTTGATTCACACATTTTATCACAATAAATCTCCTTGTTTCTCTTCAATTAATTGAGATGCATAAAGTGCATTATATGATTATGCAAATGACATGTATGCTACTATCTCTCTTTGCTACAAGTGACCCGGTTGGGGACTACTCCTTTGCCTATCTCATGACAAAAATGGGGAGTAGTATGTAGTTAGGGGGAGAATGCTAATTGCTAAATTATTGTAGCATTCACATGATTGGGGACTTTGTTACTTTAAGGGAGAGTAACCCGTTGAGGGGGAGCATTTGCACTTCACATACTTTGGATGATGTTGTGCTTAAATTCTTATTGCAAATGCTTGTTTTATCTCACATGATTCATCTCACATACTCTTGCTTTAGAAAATATAATCTTTTGTTTTGAAGGGTTGATAGTTCTACAAGAGATTGAAGACTTGAAGTTTTTTATATTCTTATATCTCTTTGTAATGTAGAATACGTAGATTCTATTATGTTTGTGAGGATCAATGTGAGTGGTGGTTTTGTCACGAAATAGCCAAAGGGGGAGATTGTAAGGATTCCCATTCTTTGATTGGCTTATTTAATGGACAAACCACGTGTTGGGGTTTATTGTGTAAGGGTAGTTTAGGTGATTGATCTTTTAAGCTCGAAGGCCCTTTCAAGACCTCAAGGGACAAGCATGCTAAAGGTATAATCTCTAGTGCTTGGTTTTCTTTGAAGAGATTTAGATCGCACACACACACTTAGCATTCTTGCACTTTGATGTTGTATCTTGTTGTGTGTATTTGTGTCTTGTAATTCGTTTCCCGATAGTATTCGGAAACGTCCGCGCATGCACTAGAATGTGCTTGGTTTTATGCGAAGACCGCCTACGGAGAATGCCCTTGGTTTTCACCTCTGTTGGTGATCGGCGGCCTGGCCGCCGAATGAAACCGCCGTTTACATCCAGAAATGTCTGGAGCAATTTTGCGGTTACGATTGGTGGCCATGACTGCTGTTCGAAACCGCCGTTCATACCTGATCGATTTAATCTCTTGATTTGATTCGGCGGTTACGAAACCGCCGAATGAAACCGCCGTTGTTCCCCTGTTCTTCTCGGGTTCAATTCGGCGGTTATAATTTGCTGCCTGGCCGCCGATTAAAACTGCCGATCGGTGAGTTTCAGGGGCAAACTTGTCTTTTCACATGCCCTGTTCTTGATGCCTATAAATATCACACTTTCTCATTCTCTAATCCATGTTCTTTAACTCTAAGAACCCTAAACTTCAAAGAGAGACATTTGAGAGAAAATCAAATCAAGAACACATTTTTAACACTCAAAAACCATTCTCATATGCATCAAATTATCATCTAAGCATTTTCTAGCATAGTTAGGATGCTTGCTTGCATGGGTTTTGGTCAACACACTTTCTTTGGTAAGTTCTTCACTATTATCATATATAATTAGTGTTTTATTTATCATTGACTTCTCTTATATTATTTGTATGCTCTTAGAATATATTCTAGATATAGAATAGAGATTGTTGTGTTGACATGATTGAGTGTTGTATTTTGATAACTATCTAGGTTTTCATAATCTATGTTTAGCTAAGCTATTTGACATGTCATCTAGCTTTTAATATCTAGGATTGAATTTATTGCAAAATCATTATCCTAGATAAGCATATAGAGTAAACTAGCTCTAAATTACATTTTTGATATTTTATATATTCACTTAGGTTGTATTATCTTTTCTTAGAGAATTAAGTCTTGTGTTGCTATCGGGATTAGGTAGCTTAAATCACAAGCAATTGGACTAGGTCCACTTATACCGGGATTAGGTAGTTGTGATGATTATTGATCGGGATTAGATCATGAAACCGGGATTAGGTTGTAATCATTTCAATTAGTGGATTCGAGGTTCATGTGTGGCACACATAACAGCCCGTGGTTTTTCCCGTGAGGGTTTCCACGTAAATATCAAGTGTTATTTACATTCCGCACCTTATTACACTTGTTATATTATTGTGACTAGTTAGGGGCATTTTCGTAAAATTGACATTCATGTGAAAATTGGGTAATAACAATTAAAATCTATTCACCCCCCCTCTAGATTAATATTATATCACACCGTTAATTTGTTTCAGTGAAGAAGACAGTAAGAGTGAGAATGAAGAGTGAAGATTGGAGAAGATGAAGAAAAGAGAAGTGGGTTTTGTGTTTGGGTGCTGAGCGATGAAGTGAAGAAGAAGAGTAGAAAATAGTAAGGGAATTTTAGAGAAAAAGAGATGGTCACCGGAATGGCACAGTTGTAAATGCCAAAGGAGTGAAACAACAAGAAACGTGGGAAAGACAGTTTCAGAAAACGCGTACCGTTAATACCTTTCGTTTTAAATAGCAGTCTTATCCTTGCCTGACATGTGGAAGACTCATTAATTGCAAGCGTATTGAGAGTAGAATTCCTCCCAAACAGTGGTTGCTAGCGAGGTAAGATGAACAAAATCCTTCCAAGTCAGGAGGGACTTCTATTAACCGCCTAAAAAGGTAGGGGTCCAAAGAAGAATTGTCCCTCCTTACCAAGACTGCTTGGAGTAGAAAGACGGTACAGAGAGCATCTGGCTACCCCATGAAGGAACCAGGATCGATACACCTATAACAAGCCATGTGTGGACTTTGGATAGGGACCAAGGTCACCCCAATTCCCCGGCACCGAGAAACGTTGAAGTCAAGACCTAGAAAGCCCCGATATAATCGTGAATTAACTACAAATTTGATATCCATTTAATAGTGTATTAATTTGAAGGAAGATTTTCCATCTACTAGAATAAAGTTGAAGGTAATTTCATTGTCTGTTTATAATAGTACTAATGTTAAGTTTTTATATATTTTAACTTTATATTTTAAGGCAATTATTTTTTAAAAAAATAAGCTTGTTTTAGAGGCTTTGCCTGTTGAAAGTAATACAGTAACGCTCGGTGTGTATGATAAATATATCTAGAGAGGGGGAGGGGAAGGGAGGGGAGGGGAGGGGGGGTGAATAGATTTTAACTATTATTACCCAATTTTTGCATGCAAGTCAATTTTACGAAAATGCCCCTACTAGTCAAAAAATACAAGCAAGTGTAATATAGTGCGGAATTTAAATAACACTTGATGTATACGTGGAAACCCAACCACTGGGAAAAACCACGAGTTGTTTAGTGCGTCACACTCGGACCTCAAAATCCACTAATCGAAATGGAGTTTACAACCTATGTAGACCTCGTCTAACACTCCGGTCAATAACCCCCCACTTCTACCACTCGGGCCTTTAAAAGTGGCTCTAGTCCTAAATGCTTGAGGACTAAGCAACCTTAGCCTCAAGACTTAATTCTCTATGAAGAGATTATGCAACCTATGTGAATATGTATAAATATTCAAATAACAAACAAGGCTAGGTAACCTTAGATGCTTATCTCGGATGATGATATAATCAATTTAAATCAACCTTAGATATCAATTGCTAAATGACATGTCAAATAGCTTAGCTAATCAAGATTAATCAAAAACCTAATTAGCTATCACAAAACAACACTCAATCAATTCGTCACAATTAATTCTCTTTTCTTGTATTTAACATATGATAAAAAACATACAAGTAAATTAAAAGAGAATATGCTTGATAGTAAAAATACTAAAATAAGATGAGCTTAATCAAAATCTTACCAAGCAAGTTGTGATGATGCAAACCCAATCATGGATGAATGCAAGATGAACTTTGATGCAAAAAGGATTTGATTTGAGTGTTTAAAGGTGAGTTCTTGATTTGATTTTTTCTCAAAAATCTCTCTTTGAAGTTTAGGGTTCTAAGGACTCAAAGAACTTGATCAGAGAATGAGAATGTAAGATATTTATAGACATTAAGAATTGGGCATGTGAAAAGACAAGTTTGCCCTTGAAACGCACCGATCGGCGGTTTCAATCAGCGGCCAGTCCACCGATCATAACCGCCGAATTGAACCCGAGAAGAACAGGGGAATAACGGCGGTTTCATTCGGCGGTTTCGTGACCGCCGATCCAACCGCCGAATCAAACTTGAGATATTAAATCGATCAGGTATGAATGGTGATTTCGAACGGCGGTCGTGACCGCCGATCGTGACCGCAGAATTGCTCCAGACACTTCTGGATGCAAACGGCGGTTTCATTCGGCGGCCAGGCTGCCGATCATAACCGCTGATCACCAACAGAGGTGAAAACCAAAGAGAAGCCAATGGCATTCTCCGTGGGCAGTCTTCATGTAAAACCAAGCACATTTTAGTGCATGCGCGGACGTTTCCGAACATTATCGGGAAACGAATAATTAAGCACATATACACACAACAAGATATAACAATCAAAGTGCTAGTGTGTAAAGTGACATGTAAAGAGTATACACACATGATCAAGTATGTTAAGTGTGTGTGTGCTAACTAAATCTCTTCAAAGAAAACCAAGCATTAGAAATTATATCTTTGGCGTGCTTGTCCTTTGTGGTCTTGAAAGGGCCTTCGAGCATGAAGTTCAAACACCTAAACTACCCTTACATTAACAACCCTAACATGTGGTTTGTCCACGAAATGAGCTAATCAATATACGGGAATCCTTACACCTGTGAAGATCCAACATCATCTAAAGGATTTCCTACCCTTACATCTATAGTATAATATAATATGCATGAGTTTTTCATGTGAAATAAATAAGGAAATTAATCAGTATTCAAATATGGCAAACATCGCCATATTTCATAACCAGGTTAATGACATGAACATCAAACATTCTGTTAATTAACATTCCTCAGGTAAGCTGTTTGTAAAAAGTTCAGACGCGATATCCTGCCTATGGCTCCGAATATCCAATTCAATGAACTTCAGGCTTTTCGAACCTCTCAGAATGGAACGTATCATCAACAAGACAAATAATCAATTACTTTTCCGATGTAATTGTTTTGGAACTTTTTTTGCATCCATTGGACGAGCCTTCATATGAGTGGGATCATGTGTTACCCTTCCCGTTCTGTTAAAATAACCTGCCTGCAAGCAAATAACTGGGAACAGACGTCAGAGTGGTAGAATTTGCTAGTAGATCGCTACACCGGCGTTGGGTGTCCAGTATGCGTTAGGATCATATACCACGATCTCCCATGCCTGAATATCAACGACGCAAACAACCCTATAGTCGTCTTCAACCTTACAGGGGACCACCACCTATAAATGAAATGTTATATCAAATATTTTTAACCAAATCAAACTGGAACCCATGTTTGCGCACCAGAACGTTACTTATGTAATCACAGGAATCCCATGGACTGCCCCACTCTGGTCGGTCGATGCATACGTATTGTTTCCATTCCTCAGGAACGAGAAATTCAGAGGGGTAGAAAGTTTGTACTATAGGTTTATACAAAATCGGCTGCCAACGTGCCCACGCTGTTGCCAGTTCATCTTGTATAGCACATTTGCATTTTATCCAAGTGCACAATTCCCTATATATACATATCCTTTAAGTTAATGATGTAAGGGATGTTCTTGCTCCCTCTTATCTTGTTTAACAAATTCAAGTAGGCATCCACGTGTGTGTCCAACAGAAGGCTGGCATCGTCCTATAATGATGTGAACAAATCCTTTATCTGCAACACCTCCAGGCCAACGTTACGGCTGCACCAAAAACATTACAAGAATGATATTACTGCTAACTGATTGTATATGGGTAATGGAATCTAAAATGCATAGTTAGTAATCATCTTACTATAATTTTGTCGAATCAATCTTGAACTGCACGTACATCTCCCGGCTGGGGCCAGTGGAAATAAAATTTCTTAAGACACAAGTACATGACGAGGATAACCCGGTGGTTGGCCTACAGTACGTCATAAGGTTATAGGTTTGAGTCTATTCCTCTCCCCAAATCCCAAATTAAAAAATAAAATAAAATTTCCCGAAAAGTTAAATAAGGGGCCTACCCTAAAATCCTAATCCTAGTGGATTACGATATCTACTAAGGCTGGCGGTAGTTTTTATGGGCCGTAGTTGGGCCCAATCAGTTTTTGCTTTTGAATACTTAAAGAGTAATATAGTTCTAGGGTTTCTCTATTCCGGTACACACAGCTTAGTCGAAAACCCCTCCCCTCCACTCAATCCGAAGAGAAAAGAAGAGTTCGCGTCGATAAATTTTTGATAATAATGGCAAACAGTACGTTAACTTGTCTTGATTTATATTTATTATTGATGTGATAGTGATTTATGAACTGGGTTTCGATTTTACTCTGCAGCTATGGCTAGGTCGTTTCTACAAGCGGTGGCAACGGAGGAGGTTGCAACCCCTCTCAGAGTTGTCCAGATCGAGGGGCTGGTAATTGATTTTATTTTGGTCACCAATTTACATTTAATTTTAAACTTGCTGTTGGGTTCTAGATTTTTATATTTGTATTTGTGAAACAGGTTATATTAAAGATAATTAAACATTGCAAGGAGTTTTCACCGGCTTTGGTGACAGGACAACTTCTTGGGTTAGATGTTGGTAGCGTTCTTGAAGTTACTAACTGTTTCCCTTTCCCGGTACGATTTGTTGATTTCTTCAATTACACCTTCATGTTTGGAATTTTTTTTAAAAATTTTTTTGTGGATGTTGCCAATTTTTTATTATTTTTTTAAATCATTATCAATATTTAAAACAGATCCAGGAAGAGGATGAGGAAATTGAAGCTGATGGTGCTAATTACCAACTTGAGATGATGAGGTGTTTGAGAGAAGTTAATGTGGACAACAACACTGTTGGATGGTAAGCTCTGCTAAATGCATTATCGCTAAGGTCTTGTAAATTCAACTTGTTGAAGAAGAATATAAAAGTTGTCCTCAATCTCATTTCATGCTTACCTTGCCTTCTTCAACTAAGAAAATTGTTGATATGAGTAAAAAAACATTCTGCAAGCTAGACATTGTTTTGGAATCTTTACTAAAGAACTATTGAGCATATGAAAGAGATGGTACAAACCCATTGCAGGGTTAGATTAGGAAAAGAGAAGTAGGTAAATCGGATCAAATGATTAAATTATTTAATCTCAACTAATATCTGTTACCCTCTTACAAATCTTTTTGACTATTTTGGTGGGTTAATTTCCCTAAAGTAGACACTTATAAGGACCCCAAATCTACTACCCAATCATGGTATGGCTTAGAAGTTAGATCCAACAGTAGGTTCAAATGTGGAAATTTTTATGCAAAATAGTCAAAATTTGATGTCTGTTGTACAGGTTTACCTTGTGCCTTGTGTAGTGTTATTTTTTACTTCTAAACACACACACAAAACAAAAGGCCAAAGCCCTAAGCATATACGCAATAATGTTTGTAAGGTGCAAAATTACATTAACTACTATAAATAATACTAAATTATGTTCAAATGTTTAAATAAAGTTTTCCTTGATTTTTTTTCACATAATTGTCAACATAGAATTTGGATGCGCAACCCCCATAAATAAAAATCGGCAAATCTTTCATTTTCTTCTTTCCAGTTCTGTCTTTAAAATAAATTTCATCCCTTTTGGTTGAAAAGATGGGTTGATACAATGTCAGTAAACTAGGTTTCATTAGTTGGAGCAATTGCAAATTTTTACTCTGTTTCTCCATGTAATGACTTTTTCTTGCTAATATCTTTCAGGTACCAATCAACAATGCTAGGTTGTTTTCAGACAGTGGAATTGATCGAGACATTTATGAATTACCAGGTAAATTTTAAAGCACACCACGTCACTGTGATAGTACTGTCTCTTTTATCCTTCTTTCCGCAGTTTGTAGTTATCTGACTGCTATCATGTAGAATCTGAACCTGGGTTCTCATAGCAAGTAACATTTGTCATGTTTCACTTTGACGAGTCCGACTCTTTAACAAATGTGACCTGGCTCATTGTGATATAGTCTTATAGAAGGAAAATTCTATGCTTTATAGGACTTTGTTACAGTACCATAGTAGGACTTTGTAACTAAGATCAATGCTGGTTTGTTTTAATTGGAATTAAAAAAAAATTGTAAATAGAAGGCAAGAAATTAACTTAGATGGATATGCCTGGGGTTTCTAAGAAATATATTCTTATTATTCTCTTCTTCCCAGATTGACATATTGCAATTTGCAAAGATGCTTTTTTTTTTTTTGGAAACAGAAAATTATTTTTTATAAAAGAATAGAGTACAAAAGTGAACTGACAGCCCTTCTAAAGGAGCTAAAACGTTACAAAAGCAGCAACAAGCCAACAAATATGTGAGAAACTATCTTTTAACATACCAAATCCCCAAGAACATTTAAGACAAAAATCCATCCCAAAACCTATACAAAAGTAACCCAATAGCCCTTCCCAGTTTAGATGGCTGAACATGTAATTTTTTTTTTTTTAATTTTATATAATTGAAGCTCATAATGATTTTAATAATTGAATTCTTCCCCACAACTCATTAGTGTCACCCTACTAGCCACCCAAAAAATTCAATTATTCCTTTCTTGCCATATCACCCACAAAAGTGAAAGAGCCTATATTGCACAATTCCACAATATTTTAGATTTTGCCCGCCACTATGAAACAGAAAAATAATCCATAATTTTGTAGATTTCGGGACTGCCCATGAAATTTTTGCCTCCTTGCATTACCAAGCCCACAGAGGAGGCAAAATGGCAATGAAGGAAAACATGGTTAATAGTCTCTCATCTTTTGCACATCACCCACTAAGAGAAGTTTTATAGTTGTATATCTCTTTAACCAAGTAGGAATATAATTCTTAAACAGAAAACAAGATCAGACCTTGTTTATGGAGAATGGAGATCATTTATTAATTGCTTATATTGTGTGAGAAAAGTAAACTTAAGATGATATGCATGGGAACTAGTGTAGCTTCTTACAACAACTGTAGAATTACTATCTTAACTTTGATTCCTAAAAATTAATAGATCTTAGACATACATAAACCATCAAACTCCAAAGGTACATAAAATATGACTCAAATGTCACCAAATTGGCGATCTAAATTAACAAGTAATTCTCTCATCACCCGATAATTATACATGTTCTAACCTTTGTTAAGTTCATGATGTCGGTTAATATATGGGGTTCAATTATAGCTTTTATTGAAATTATAATTCATAATTTCTAAAATTTAATTTAGATATGTTTAATGAAGATTGAATTATTGTTTTTTTTTTCGTTGGACTCCCTGTTAACTTCTATTTATCGTATCAGATTATGGTTTATATGATTAGAGATCCAATTCCAATAAGATTTAAATGATAACTCAATCCAAATGATAAATTATATCCTTGGCCGCTTGTGCTCGAGGAAGCCAAGTTTAATTGAGGAGACAATAAAATTCAAAAAATAACTACATCTATTCTTAATCTTGATTTCTTTTCATCATAGTTATCTTCCTCACTTGTTCTCTTGTTTTGTTTGTACATCCTTTTGGGTGGTTGCAGGAGAATATCAGACGGTGTGTGTGCATAATATATGATCCTTCAAGGTCCAATCAAGGCGCCTTAGCTCTCAAGGCTTTGAAGCTTTCTGATTCATTCATGGATCTTTACCGCAATAACAATTTTACTGGAGAGAAGTATGATATTTTGATGTCCCTTTAGCAAAAATATTGTTTGCATATTAACTATATGATGCAATCTAATTTTCATTGCCTGTTATGTTCCAATAGGTTGAGAGAGAAAAACTTGTCATGGGTGGATATTTTTGAGGAAATTCCTGTAAGCTAATGGATCATTTCTTCTTTGGACATGGTTAATGAATTTATTTTTGTGTCTTCATTATTTATTGTTAACATTCTCTACTCTATTACCCTAAATCCTTAATCAATCTATGTAATTGGACTATAAGTTTGTGTTCATTGATAAATTTTTTTCCTGTTATGAGACCTGATTTATCACTAATCTAATAAATGGATGAACTGGCGCGATTTGTGCCTTTTTTTTCTGACTTCTATTTTTTTCAAGTTCCAAATATAATTAATATCATGGTAGTGGATCGTTTGGGTTTTTGATCTTCTGTAGATGTTTTTGTGGGGTTGATACTAAACACATGGTTCCTATTTTGTTTGGCTTTTATATGGCACAGATCAAAGTCTCAAATTCTGCACTTATCAGTGCCTTTATGACCGAGTTGGAACCTGATACACCAGTTACCCAGGTAAAATGGCAACAGTTACTGGATACCTTCTACTGGGGTCAAGTTTACTACTTTCTAATTTGCTTTTACTCCATTTTCGTCTGTTAGGGTGATTATGATCGGCTGCAGTTATCAACCAATCCCTTTTTAGAGAGGAATATGGAATTTTTGATTGAATGCATGGATGATTTGTCAATGGAGCAGCAGAAGGTTTGTATCCACTTTTCTTTGTATTTTGTTGTTGAAGAAAATCAGTTTTCCAGGCTGTTACCATAGGTTTAAAACTCGAAAGGCGAGGCTAGACGGCAGCCTCAGTTTGAAAATGATAAAATAATAATAATAATAATAATAATAATAATAAAGTCCAAATTAAAATATAAAATTAATCTGGTATTTAAATTATATGGATAATTTATATAATTTAAATATGGTAATTTCTTTTTGCGATAGACGATAATCTATTAGAATCTCGTATAATTAATATAAAAAATTGAGTTGTTAATTAGGTAGAGAAACCATACCCCTCAACCCCTGAATTATCATAATATTAAAATAAAATAAAAAATAGAGAAACCGTTCTAGGGTTTTAGGAGTTTAATAAGGCATTGATTACTGCTCACCTAGTAGTTGTATTACCAATGCAAAGTGGAAGAGCCAAACACAAAAAACTAGACAAAAACTTGGTGAGACGAAGGTCAAAGGTCATTCTCTGCTAGGTTTTATGTATTTAGAAGATTTTCAATCACGAGAGAGAGAGAGTTATCAAACCTGAGAAGCGATCAGAGAAAGGAATAGGAAGGGATAAAGTCTGACGAGAGGCAGAGGAGGGAGCTGTGGTAAATACCGGTTATATTTTACTGTTTGAACAGATTTTTTTTCTAAAAAAAGTTAAAAAAATTGTCTGACCTGCCTCTCGACTCGGTCTGAGGTCAACTCAGCGAGGCAGGTTTTACACTGACCAGCCCTGGTGCGGCCGCACCAAGGCATTTTTGGCCCTGAGGCGGGTTTTTCCACCTCAGGGCGAATTTTAAAACTATGGCTGTTACTAACATATTCCATGCCTCTTGTCCAGTTCCAATTTTACTACCGGAGCCAGTCACGTCAACAAGCCCAGCAGCAGGCATGGCTTCAGAAGAGAAGGTAACATGTCTGCAAGTCCAGTTCCATTTTTCTTTTTCTTTGTTGTAAGAGACATGTTATGTTTTAATATTTGAGAATTTTACTGGTTTCTGAATTTTCCATATTTTACTAGGTAATAACATAATTTCTTTTAACCTTGATATTTGTACGGATTGTAGAATTATATATAATAGAAAAATTAGATTTATTCTGATGTCCATGCTGCGTCCTCCACTTTTACACTAAGGGCACATGGCAAGATGACTCTATCCAAAATCATCTTATTTATGAGGTTATTATTTACATATGAACGCGCACAAACATACATTCATCTATATAAATAATATATTGGATTCTATCTTGTTTTTAGGGATGAGAACAAGGCACGTAAAGCTGCTGGAGAAGAGCCTTTGCCTGAGGAGGATCCTGCAAATCCCATCTTTAAGCCAATTCCTGAGCCACCCCGTTTGGAAAGCTTTCTTATAACTAATCGAATTGCCAACTATTGCAACCAAATAAATGGGTATGCTACAAATCTTAGAAGACTTGAAATACATTTCCTTGCCTTTTGCTTTTGCAATGTTCTTAAGGGAATCTTGTTACAACTCTCTTAAGTATTAAAGTTTCCTTCATCTTGATATTTTATTTCATTTTTCGGAAAGCTTTTATTGTAGGAGGCGTGGTAATTTTGATCTTTATCACTTCACTGCTTGAGCAATTTTTTTGCTTCAGTAATTAGAAGTGACTTGATCTCATTGTATTGGATTTCATCTCTAGTATTTTAATCTTTGTACATTGCGTAAGACATGAGCTCATGAAGCCGCTTAAGTTTTTGCTCTCTTATTTATCTGTTTAATATTTTGATCTGGTGATTGATAAATTTTGTGATTCTGCATGCAGAGTTACAGGACAGAGCTTCAACAGATTATATTTGACAAAGGCTTTACATGATAACTGATGTAAACGCTGATAAAATCTGGGGCTCCTCATTTTCTAGTGATGATGGCGTTATTTGAGGTGTTCATTATTTATCTCTTATAGATAAGATGAAAATTATGGAGCGGCAAGTAGGAAGAGTTTTTGACCATGATGATTTTGTATCTGTAACTTGGTTTTGATTGTCTTAATTCGATTTTTATGATTTTTGTTAAAATTTAAGCACAAGAAACCAAATTTAGGTGACTTAAGATATTTTTTTGTTTGAAAATCTATTATTTTTTGTTTTAAGTTCATAAATGTGGAATTCAACAATTACTTTTAAGGAACCATTGCCCAACGTGCGTTCATTCACGTCGTAGCAAGTGGTATATATAAATACAAAGTGAATGGATATCCAAAGACGAGTCAAAATTCTTCACGCTTAAACATGGAGGGAAAGGATATCCAAGTACACTTGAATTTTTAACATGGGTTTGGATGGAGCAAGAGAGCTTTTTGGTCCTCATGGAAGTATTTTTGGTGGCTCTAGAAAACTCACTCTTTTTGGTAAGGGAACAAAGACAGCAAAGAACATATTTTTAGGCTTCTGTGACGTTAAATTAACACTACATCATGAAATTCACTAGAAACTTTCTTATGGTTCCATGACCAATTCCCATGATGACTACATCATGTGGCGAAGGATGGCAATTAAACCGGAACCCATGGGACCTGTCCAAACCCAATTCGCTTGGAGAGGGTTTGGTATATGATAATAGAACCTATGGAGGGGTTTGGGTTCGAAATTTCAACCCCGTCACAGGTTCGGGTTCGGGTTCGGGTGTGAAAAAAATACCAAACCCGAACCCGTGAACCGTGAACCCGTTTGATTTAATAATTATTTAACATACAATATTATAATAATTACTTTTAAATTTTGTTTTTGTCTTTTATTGGACACATCATAGAAAGCTGAACCCCATTATTTGTCTTTTCAGATTTTAAAATATTTTCCATTATTTTTTTTCTTTTTCTTTTTATCTTCGGTCTTTTCATATTCTTCTCTTCTTGATCTTCAACCACACTCTCTTCAAAATTAAAACTCATCTTATTTTATTTTTTTTCGTTTTCTCTTCAAAATTAAAACTCATCTTCTTCATATATTCTTCTTCTCAAACATTTTTTAAGCCTTTTTTTGCTTTTATTTTTTTCCTTTTTTCTGAAGTCTGATCAAAGAAAACTAACGTACATGGCTGCTGGCAACTGGGTTTGACTCGGACCGAGTTACGCACACATGAGTGAGTCGCTTTGGAACAACAAATCCTCAAGAGTTCGCGGGTTCGTGGGCGGGTTTGGATGTTGCTAAAATCCGCGGGTGAAACCCGAACCCAAACCTGCTACGTTTCGTGGGTTCGTGAGTGGGTCTGGATGTCATTTTCTTTCGCGGGTTTGGATTTAGTTTTTTCCAAACCCGACCCATTGCCATTCCTAGTGGTGATTGAGTCTTACGAACCTACTATGCAGAACTCGGACTTACTGGTGTCAGACTTTTCTTGAATCATCCCAACCCTTTTGACACCTTTAGAAACAATCATGGCATGTCTAATCAATTGTGATTTTTTATTTTAAATTAAATTAATTTATATATAAAAGATTTTGAGTTCTTATTGGGGAAGTTGATTAATAGTTAAGGAGTTGGATATTATTATTGTTGGGGAAAGCGTCCTAAGAACAAATGTTGTTAATCTCTTTGCTGAATTAATAAATAGATTTACCTTTTATTTTATATTTGTGTGTATTTAATGTTATTAATATTGTATTAATGACATAAAATTCCATGATTATTAAATGTAATATTAAACATAGTATATAAGCCGTTTTATACATAAGGATTAAGTTTAAATATAATAATTTTAATTGTCTGTAATTAATAATTAAAGTTGGGATCTTTATTTAATTAAAATTACTAGTACAATTCATTCCCATTAAGAATGGAACAGTCTTATCCGAACTGTTGATGTGGTGACATTAGAATGAAGGTACTTTGTATAGTAGGATTATATAGAACGTGGACATAATAAATTATAATCTTTAATAATCTCCGTTTTAAACAAAGTATTCCCAATTACCAAAACAGATGGTCATATATGGAACGATCTCAATTCTGAGTATTTAACAAACTCATACTTATAGAGTTGTGTCTTTTGACTTACTCAGTATGGTTTGTTCATAATGTCAAACCTAAACTTTGTATCATGGAAACATAATGATATATTTAGCTGGGAATGATAATATACAAAATAGAATCCATTCCTTCTTAAATGAAGTTAGATAACTCTCTTGAGTAAATGATTCGGGTCTTGAACAATAGAGTGCTCAATTTATGATAAGATCATAAATAATTGTTCATTAAGGGTGCGTTTGGTACGTGGGATGGGACGGGATAGTTGGTTCTTGTCCCACGTTTGGCGCGACCATAGCATGAGACTGAATGGGACAAGGTGGGACAAAAATCACAAAAACTGTCCCACCCAAGACCCTCGGCCAACTTGTCCCATGGCATGGGACAAGCACCAAAAAAACGATTTTGCCCTTTAACATTTCCAAAAATTACAATCCTGTCCAATATATAACAAAATCCAAAACCTATTTTCCCTTACTTTCTCTCATTTCCTCATCTACCTCTCTCGATTGTTCTTGCTGCCATTGGCCGTAATCCACTCGAATCTCCTTCTTTTGCTTGAATAAACTCGAATCTTCAACGAACAGGTATGTAGTCTACTCTCAATCTAAATTCGTGCTTTGATTTAACGAAAATCTGTTTCTTCTTTCTCTATTTAGATCGAATTTGATCTAGGGTTTGGGCTAGGCTTTTGTTTTGTGAGAAATTGGTTTGGATGGTTGGAATTGATGATTGCTTGTGTGCTTACTTGATTTATACGTGTATTTAGTTTCAAATCTATCTCTCTTCAATTTTCTATTGTCTTCTCTTTAGTTTTCTATTGCCGACGTCGGGTTTCTCTTCTTGTTGTTGCTCTCTCCCTCTCTTTATCACGTCTTGAATCTGGTGAGTTTCCACCAGTACTTGTCGCCGATGCTCTCTCTTGGTTCATGATTGGTTTTTAGGTTTTGGTTATTTATATCGAATTGTCTTGTATTTCTGATCCTGTTTTGATACTGAAATACTTTGATTGGCATGTGTTTCTCATTTAAATTGCTCTGAAAACGATTTGACTAGTAATCTAGTAGGATTTTGATCTTCAGTACTTACATTTAAATTGCCCTGCTGTTTTTGTTTTTCTTTGTTTTTGGTAAGGTTGTTGGGTGCTTGTTTTGGTTTGGTGGGTTGCTCTTCTTCGGGTTTTGTTTCTACCCTGTTCCTCTTTGTTTTGCTGCCTGTTTCATCAAGTCTGATTAATATATTTGTTTCAGCTGTTCAAAAAAAAAAAAAAAAAAGTAGTTACATTTCATTGTATTTAAATGACATTAATGTTGTGGAATAATGTCTTTAATGTGATGTCATCTTGTGGAATTCATTCGAACAAATGCCTAAAATTGAACCTTTCTTTTTCTTCGTTTTTTTTTTTATTTATTTATTTTTTTTTTATAGCAAGTAATCGAACAAATCCATCTTGAAAAGTGCCCTTAAAGTACTGTTGTCGGTTGATTATCCTGTAAATTATTTGAATATCATTGAGATGGATAGGAAATATATATCAGAATTTCTAGCAATTAAATTATTTGAATATTATTTGAATATCTTTGAACAGCAGCAGAAGCATAATAGTTAGAAAGAAACATTTATCAAAGAAACATAATAGTTAGAAATTGTATTTGTTCAAATTAAATTTGATCGTGATGCCTAAAATAAATATCAGAAATTTTGTATGAGAAGATGTCATAAGCTAAACGTTTTGCACACATTCAACATATATCAATCACCAAAAAACACATTGAAATTGTAACTACAATCAGCTCGGAGGAAATGACAAGGAAATTCTGATAAAAATAGAATACATATTGACTTGGGTTGTTGCAGCAGCTGCTTGGTATATGGCCAAGTTTGGCAAAAGTGTGAGTTTTATATTTAGATTTAGGCTTTAAATTATTATTTTTTATTGTGGGTATGTGTTAGATTTTTTATTTGGTTTAGTTAATGAAATGGGTATTGGTTATTTAATCAAATTGTGTTAGGTTTGGTTTTTGATTGTATTGTGAAAATGTGTAGTTATTACATTCTAGGCTTTGGCTTTGTGTTAGATCTTATTTATTCATCAAGTATATCGGTCGGAATACACAAACTTACTCCTACCCGGAATTGTGCCGGTAGAGTACACTTGTGATACAATGCCATGTACTTATTGAAACAAATTAACGGTGTGTATAATATTAATCTTGGGGGGGCGCAATTTTCGTGTATGGTCAAGATTATGAAAATACTACTAACAGTCAATATAATATAGCAAGTGTAATATGGTGCGAAATATAAAATAACACTTGATATTTACGTGGAAACCCTCACGGGAAAAACCACGGGCTAGTAAGTGTGCCACACTCGAACCTCGAATCCACTAAATGTGTTAAAGATTACAACCTAATCCCGGTATATAATCACACACCTACCTAATCCCCAGTATAAGTGGACCTAGTCCAATTGTTTGTGATTTACGCAACCTAATCCCGGAAGCTACACAAGTCTTACTTCTCAATGAAGAGATAATACAACATAAGTGAATATATGAAATACTCAAAATGCAACAAGAGCTAGGTAACCCTATATGCTTATCTAGGATGATGGTATAATAAGTAAAATAATCCTAGATATCAATAGCTAAATGAAATGTCAAAAAGCTTAGCTAAGCATAGATTATGAAAACTTAGATAGCTATCACAATACAACTCTCAAACATTCAAAATACTAATCTCAAACTTGTATCTAAGATATATATGAATGACATACAAGTGATAGATGAGATTGCTTGCAAAGAAAGATACAAAATATGTAAGATATAAGTGAAAAACTTACCAAGCAAAGTGTGTTAAAAAATCCATGTAAAATGATATCTAGATTATCAAAGATGATGCTAAATGATGATTGATAATCATGGAAAAGTGTTTGAGTAAACAAAGATGATCAAAGATGAGTTCTTGATTGAAAATCTCTCTTTGAAAAAGCTCTCAATTAAAAATATGATTTTTGAGTCATGCATTGACCTAAGAACAAAAAGGCATATATATAGGAGGTCAAATTGAAGCTTTGTCATTTTGGCCAAAATCAGTTGTTACCATTTGATGTCGCCATTTGTTTCAGGGCGACCTCGTGGTGACACAAATATTTCTTCTATGTCACCACTTGGTCGCTGTGGTGACATCTTAGGGTGACCTCTGACGCAACACAAAAAAACTTCAGGGATAAATTTCACTATCGCCATGGCGACACCAACAAAGGGCGACAATGCCTTGTTTCCACATAAGCACAATGTGCAAGTGTGCAAAGTGGCGAAACCAAAGGAGAAGCCAAGGGCATTCTCCAAAGGCGATCTTTGCGCTGAACCAAGCACACATTCGTGCATGCGCGGACGTTTCCGAACAATATTGGAAAACGAATTACAAGACACATAAACACACAACAATATACAACATCAAAGTGCAAGTGTGAAATGTGACATGTGAAGAGAATGCACACATATGCAAGTATGCTAAGTGTGTGTGTGCAACTAAATCTCTTCAAAGAAAACTAAGCACTAGAGATTATACCTTTGGAGTGCTTGTCACTTTGAGGTCTTGAAAGGGCCTTTGAGCTAAATCCTCAATCACCTAACTACCCTTAAAAATCAAACCCCAACATGTGGTTTGTACACGAAATAAACCAATCAATGAATGTGAATCCTTACACTTATGAACATGTGATTTTTAATGTAGTTTTAGCAAGATACATGGATTAATTTGACTAAATATATGCTTGTTTTGTTTGATTTTTACAATATCAACCCATGGATGAATATGACAATCAGTTGATAATACTCATTAAAGTCTGGAAGCTTTATGTACACATGCTGATGTGTTTTGCTGCAATTCATGTTTATTTATTTGAATACGAGAGAAGGCGAGCTGAAAGGAGAAATTTAGGTCAAATGACATTTTCTAGACTTCAGATTAGGTCTAAAGAAATACAACGTATCACACGTAAAAGTGATACTAATTGTGTATGGGAGTTGCGAATGGATAGGAATGCATTTGCAATCTTGTGTGATTTGTTAAAAACTCAGGGTGGGTTGTTAAAAGATGGTAATGTCACTATAGAGGAGCAAGTTGCTACTTTTGTAAACATATTAGCACACCACAACAAAAATAGAAGTATTCAAGTTAGATTCTATAGGTCTGGTGAAACAATTAGTCGGTATATCCATCGAATTTTACGTGCTTTATTGCGTTTGGAAGATGTGCTATTTGTCAAACCAACTCCCGTCCTAGATGATTGTACGAACTTGAGGTGGATATGGTTTAAGGTAACCATTTTAACAAAACTATTATATATATTACATATTAATTTATATTATTCATATAAACCATGAATTATCTTTGTTTTTTAGGGTTGCCTAGGAGCACTAGATGGAACATACATAGAAGTGATTGTACCTGAGTCCAATAAACCAAGGTATCGAACAAGAAAATGACATATAGCAACCAATGTATTAGGTGCATACACTCGTGATTTGAAGTTTGTATTTGTCTTATCTGGTTGGGAGGGATCAGCTACCGATTCTAGAGTTCTTCGGGATGCCATTACTAGACATAATGGATTAAAGATCCCATTTGGTAAGATAGTAATTTAGAACAAAAACAATTTACATTACATAATAATCTATTATTTGGTCGGTGAAAACTAATGTGTAGTTATTACAGGTAATTATTATTTGGCCGATGCGGGATATACCAACGGTCAAGGTTTTCTTACACCATTTAGAGGTACAAGGTATCATTTACAGGAATGGGCGAACTTTGATCGTGCACCTAGGAATCACGAGGAATATTTTAATATGAAGCACTCACAAGCTAGGAACATTATTGAGAGGTGTTTCGGTCTCTTGAAGAAATGTTGGGCTATACTACAAAGTCTTTCTTTCTATCCAATTAGATTTCAAGGGAGAATTATAATAGCTTGTGCTTTGCTGCATAATTTTATCTGGATGTATATGGATGTTGATCCTGAGGAATACACGCCAGTCACACTTGATGATTTGCCTATTGGGGAAGATGCACCAAATGAGTTATAATCTATTGATGTTGTTGAAGGAAGCGATGAATGGAGTCAATGGAGAGATGATCTAGCTGGAGAGATGTTTGACGCTTGGATTTCAAGAATTTGAGAGATTTTTTTTTTCCTGTTATTGTTGAACATTATTTTCTATGAACTTGACATATTATTATTTTTATAGATTTTGTTAAACATTATTGTTTATGAACTTTTGAGATTTTTTTTTTTTTTTTTTATAGATTGTATTAAACATTATTATCTATGAACTTGACAAATATTTTGTTGTTGTTGCCTAAATTCATGCATATGTATTAATTCTCTTAAATAATTATTTGTGTATTAAATTTTTTTATTAGTTTTCTTTTATACTCTAAACTGTATTAAATGATAGGAAACTTTGATATGTCTGATAGACGTAATTGGACACTTGAAGAAGAGGATGCAATGATTAGCATCCTCGAAGGGATTGTTGCTGATGGTGGTAGATGCGATACTGGTAGTTATAGGTCCGGTACCTATGACCAGGTCGCTTCAAAAATGCGTGAAAAATTTAAAAATATTACCATAATGGAAAAACATGTGCAAAACAAAATGAAGCGAATGAAAGATAAATATCCAGCAGCCTATGATATGCTTAACACAAGTGGGTTCGGTTGGGATGACACTCACAAATGTGTTATTGTCGACAGTCCTGAAATCTTAGAAGAATACTTGAAGGTTAGTTGTTATATTAATTTTCTTTATATATATATATATAATCAATTAATAGTTTTATTGTTATAATATGTATATATATATATATATATATATATATATATAATAGTTTTAATGTTCTAACATATATTTGTTTGTTGTGATAGAAACATCCCAACAAGAATTATGCAACTAATAGACCATTCCCACATTATGAACATCTAGTAGTAGTGTTTGGGAAAGATCGAGCAATAGGCAGTATGGCTGAATCTGCAGCAGATGCTTTAGATCACATGGGACTGGAAAATGAAGAGTCAGACACGGCTGGTTTCACTCAGCCTTCGTCAACTCCCTCAAATGTTGCCTCTGCTTCCTCTGACCAAAATACAAGAGAAACATCAAAGCGGAAGAGAAAGAGGAATGTTAGTTCAACAGCAGCAGACATCACTGATCGGGCTCCAAATGTTCACATTAACGCTCCCTCTTCTACCTTTTGTGTTCGTTTATGAGTACTTTTGTGTATATAATGTGTGTTTTAGCTATGTGCAGGTAAATATCCCACATAGGAGGTGTTCGTACCGAAAGTGGGCAAAACAGGGCAATTATATGTGAAGAAGACCATCGATGGTTTGTGCCGCGGGAATGAACCCGTGGACCAGAAAGAATGAAGTCATGGTGGCAAAACAAGGCTCATCGCTAGTTTATCACCGCTGGAATGAACCCGTGGAGCAAGGGAGCATGAACCCACGGAGAAGACCAGCTAGTTCAGGCCTTCTAGCCAGCTGGAAAGAGCCCACGGAACGAAGTCGCCAGGCCTCCTACTAGTTCATCACTTTCTGGCTGGCTAGACATGTCTAGCGGAACGAACTCGCTGAAACTCTGGCTAGCTCGTGCCATTGGACATTGCTCTCCAGAATGAGGTTGCTGAACCTGCTAGCTAGCTAGCTTGTACCTTCTGTCTGGCTAGACATTTCCTGCGGCATGAAGTCGCCAAGACTCTGGCTAGTTCGTACGGCTAGACATGTCTCGCGGACTGAATCCGCCAGACCCCCGTCCAAGCTGAAATGATGATATTTTATAGGGGTAATTTGGTCTTTTCACACCCCATTCATGCCCAAAACTTGCCCAACATATATACACCTCTTAGCTTCTCTTTCTAAAGGTGACCAACCAACAACAACACTAGAGCTTGGCTATAACACACCAAAATAGAGAGAGCAACTCCAAGCCTTCCATGGGGGATTTTCCTCCATGGAAAGCCTTCCATGGAGAGTAGATATGCAGAGATAGGAGGGCTTGTGTGTCAAGCCATAGGAGTTTCATAGATATGAAGAGCTTTTGGAGGTTTGTCTTCAAGGGTGATTTCTTTACTTCTCATATCTTTGTATTTTCTATTGATGTGTAACACTTGTGGGAATATTTGTAAACCAACACATATGTTAATATATGTATGTATTGTTCTTAGATTTGATTTGTTATTGATTCATTCCTTAGTTGTATATTGATTAATCTCTTATTATGATATTCATGTGTATGGATGATTATATATTGATATGTATGTATGGATGAGATTAGGAGTAGATTAACTAAATGATTAGGAGTAGTTGTAATCAAATATCTCATTTGTTTATGTATGTTGGTATATGATTTACTATGTATGTGTTTAGAATGATTAGAGAGATTGAGAGTTGAGATTGTGCTTGGATAACCATTCCTTGCATAATCTTGGCTATTAGCTCTATGGAATGGAAATAGCTTGTGTGTGCATGACTTACCAATTTAGCTTTGGTTCATATGTTCTTGTGCTTAATGGGTTTAAATCTAGACACAATCACTCTTCCGATTGGAGAGTGATGACATGATTTCGGTAATTCCCTAATCAAGAGAATGAACCCTTTACTGAATTAATTGGATTCACATGTTAAACAATTGACATAAATTGCATACTGTGTTTGGTGAACCGAGTTCCCATATGTGTTTCATATCTTGCTTATCTCCAAGCCGCCATTGTTTTCGTAGCTCGGGTGTCTTGCCTCTAGGAGTAGATTAACTTAATTAGGAGTAGATTAATTAGATAGCCAAGACACCCGGCTACATTTCTATCCTAGTTAGTTTGCATCTCCACACACACACACACCACACCGCATTTCCTTTTACATTGCTTTAATAAACATTAGAACTAAATACAGTTAACGGATTCCATTTCCCTGTGGAACGAGACCCTTGCTTACTTGTTATACTTGTCCTTTGACTCGTGCATTTGCGAGGTGATTATAATAGAAATATCTTTTCTGACGGGTACAACGACGCCCGCATCAATCACCATGGTCATTGAAAAAAAGCATGGAAAGGGCATCTGCGGATATTGCTAAGTTGACTGAGGCTATTACAGGAGAAGTTGCAATGACCCATTTAGGTGTTGAGCTAGAGGGTATGGGTCTTGATCGTATGCAAGTGATATAAGTTGCTATGTATTTTTGAAATAAGCCAAACCAGTTGCGCATTTGGAATGGCTTAAATGACTCCTACAAGCTAGTCAGATTTCGCGAAGGCAATTTTAGAGTAGTGAACACTTTTATATTTGATTTTGTGAACATGTTTGAAACTTATATTTTGTTGGAATTGTGAACATGTATGTGTCATGGATTATCTTATTATGTTTGTGAACATTTATATTACATTAACTTTTTTGTTGGATCATGTTATTAAGTGTTATCAATAATTTACTATTATACAAAAATAAAAGATGTGTGGTTGAATAATTAAAACTTGGAATTGCATGTCATGATTATGATTTACATGTAATTAGTAATTACATGTATCTAAAACTTATTTGTCTTTTTCATTATTCATAATTACGAGCATGTACAATTTAATAATAATTTTACTAAAAAAATTGAGGGAATGGGCTGTAATATTATTAATTGATTATTATCTTTTGAACCTCTTAAATGAAATTTGATCCTCCAAACTTAGCCAAAATGCCAATTTTTTGTTGATATTGGGAGACATCTAAACTGTTGGGTGTTATTATTATTATTATTATTTGAAAAAAAAAAACATGTCTTACAAAAAATTATTAATTAAATTATTTTTCAATTATAATATTATTATTTTTGTTAAATATGATATATAAAAATATTTATTTAATAAAATCAAATACATACTAACTTGTCATGTCCCATATGTCACTATTATGTGGTAACAAACATGCGACATGACAAGAAATGACACTCTGGTCATTTGAACCTCTTATCCCGTCTTGCCCCAGCCATACCAAATGCATAACAGTACAGTTCACAGTCTTGTCCCAGGCCTTCCAAACACAATACATAACAACATGTCCTATCTCGTCTTGTCCCACGTTGTTCTGTCCCATTTGCGTGCCAAACGCACCCTAGAGAATCACCGGAACTTAAGGATAAATATGTAATTGAGGAGTCAACGGATTTGAACCAAGCTCATATTACAAACTGTTAATGGAGGATCAATCTTTATGTAATGATCATATCAATGGACTGTTCGATTCCTATTCGAGCAATTAATTCTATAATGAAAAGAGTGCAGTTCTAGTTTTTTAGTGGAATAATTCTAGAATTAATAAATCAAATATTTAATTAAAGTGTTTAATTAATTTTTAAAGATTTATTGGAGCTTGAAATTATAGGTCTATGTGTGTAAGGTTCCCATTTATTGATTGACTTATTTCGTGGACAAACCACATGTTGGGGTTTGAATTGTAAGGGTAGTTTAGGTGATTGAGGATCAAGCTCAAAGGCCATTTCAAGACCTCAAGGTGACAAGCACTCCAAAGGTATATCTCTAAGTGCTTAGTTTCTTTGAAGAGATTTAGTTGCACACACTCACTTGCCATGCTTACATATATGCTCATTGATCTTGTTTGCATTCTCTTCACATGTCACATTTCACACTAGCACTTTGATTGATATATTTTATTGTGTGTTTATGTGTCTTGTAATTCGTTTCCCGATATTGTTCGGAAACGTCCACACATGCACTAATGTGTGATTGGTTTAGCGCGAAGACAGCCTACGGAGAATGCCCTTGGCTTCTCCTTTGGTTTCACCACTTTTGGTGAATCAACGGTTTCATTCTCGGCGGCCATGAACGTCGAATGAAACCGCCATTTGTGTCTAGAAATTTCTAAGCATTTCTACGGTTATGATCGGCGGCCACGACCATCATTCGAAACCACCGATCAGACTTGGTCAATTTAATCTCTCGGGTTTGATTCTGTGGTTGAATCGGTAGTTTGGTAACCGCCGAATGAAACCACCGATGTTCCCCTGTTCTTCACGGGTTTAATTCTACGGTTGTGATCGGCGACCTGGCCGCCGAATGAAACCGTCAATCGTGCGTTTTCAAGGGCAAACTTATCTTTTCACATGCCCTGTTCTTGATGTCTATAAATATTACACTTTCTCATTCTCTGAATTAAGTTCTTTGACTCTAAGAACCCTAAACATCAAAGAGAGACACTTGAGAGAAAATCAAATCAAGAACTCATTTTCAACACTAAAAAATCATTCTCATATGCATCAAAATATCATCTAGCATTTCTAGCCTAGTTAGGATGCTTGCTTGCATGGGTTTTGCTCAACACACTTCCCTTGGTATGTTCTTCACTATTATCATATATAATTAGTGTTTTATTTATCAAGGCATCTCTTTATTTACTTGTATGTTCTTAGTTCATATGCTATTATACAAGATAGAGATTGTGTGTTGTTTTGATTGAGTGTTGTATTTTTGATAACTATATCTAGGTTGTTTAATCTATGATTAGCTAAGCTTTATGACATGTCATTTAGCTATTGATATCTAGGATTGTATTAATTGTCATTTTATCATCCTAGATAAGCATCTAAGGTTCCCTAGCTTTATTTGCTCTTTGAATATTCATACATATTCACATAGGCTTTATTATCTCTTCATTGAGAATTAAGACTTGATGGCTAAGATTGCTTAGGCCACAAGCAATTGAACTAGGTCCACTTTTACTGGCCTGCGGGTAGTGGTAACGGGTTATTGATCGGGATTAGATCGTAAACCGGGATTAGGTTGTAAACGTTATCACAATTAGTGGATTCGAGATTCGAGGTTCGAGTGTGGTGCACTTACCAGCCCGTGGTTTTTCCCGTGAGGGTTTCCACGTAAATATCAAGTGTTATTTATATTACACTTGCTATATTATATTGACTAGTTAGGGGTATTTTCATAATCTTGACCATACATGAAAATTGGGTAAAATCGGATAAAATCTATTCACCCCCGCGCCCCCCCCCCCCTGTGTCCCCATGCCATCTCCATAACACTGCATTAAACATAGGGTATAATGAGGCTTAGTGATTAATTTGGAATTAATCGTCTATACATAAAGTAGTTTATGTATTGTTTAATTTATTGTGAATTAATTAAATATTAACCATTTTATTTAATTAGTTATGAATTAATTAAATGTTATTTAAATAATGTGATTATTTAAATATTAATTGGATGACACGGTGTGGTGGGACCACATTGTAATTTTAGAAAACTGCACAGTGACAGTCATTGTAAAATTTCAAAAATAACCGCTTAAATTTATATGTTAAATTATTTAATTAGTTATTTGAATAATTAGATTATTTCAAATAAAATAATTGTTTAATAATTGGATTATTACATATTTAAAATTTGAATTTAAATTGAATAGATAAAGATAAGAATCACAAGGGATGTTTACCCTGTGTTGGCTGAATTTGCCAGTGGATTTATCCACTCGTAATTTTGAAATTTATCTATTATTATAATAATTAAATAATTGTGATTTAATTATTTTTACAAGGATTTTCAAAATTGCTATTTTAAATATTTAAATAAATTGTTTATTTTAATATTTAATTAGTATTATAATCTGTTATAGGTAAAAATCGTCATAAAGGACACGTCACCACCTTGAAGAAGCCATGTAAGCGAGAGTCAGGAAAAGTCAACTCGAAAGGGGGAAATCCCCCAAGTAACCCACTCGGCTGAAACCAAAGCGACCCGAACACAAACAAAGAGAACCAGCTCGGGCAACACCACCTACTCAGACATACTCGGGCATACTCGGGGATCAACAAGAAGAGATGGTTGTGGAAACTCACTTCCCAAATACGGAAGGAATCAGCAGTGGGCACCTCCACAATACGTAACAGTGCAACCCTTTAGAGTTTAACAAGGAAACAAACAGGTCTCCCGTGAATAAAGGAGAAAGAATTCGGCCCAAACTCGGGCTCAACCAAAACAGGAAACATATCACGCCCAAGAAGGAAGCAGAATCTGACTAGGACTGGGAAACCGCTCAAGACTTGGGCGCCACGACACCAAACCCTAGCGGCATCCCCAAACCCTAGAAACAACGTGTATAAATACCATTTGTAATGCATAAGGGAGAGATCTATCGTTTTCGAGCATAAGAGAGACCAGAGCGAATTTTTGTAATCAATTTTTATAAAGTGGATTTTGGCTTTGTTGCTTAGGCAACAACCCGTGGACGTTTCTCCGATCATCAGAGTTTTACCACGTATTTCTTGCTCATTATTTTTACGGTATTAAGATTCAAACTATTATCACTCACAAACGTGATCTCAAATCATCGATCGAGTGTTGACGAAAAATCACCGTCAACAATTGGCGCTAGAAGGAGGGGGATCGAAGCACTTGTGAAGCAATGGCCGGCGAGAGAGATGGTAGCGATTCCAGGTACAGTCATGGACTACCCACTAATGAGTTGGAGGATGACGGCACTCCCAACACTGCAGATGCAGCCTTAGCAACTGCAGATCAATTAACTGCCCTGGCTGGCATCCAGCGCTTCCCCCCAACTAATGAAGAAATCGTGCAAAGATTCCGTACTTCTCTACAGCAACTCATGGCGGACGCAGCGAGGCAGGGAGTTGACCTTTCCACCACGGAGGGTTTGATGTCACCCCACAATCTTTCCGCCCCAAATCAGCAGGCAACAAGATTGCGTTCCACGGTGGTGGTACCAACGCCGGATGCACCCATAAAGGCGAGCCGAGGTCCTATAGATAGGCCAACAATTTTGTCTGAAAGGTTAGCCATGGATACCAGGGAGCATAGAGAGGAGAATGATTCTGACAGAGGGCATGATCGGGATCGGTTGGCGAAGGATCAAGATCGCCCCAGGAGACGTACTCATCGGAGAGCCAGGTCATCATCCTTAGGAGAGAGTGAGCAGAGTTATCATCGCAAGTGCCAAAGGGGCACAGTTCCGCTGCATGGCCTAAACCGAGAACATAGAGAGTTGAATCCAGAGGAAAGGGGCCAAAAGCTGATCGTAAGTTAGAATTTCAATGCGATGGGAGAACCGGAAGGAGATAGGGACATACTCATACAGAGTTTGACCCGGGAAGTTCAGAATAATCGTCGACAGATGGATGCTTTAGTCAAGCGATATAGGCGTAATGAATTGTCGGACGACGAGATCGGAAGCCCTTTTACCAATGAAGTCCTGAGGACACCCTTCCCGGAGAGATTCAGGATGCCTCACGTAGAACAATTCAAAAAGGACACTGATCCGAAGGAACACGTCAGAAGGTATAAGAGTGCCATGGCCCAGTATGTCTATAATGACGCCTTGCTCTATTTAAATTTCCCCCAAACTCTCGGGGATTTAGGCTCCAGGTGGTTCGGCAGGTTACCAGCAGCGAGTATAGAAACAAATTATAGCACGGTGTGTATAAAACTATCTAGAGGGGGGGGGGGGGGTGAATAGATTTTATCAATTATTACCAATTTTCGTGTTTAGTCAATATTACGAAAACACCCCAATCTAGTCAATACAATAAATCAAGTGTAAAGATGCGGAAATATAAATGACACTTGATTTTTACGTGGAAACCCTCAACATGGAAAAACCACAGGCTGGTAAGTGCGCCACACTCGAACCTCGAATCCACTAATTGTGATAGCGTATACAACCTAATCCAGGTTTGACGGCCTAATCCCGGCCAATATCCCGCTACCACTACCCGTAGGCCTGTAAAAGTGGACCTAGTCCAATTTGCTCATGTGACCACCTAATCACGGTGTCCGACCTAATCCCGGTCTATCACACAAGACTTACTTCTCCGAAGAGATCAAAACCCTATGTGAATATGCAAAGATATCCAAATATGCAAGTAATACTAGGGAACACTAAATGCTTATCTAGGATTATATGATGTCAATAAAATCAATCCTAGATATGAAAATAGCTATATGACATGGCATACAACTTTAGCTATGTTAAGGATGACCAATCCTAAATACAATAGCTATCACAAATAACCCACAAACATTCAAAAGATTAACTAGTTGATTAAAATACAATCTATCAACCTAGTTATCAATAAATCACACAAGAATGTTTATGGCATAGCTTTTAGGCAATAATGACCTAATCAATTAAGCTATCAAAAATAATCTCAATCATATAATGAGATTAATTAGCTAGACGTAAAATAGGCATGAAAACCTAGCTAACATAAATAACCCAATCAACACATAATCTCAATCATGTATGTAGAAATTACTCAAAGAACATACAAGTGATAAAAGAGATAAATTGATAAGTAAAAACACTAAGATTAGATGAAATTAGTGTTTAACAAATCATACCATGTGTGTTGAAGAAGACCCATGCATTAGCACATGCTAGATGAACCTAGATGATGCCTAGATGATGATGTGTGCATGTGGGAATGGGTTTAGAGAGATAAAGATGTAATCTTTAAGCTTTTTCTCTCAAGTCTCTCTTTCTCTCTCAAGAATATGGAGCCTCTCTCTCTAGGGTTTGATTTTGTGGCTCAGCCCTCAAAATGATGAGAAAGATATGTATTTATAATGCCCAAGTGAAACTATGTCGTTTTGGAAGAATGGAAAAATTATGGGCATTTTCGCGGTACTCGCGTCAGTGCAGCGGCTCAAGATTCGAGCGCTTCGAAACATGACCAAACGACATTGAAACCTTTCATATGATATATCGTTGGAAAGGTATGGATTTCTACTTTCTACTCGTTTTTACAGAATAACAATTTGATGTCTGTAGAAAACTTTATGGTCAATTGAGTGACCAAAGGTCAGAAACGGACAACAACAGAGTTGCCCTGTTTTGGTTGTAACTTTGGAGATTTTAAAACCAATCCAAACGGTCATGAAATATTACGAATCATATACCGTTAGAAAGGTATGGGTGTCTAGTTTGTACAGAAATTTTCAAAACTCATTTTGAAGCTTTGTGTAAAAATGTATGGTCACAAGAACATGCAAAGGTCAGTTTTGAAAACACTTAAAATATTGAAATCCAATCTTTTGAAACTAGACACCTTACTCCAATCAACCAAACCAAAACTACCACTTATCCAAGAGAAGAATGAGACCTTCTCAAGTGGTCAACCATCGTGCTAAGACATGCACACCATCGTGCAAGCGCGGACATTTCCGATCACACAAACGGAAACGAATTACACCACACTTAAGACTAATCATGAAGTATAAGTGTGGGAAGTGAATGCATCCTAATGCCTAAACATGTCATGGCATTTCAATGAACAAGATGCAATCACTTAAACATGCATGAATAGAATTCATGACTTTGCATCCTAATGCCTAAACATGTCATGGCATTTCAATGAACAAGATGCAATCAAATAAAACATGCAAGAAGAGATATTCAAGAACATGCATGCACACATATAAAACACACAACATACAAGAATAAGGTTTATGCATGATTTGTGTGTATGTGCAACTAGATCTCTTCAAAGCAAGTAAGCACTAGAATTTACCTTTGGTGCTTCATCTCTTGAGGTCTTGAGAGGGCCTTGGTTGTGTAAAACACCAACCATCAAATACCTAAGCTACCCTTACATCAAGCCCCAATATGTGGTTTGTCCACGAAATAAGCCAATCAATAGATAGGAATCCTTACAATATCCCCCTTTGGCTATTTCGTGACAAAACCACCACTCACATTAATCCTGACAATAAAATAGAAACTAAAGGGATTTTCTACATTACAAAGGGATGATTAAAAGCTATATCTTCAAGTCTTCAATCTCTTGTAGAACAGTCAATCCTTCAAAGTTTCTATACTTTCCAATACAAGTATATGTGAGATTAATCATGTGAGATAAAACAAGCATTTGCAATAAGAATTTAAGCACAACATCATGCAATGTATGTGAAGTGCAAATGCTCCCCCTCAACGGGTTACTCTCCCTCAAAGTAAAGAACTCCCCAATCATGCAAGAATGCTACAATAATTTAGCAATAAGCATTCTCCCCCTAACTACATACTACTCCCCCTTTTTGTCATGAGATGGGCAAATGAGTAATCTCCAACCGGGTTACTTGTAGCAAAGAGAGATAGTAGCATACATGTCATTTGCATAATCATATAATGCATTTTATGCAACTCAATTAATTGGAGAGAACAAGGAGATTTATTTTCATAAAAAATGTGTGAATAAAAATGCTTTGCAAACAATACATATTGCATTTAAGTCCAAAAATCAATGGTATTTGGCAAAGCAAATGACAAAGGTTTCCTTTAAGAATTCAAACCAATTTCACCATTTGTCATGAATAAAAGCAAGGATATAGATTATTCAAAGAATTCAATTTAATGAGCAACTATATCCAACCTTACAAGCAAAACATGGCATGAGTGACTTTTTGCACCCTATTCGATTTTTCCGGGTAAGATACCCGTATGATAGTAGCCATGTTCCACAAGTAAGGAAAGAGAGACATTTTGATTTTCATTTGAGTCTCATTTGCTTTTCACACATTATTTTTGCATTTAAGAAAATGCAATCAACAAATCATGCTTTTCATTTTTAGCATGTCATTTGAAATCATGCTTTTCACATTTTAAGCATGTCATATAAAATCATGCTTTTCTCATTTTAGGCATGTCATTTAACAATCATCATGTCATGGAGATCATTTTAGGTCATTCAAAGAGTACTTCCTATGAATATCTCCTAGTCCAAAAATGCATGTTTGAACATAAATATGACATGGATTGCAATACAAGAATTGGTTCACACTTATTGAAGTAAAAACATGTAAGCACATGTGCAACCAAGCTATTCAAGCAATTAATAAAGAAGCATAAGATATATCAAAATTTTTGCATGCAACAAGTATGCAAATGCTCTCTTTGCTTGAGTTCCCCATATGGGGTCAAAATCCATACCGCTTCAATGAAGGGCATGAGGTCCTGAAGACCTACTAAGTCCATTGGACCTAGTTGAACCTATTGGAGACTTGTTAGTCTCGTAGCAAGCGGGTTCATCACTTCTAATCCACATAGATGTCTCAATTACATTTCTAGTGGTCATAGGTTCTAGAGTTATAGATGTCAAAGGATCATGCATCTTAGCTCTAGCCTTTTTCTTTTCAATCATACATTAAAATCTACATATTTTAATGTAATGCAAGCAACTTGGTCTAACATGACCATCAATACCACACAAATGACAAGAGGAGATAAGGTTAGGAATTATACCATTCCCTTGAGCATGCAAAGGTGCTTTCCATTGTCGTTGTGGTTGTCTTGATAGTTGGATAGGATCTCTCCTCCTTTGTTGATGACCAAGACAATGTTGCTTGCTCGGTTGAGCTTGCATGATTGAGCACTTCCCTTTTAGGATAGTAGGTTGAGGGAAGTTAGCCTTCTTGGTTGGTTAGACCAAGAGTGAGGAAGGCTTGGGCTTGAAGCTCTTTGGTGATGTGAGCAACGCCCTTTCATCTTCGTCTCCTCTCTCACCTTAGAGGGATATCTCCTCATCGGAGTTATTTTCTTCTCTCTCAAATTCACGCATAGTGTTTGAGTCAAATGAATGCAAGATGTATGTCAAAAACAACAACAACAATCATACAAAATGCACAACACACCATAAATGAGCTTGGATCACCTAAGTATATCTAGAAACCCGCTCTGATACCAATTGAAACAAATTATAGCACAGTGTATATACAACTATCTAGAGGGGGGGGGGGGGTGAATAGATTTTATCAATTATTACCACTTTTCACGTTTAGTCAATATTACGAAAATACCTCAATCTAGTCAATACAATAAATCAAGTGTAAAGATGCGGAAATATAAATGACACTTGATTTTTACGTGGAAACCCTCAACAGGGAAAAACCACGGGCTGGTAAGTGCGCCACACTCGAACCTCGAATCCACTAATTGTGATAGCGTATACAACCTAATCCAGGTTTGACGGCCTAATCCCGGCCAATATCCCGCTACCACTACCCGCAGGCCTGTAAAAGTGGACCTAGTCCAATTTGCTCATGTGACCACCTAATCCCGGTGTCTGACCTAATCCCGGTCTATCACACAAGACTTACTTCTCCGAAGAGATCAAAACCCTATGTGAATATGCAAAGATATCCAAATATGCAAGTAATGCTAGGGAACACTAAATGCTTATCTAGGATTATATGATGTCAATAAAATCAATCATAGATATGAAAATAGCTATATGACATGGCATACAACTTTAGCTACGTTAAGGATGACCAATCCTAAATACAATAGCTATCACAAATAACCCACAAACATTCAAAAGATTAACTAGTTGATTAAAATACAATCTATCAACCTAGTTATCAATAAATCACGCAAGAATGTTTATGGCATAGCTTTTAGGCAATAATGACCTAATCAATTAAGCTATCAAAAATAATCTCAATCATATAATGAGATTAATTAGCTAGATATAAAATAGGCATGAAAACCTAGCTAACATAAATAACCCAATCAACACATAATCTCAATCATGTATGTAGAAATTACTCAAAGAACATACAAGTGATAAAAGAGATAAATTGATAAGTAAAAACACTAAGATTAGATGAAATTAGTGTTTAACAAATCATACCATGTGTGTTGAAGAAGACCCATGCATTAGCACATGCTAGATGAACCTAGATGATGCCTAGATGATGATGTGTGCATGTGGGAATTGGTTTAGAGAGATAAAGATGTAATCTTTAAGCTTTTCTCTCAAGTCTCTCTTTCTCTCTCAAGAATATGGAGCCTCTCTCTCTAGGGTTTGATTTTGTGGCTCAGCCCTCAAAATGATGAGAAAGATATGTATTTATAATGCCCAAGTGAAACTATGTCGTTTTGGAAGAATGGAAAAATTATGGGCATTTTCGCGGTACTCGCGTCAGTGCAGCGGCTCACGATTCAAGCGCTTTGAAACATGACCAAACGACATCGAAACCTTTCATATGATATATCGTTGGAAAGGTATGGATGTCTAACTTCTACTCGTTTTTACAGAATGACATTTTGATGTCTATAGAAAAAGTTATGGTCCATTAAGTGACCAAAGATCAGAAACGGATAACAACAGAGTTGCCCTGTTTTGGTTGTAACTTTGGAGATTTTAAAACCAATCTAAACGGTCATGAAATATTATGAATAATATACCGTTGGAAAGGTATGGGTGTCTAGTTTGTACACAAATTTTTAAAACTCATTTTGAAGCTTTGTGTAAAAATGTATGGTCACAAGACTATGCAAAGGTCAGTTTTGAAAACACTTAAAATATTTAAATCCAATCTTTTGAAACTAGACACCTTACTCCAATCAACCAAACCAAAACTACCACTTATCCAAGAGAAGAATGAGACTTTCTCAAGTGGTCAACCATCGTGCTAAGACATGCACACCATCATGCAAGCGCGGACGTTTCCGATCACACAAACGGAAACGAATTACACCACACTTAAGACTAATCATGAAGTACAAGTGTGGGAAGTGAATGCATCCTAATGCCTAAACATGTCATGGCATTTCAATGAACAAGATGCAATCACTTAAACATGCATGAATAGAATTCATGACTTTGCATCCTAATGCGTAAACATGTCATGGCATTTCAATGAAGAAGATGCAATCAAATAAAACATGCAAGAAGAGATGTTCAAGAACATGCATGCACACATATAAAACACACAACATACAAGAATAAGATTTATGCATGAGTTGTGTGTGTGTGCAACTAGATCTCTTCAAAGCAAGTAAGCACTAGAATTTACCTTTGGTGCTTCATCTCTTGAGGTCTTGAGAGGGTCTTGGTTGTGTAAAACACCAACCATAAAATACCTAAGCTACCCTTACATCAAGCCCCAATATGTGGTTTGTCCACAAAATAAGCCAATCAATAGATAGGAATCCTTACGAGTATAGGTAATTTCAGCGAGCTAAGTAAAGCCTTCTCAAGGCAATTCCTCTATAATGTACACAGGAAGAAGTCGGTGGCCCACTTGTTCCAGCTAAAACAGGGAAAAGACGAGTCATTGAAGAAATATTTGGGGAGGTTCGGTTAGGAAGTGTCTGAAATTGGGAGTGCAAATGACGAAGCCATAATTGCCGCGTTCATCAACAACCTTCAGAATGGTCAATTGTCATTTAACCTCCGAAGAGCCCGACTAACCAGTTATACCGATATGATAGACATGGCCCGGGGCTACGCCCTGGCTGAGGAGGAGGAGGAAGTTGCCATAGGAGGTTACTTCGTACATGGTGGCCGCCCAGAAGGATCTAAAACCAAAGACCAAGCAAAGGCGCCCGATACCAAAGGTGACAAACAGAAGAATAAGGTGCGGGATGGTCGGGATGGACGTCGAGCATATGACCCAAAAACCGATCAACCGCGGCAGAGGTTCCAGGGCAGATATACAAACTATGCCCCGTTGAAAAAGGATCAAGAGGAAATTTTAGCAATCCTAGAAGAAAAGAACATGTCTAAAGAACTGCCTAAGCAATCAACGTATGCTCGGAGGGACACCACCAAGTATTGCAGGTTCCACAAGGAGAATGGGCACGAGACATCTAAGTGTTTCCAGCTAAGGGACCACATTGAAACCCTCATCATGGAAGGACATTTGAAAGACATCGTCTTAAAAAAGGCTGACAGGGAGGGAGGGCGGACGGACAGAAGGATAGCCGACAAGACGGACGGGCAAGAAAGACTAGTCCCAAGTAAGCTGAGGATGAAGGAGCAATCAACACCATCTTCGAGGGACCAGCGACTGGCAAGAGTAACAGGGAAAGGACCCAGGAAATCCGGGAGGCCATGGAAGCACGGAGAGACCTGGACGTCAATTCTGTTGAACCTGACCCGAAGAGAATCAAGGAAGGCTGGGACCCGATCATATTCACAGAAGCCGACTCACATGGAGTTGATGTTAGGCCAAACGACGCGCTGGTGATCGGCGCACGGATTGGTCATAGAGAGGTTCATCGGATTTTGATTGACAATGGAAGCTCAGCAGACATTCTAAGTGCAGAAGTGTATGACCAGCTGAGGCTAGATAGGAAAGACCTACAACCATTTCCCACACCCCTTAGAGGATTTGGAGGAGTCGAAGTAAGGTCACTTGGCACGGTGAAGTTACCCGTGAAGGTCGGGAAGGCTCCTTGCCAAAAAACAGTGCTACTTGACTTTGTGGTGGTGGATACAGAAAATTGGCCATACAACGCCTTATTGGGCCGACCATTCTTGAATAAGGCCAAAGCAGTGACCGCAACCTACGCTCTCATGATGAAGTTCCCGACAGAATATGGGGTAGGAGTGATCAAAGGGTCAGAAGAAATGGCCCGAAGGGCAAATTTGTCAGTATATAAAGATAGGGAAGTACACCAGATATACGCGGTAACAGCCGAGCGAGAGGTTGGCGAACTTGAAGAGCAGACAGAAGTGCCAAAAGAATTTGAGTTGGAACCCAGAGAAGAACCTGAGGCTAAGAAAGATGAGCCGACCGAAGAAGTGGCACTGGATCCAGAAGATCCGAGTAGGACAGTCAAGGTAGGGGCAAGTCTAAATGTACATGTCAAAGCCCAGCTAGTCACATTACTGAAAGAGTACAATGACGTTTTTGCTTGGAGCCACGAAGATATGCTGGGGATAGACTCGAAGGTAATATCACATTGCCTCTCCATCAACCCAGAGTTCTGCCCGGTGAAGCAGAAAAGGCGGCTGTTCAACCCCGAAAGGAGTACAGCTATTAAAAATGAAGTAAAAAAGTTACTTACCACAGGATCGATAAGGGAAGTCAAGTACCCGGAATGGGTAGCCAATGTGGTGCTAGTAAAGAAAAAGAACAACCAATGGAGGATGTGTGTGGATTTCACGGATTTAAATAAGGCATGCCCGAAGGACAGCTTCCCACTACCAAGGATCGACCAGCTAGTGGACGCAACAGCAGGGCACGAATTGTTAAGCTTCATGGATGCTTACTCGGGGTACAATCAGATCCGAATGAATAAAGCCGACGAAGAGAAAATGACATTCACCACAGACCAGGGGTTGTATTGCTATAAGGTGATGCCATTCGGATTGAAGAATGCCGGCGTAACGTACCAGAGGTTAGTGAACAGGATATTTGCTCGGCAGATTGAGAAGAACATAGAGGTTTATGTAGATGACATGCTGACCAAGAGTGTTACGGCATAGAGGCACGCGGAAGATCTAAAAGAAACCTTTAAGGTTCTAAGAAGGTATAAGATGAAACTTAACCCGAACAAATGTGTGTTTGGGGTACCATCAGGTAGGTTTCTCGGCTTCCAGATGCATCAGAGGGGAATCGAAGTGAACCCCGAGAAGATCAAAGCATTAGAAGAGATGGCTTCGCCAAGAACGCTGATGGGATGTCTCGCATCACTTAACCGATTTATAGCAAAATCAACAGACAGATGCGCCCCGTTTTTTAAAGCAATAAAGAAAGGAAAAGGGCTCGAGTGGAACAAAGAATGTGAAGCAGCCTTCCAGAAGTTGAAAGATTACTTAGGGCGAGCACCCATCCTCTCAAAGCCAGTAGTTGGAGAGACATTATACCTATACCTCTCGGTCATAGAAGTGGCAACAAGCTCGGTGTTGATCCGAATGGAGGAAAGAATACAGAGACCAGTGTATTACACCAGCAAGGCGTTGCTGCCCGCAGAGACAAGGTATTCACCGGCAGAAAAGATAGCGCTAGCCTTGATCACGGCAGCCAGGAAGCTAAGGCCGTATTTCCAAGCGCATGCAATAGAGGTGTACACTGATTGTCCGCTGAAGCTCATCTTGCAAAAGCCAGAATTGTCAGGTAGGCTGACTAAATGGGCGGTGGAGTTGAGTGAATTCGACATTAAGTACACCCCAAAAGCCACAGTCAAGGGGCAGGTAGTGTCAGATTTTATAGTGGAATTCACTGAGCCAGATGCCGAAGTGAGAAGAATAATGGAAGGAAAACAGGAGAATAGTTTTCGATGGAGGTTGCATGTAGATGGATCATCAAACACCCATAGCAGCGGGGCCAGGATAGTCATAACAACCCCGGAGGGAGACGCTATAGAGTGCGCCATGAGGTTCGACTTCAAAGCAACCAACAACCAAGCAGAATATAAAGCCATGTCGGCTGGCTTGAGGGTCTGTATAGTGTTAGGAGCAGATGAGTTAGAGATTTACAGTGATTCGCAAGTTGTGGTTAACCAGGTATTAGATGAATACCAGGCAAGAAAGGAGCACATGATAGCTTACCTAGACATTGCAAAGAAACTACTTAGAAAATTCAAGATGTACAAGATCTTTCAGATCCCTCGGGAAGAAAATGAGAAAGCAGACGCTTTGTCCAAATTAGCTTCAGCCACCATGAGTATCAGCTCCAAAGCGATACCGGTGGCGCACCTGACTAGGCCGAGTACAGTAGAATCTGAGGAAGTCATGGTGTCGGAGATCCGACCAGTTCAAAGCGATTGGACCACACGGCTCAGAAAGTATTTGGAGGAAAACATTTTACCCGAGGATACTGTGGAAGCAAAATACGTCAAGTACAGGTCAACCCGGTACACAATTCTGAGAGGTGAATTGTACAGAAGAGGGTTCTCAAAGGTGCTGCAAAGGTGTATCGCTGGCGAAGAAACCAAAACGATCCTGAAGGATGTTCACAGTGGAGTATGCGGGAACCATACTGGGGGTAAGAGTCTGGCGCATAAAGTGCTTAGGCAAGGATTTTATTGGCCAACTTTGTTTACAGAGGCACAACGGTTTGCGAAGAGCTGTGAGACATGCCAGAGAATAGCAAACGATATTCGGCAACCCTCAGAGTTGCTCAGAAACTTAACTTTACCTTGGCCCTTTGCCATGTGGGGCCTCGACCTGATAGGACCAATGCCTACTGGAACAAAGGGGGGTGCGAAGCATGCTATTGTGGCAGTAGACTACTTTACTAAATGGGCGGAAGCAGAAGCTCTTGTGCACATCACTGAGGCAAACACCACCAGCTTTGTCAGAAAGAACATAATATATAGGTTTGGAATCCCGAGCATCATCATAACAGACAATGGGACCCAATTCGACAACAGCAAGTTTAGAGAAATGTGCGAAGAGTATAAGATCGTGAACTACTATGCGTCACCTGCTCATCCTCAAACCAATGGCCAGACCGAAGCTGTGAACAAGGTGATCAAGCACACACTGAAAGCAAAGTTGGAAGCCAAGAAAGGCAGCTGGGCGGACAAGCTACCAGAAGTGCTATGGGCATATCGAACAACTGTAAGGTCATCCACAAGGGAGACTCCTTTTGTGTTAGCATTCGGGACGGAAACAAATACGGCACGGTGTGTATAAAACTATGTTATCTAGAGGAGGGGGGGGGGGGGGGGTGGGGTTGAATAGATTTTAACTATTATTACCCAATTTTCGCATGCAAGTCAATTTTACGAAAATGCCCCTACTAGTCAAAAATACAAGCAAGTGTAATATAGTGCGGAATTTAAATAACACTTGATGTATACGTGGAAACCCAACCACTGGGAAAAACCACGGGCTGTTTAGTGTGCCACACTCGGACATCGAAATCCACTAATCGAAATGGAGTTTACAACCTATGTAGACCTCGTCTAACACTCCGGTCAATAACCCTCCACTTCTACCACTCGGGTCTTTAAAAGTGGCTCTAGTCCAATTGCTTGAGGCCTAAGCAACCTTAGCCTCAAGACTTAATTCTCTAAGAAGAGATTATGCAACCTATGTGAATATGTATGAATATTCAAATAACAAACAAGGCTAGGTAACCTTAGATGCTTATCTAGGATGATGATATAATCAATTTAATCAACCCTAGATATCAATTGCTAAATGACATGTCAAATAGCTTAGCTAATCAAGATTAGTCAAAAACCTAATTAGCTATCACAATCAACACTCAATCATTTTCATCACAAATAATCTCTAACTTGTATCTAGCATATAATCAAAAGCATACAAGTAATTAAAGAGATGTATTAATATGAAAAACACTAAAGTAATATGAAATTAGTGAAGAACATACCAAATAAGATGTGATGATCCAAAACCATGCATGGATCAATTCTATGAAGGCATAGAAGATCAAATATGAAATTTTATGCAAAAGGGATTTGATTTGAGTGTTTAAAGTTGAGTTCTTGATTTGATTTTTTCTCAAAAATCTCTCTTGAAAGTTTAGGGTTCTAATAACTCAAGAAGCTTATTCAGAGAATGAGAAAATAAGATATTTATAGACATCAAGAATTGGGCATGTGAAAAGACAATTTTGCCCCTGAAATGCACCGTTCGACGGTTTCTATCGGCGGCCAGGCCGCCGATCACGACCGCCGAATTGAGCCCGTGAAGAACAGAGCATCAACGGCGGTTTCATTCGGCAGTTTCGTGACCACCGATTCAACCGCCGAATTAGACCGAGAGATTAAAATCGATCAGGTATGAACGGCGGTTTCGAACGGCGGTCATGACCGCCGATCGTGACCGCAGAATTGCTTCAGACTAATCTGGACTGAAACGGCGGTTTCATTCGGCGGCCAGGCCGCCGATCATAACCGCCGATCACCAACAATGGTGAAAACCAAGGAGAAGCCAAGGGCATTCTCCGTGGGCGGTCTTCGCGTAAAACCAAGCACACATACGTGTGAGCGCGGACGTTTCCGAACACTATCGGGAAACGAATTACTAAGCACATATACACACAACAAGATATAAAACAAAGTGCTAGTGTGTAAAGTGACATGTGAAGAGTATGCACACAAATGCAAGTATGCTAAGTGTGTGTGTGCTTACTAAATCTCTTCAAAGAAAAATGAAGCACAAGAAATTATACCTTTGGCGTGCTTGTCCCTTAAGGTCTTGAAAGGGCCTTCGAGCATGAAGTTCAAACACCTAAACTATCCTTACAATATCAACCCCAACAAGTGGTTTGTCCACGAAATAAGCCAATCAATATATGGGAATCCTTACAATCTCCCCTTTTGGCTATTTCGTGACAAAACCACCACTCACATTGATTCCTCACAACATAATAGAAACTATGGGTCTACTATGATTTTCTACATACAAAGAGATATATAAAAGTAATCTTGAAGTCATCAATCTCATGTAGACAAATCAATCCCTGAAAGCAAAGTTTCTATACTTTCCAATGAGTAAAAAGTGAGATGAATCAAGTGTGAACATAAACAAGCATTTGCAGTCCTAAGAATTTAAACACAACATCATGAATGTATGATGAATGCAATGCTCCCCCTCAATGGGTTACTCCCCCTCAATGTATTGTCTCCCCAACATGCATAATTGCAACTCTCCTTACCACCATTCTACTCCCCCTTTTTGTCATAATATAGGCAAAAAGAGTAGTCCCCAACCGGGTCACTTAGCAAAGAGAGATGATAGCATTCAAGTCATTTGCATAATCATAAACTTTTATGCAACTCTATCAATAGGAGAGAGACAAGGAGATTTATTTTTAAAATAAATGTGTGAATCAAAACATGCTTTGCATACAAGACATGTAGCATTCAAGTCCAAAAAACAATGGTATTTGGCAAAGCAAATGACAAAGGTTTCTAATAAGAATTCAAACCAATTTCACCAATGTCATGAGAGAAGCAAGGATATAGAGTTTTCATTAATTTTAATATATGAGCAACTATATCCATCTTTATAAGCCAAACATGTCATGAGCAACTTTGCACCCTATTTGATTTTTTCGGGAATGAAACCTGTATGATAGTAGACATGTTCAACAAATAAAGAAAGAGAGACAATATGGAATATAAATTCCTTTGAACGGATACAAGATCATTTATTCATTTTGAGTCTCATAAGCTTTTTCACACAAGTTTTGCATTTATAAATTGCAATCATCAATTCATGCTTTTTCATTTGAGCATGTCATTTGAATTTCATGCTTTTCATATGACATTAGCATGTTATAAAAACAACTCATGCTTTTCAATTTTTAAGCATGTCATTAAGAATCATCATGTCATGGAGATAACTATAGGTCATTCAAATCATACTTCCTATGTAAATCTCCTAGTCCAAAAATGCATGTTTGAACATAAATATGACATGGATTGTAAACAAGCATGGTTCACACTTATTGAATTGAAAACATATATACATATGTGCAACCAAGCTTACTCAAGCAATTAACAAAGAAGCATAAGATTTTTCAAATATTTGCATGCAACAAGTATGCATAAGCTCTCTTTGCTTGAGTTCCCCATATGGGGTCAATATCATCCTTCATCAATGAAGGTCATGAGGTCCTATGGACCTCCCAAGTCCATTGGACTTAGTTGAACCTATTTGAGACTTGTTAGTCTCATAGCAAGCGGGTTCATCTTTCCTTACCCACATAGATATAACTTTTTTCTTCTTAGTGGTCAAGGGTTGCATGTCATTCACTAATCTAGGATTATTGACAAAGGATTTCCTAGGCTCATGCAAGTGGGCTCTTCTTAGCCTCTTTTTCTCTATCATGCTATTAATCCTACAATAATTAATGTACTTAAAGCACTTAGGCCTAATATGCCCATAAACACCACAATAATGACAAGTTGGTACAAAGTAAGAATTCATACCATATCCGTGTGAAGTCATTGGAGACTCATCATGCATTTGATGTCTCCTTTGGTGTTGAGTCGGTTCATGTCTTCTATGTGGTTGAACCGGAATGGGTTGCCCCCTTGGATGAGGTAGCATGTTTTGCCTCTTTTCATAGTGAGTCATTTGTTGATGAGAGTTGACTCGAGAGGCTCTAATCCGTTGAGCTTGGGGTTGTTTTGTTTTCACCACCTTCACTTGTGCATTTTTCGAACATTGTCCTAGTTCTAACTTCTTCCTAGGAGTTTGCACCGGTGACGCTTCTATCTTACCCAAACTCTTCACAAAGATGGTCTTCTTAGGAATAGAGCAATCCTTGCTCACTTCGAATCCAAGACCTCTTTTGTCACAAGGGCTTTTTCCTACACCAAGTATGTTGTCAAGCATCTTGGTGCTTGTGGTCATTCTAGTCAATGACTCTTTGGCTTCAACAAGCTCTCTCTTCAAACCCTCTTCATTCCTTTTAGACAAAGCTAGCTCATCTTTTAGCTTGTCTTCTTCCATCATGGATCTTACCACTTCATCATTCAAGTGATCAACTTGTGTTGAAAGCCTAAGTAGTTCTTCCTTTAACCTTTGAATCTCTTTTTCATTCTTTAACTTAGAGCTTTCAAAACTTTCAAAGTTGTCCTTAAGATCCATCTTCTCCACTTGCTTCCTTAAGAGGTCATTGTATGTTGAAAGCTCTAGATTTTCTTCCTCTAAAATCCTTAGAAATCTATCTTTCTTCTTCATGGAGCTTTCAACATTGACTATAAAGTCATGCACATCCATATTCTCTATATTTCCATTTGTAGAGTTAGATAAGGAGTCATCTCCACTAGTGTCATCTTCTAGACTCTCCTCCTTTCTTATGGATCCAATATCCTCATCAAGACCTTCACCTTGATCTCTTGAGTCAATAAATGCCATATCCCAATGTGAAGCAACAACTATCTCCTCTAGAGCTACTTCTTCGACTTTCTCTTCTATGGGATCACTAGCAACGGAATTCTTACCATTAACTTCATTTTCTTTATTAGTGGCACCCAATGCCTTGAAGTTATTGATAAGCTCATCATCACTTGATGACTTATCTCCCTCTCCGGAGTCATCACTTTCACTCCAAGTGGCGACCATCATTTTTTCTTTCTTGTTCTTCAAATTCCCACAATCGGGTGAGATATGACCTATGCCGCCACACTCATAGCAATGGACCCCTTTCACTTGCCTAGGCTCATGCTTCTTGAAGGAAGCCTTTTTCTTCAAGACTTGGCCTTCAGATCCAAAGCCACGCTTCTCGAACTTGACAAATTTCTTGAATCTTTGAAGCATCAAAATCATGTCTTCGTCCAAGTCACCTTTCTCCTCCTTCCCTACATTAGAAGCACTCAAAGCAATTCCTTTTGCTTCTTTGAAGGAGTGGAGCTAGGACCCTTCCTAGACTCGTAGGCAAGAAGTCTACCTATTACCTCGCTCGGCTTCATGTCCTTAAAATCACTGTTTTCTTCTAAAGCCGTCACCTTAGACTCAAACCTCTCGGGAAGCGATCTCATTATCTTTTGCTTGATCCTTCTATCCGAGTAAGGGTCACCAAGTTGATGACTTTGGTTGACAATGTCCATCAACCTAATCTCAAAGTCGTTGAAGCATTTATTCTCCTCCATCCTAAGTGTCTCAAATTGAGTTTGGAGGACTTGAAGTTTGGAGTCCTTCACTACTTCGGTTCCCTCGTGTGCAACCTCTAAGATGTCCCATGCCTCCTTGGCTATCTTAGTGTTCTGAATCAGTTTGTACTGATTTTCGTCCACGGCACATATAAGGGCGTGCCACGCCTTTTGATTCCACTTGGACAACTCAAACTCGGGTTGTGTCCACTGTGCTTTAGGCTTGAGCACTTCTTCTCCTCCACCCGTGGGAGTCATCATAGGAGGCGAATATCCATCTTCAATGGCCATCCATGCCGTATCATGGATTTGACACACATATGCCTCCATCTTCCTTTTCCATTGGGAGTAATTTATACCGGTGACGAGGGGTGGCCTTACGCTCGAAGCACCCTCATTTGAACCACCGATTCCACTCATAGTGTATAATGAATGGATGAAATGAATGCAAAATGTATGAATGATCAAAGAATCACACAAATGCAAAACACACCAAAAATGAGCTAGGATCACCTAAGTATATCTAGGAACCCGCTCTGATACCAATTGAAACAAATACGGCACGGTGTGTATAAAACTATGTTATCTAGAAGAGGGGAGGGGGGGGGGGGGGTCTATTATTACCCAATTTTCGCATGCAAGTCAATTTTACGAAAATGCCCCTACTAGTCAAAAATACAAGCAAGTGTAATATAGTGCGGAATTTAAATAACACTTGATGTATACGTGGAAACCCAACCACTGGGAAAAACCACGGGCTGTTTAGTGCACCAAACTCGGACCTCGAAATCCACTAATCAAAATGGAGTTTACAACATATGTAGACCTCGTCTAACACTCCAGTGAATAACCCCCCACTTCTACCACTCGGGCCTTTAAAAGTGGCTCTAGTCCAATTGCTTGAGGCCTAAGCAACCTTAGCCTCAAGACTTAATTCTCTATGAAGAGATTATGCAACCTATGTGAATATGTATGAATATTCAAATAACAAACAAGGCTAGGTAACCTTAGATGCTTATCTAGGATGATGATATAATCAATTTAATCAACCCTAGATATCAATTGCTAAATGACATGTCAAATAGCTTAGCTAATCAAGATTAGTCAAAAACCTAATTAGCTATCACAATCAACACTCAATCATTTTCATCACAAATAATCTCTAACTTGTATCTAGCATATAATCAAAAGCATACAAGTAATTAAAGAGATGTATTAATATGAAAAACACTAAAGTAATATGAAATTAGTGAAGAACATACCAAATAAGATGTGATGATTCAAAACCATGCATGGATCAATTCTATGAAGGCATAGAAGATCAAATATGAAATTTTATGCAAAAGGGATTTGATTTGAGTGTTTAAAGTTGAGTTCTCGATTTGATTTTTTCTCAAAAATCTCTCTTGAAAGTTTAGGGTTCTAATAACTCAAGAAGCTTATTCAGAGAATGAGAAAGTAAGATATTTATAGACATCAAGAATTGGGCATGTGAAAAGATAATTTTGCCCCTGAAACACACCGTTCGGCGGTTTCAATCTGCGGCTAGGCCGCCGATCATGACCGCCGAATTAAGCCCATAAAGAACAGAGCATCAACGGCGGTTTCATTCGGCGGTTTCGTGACTGCCGATCCAACTGCCGAATTAGACCAAGAGATTAAAATCGATCAGGTATGAACAGCGGTTTCGAACGGTGGTCGTGACCACCGATCGTGACCGTAGAATTGCTTCAGACCTGTCTGGACTGAAACGACGGTTTCATTCGGCGGCCAGGCCACCGATCATAACCGCCGATCACCAACAATGGTGAAAACCAAGGAGAAGCCAAGGGCATTCTCCATGGGCGGTCTTCACGCAAAACCAAGCACACATACGTGTGAGCGCTGACGTTTCCGAACACTATCGGGAAACGAATTTGTAAGCATATATACACACAACAAGATATAAAACAAAGTGCTAGTGTGTAAAGTGACATGTGAAGAGTATGCACACAAATGCAAGTATGCTAAGTGTGTGTGTACTTACTAAATCTCTTCAAAGAAAAATCAAGCACAAGAAATTATACTTTGGCATGCTTGTCCCTTGGGGTCTTGAAAGGGCCTTCGAGCATGAAGTTCAAACACCTAAACTACCCTTACATTATCAACCCTAACATGTGGTTTGTCCACGAAATAAGCCAATCATTATATGGGAATCCTTATCGGGACGGAGGCCGTTATCCCAGTAGAGATAAGTTTTACATCACCCAGGGTACAACTATACAGCCCCGAGCACAATGTTAACATGCTACAGCAAAACCTAGACGAGCTTGAAGAAATAAGGGATGTAGCGCAAGTACGAAACGCTGCATACCATTAAAGGGCTGCGAGGTACTATAATTCCCATGTTCGCGTGCGTAGATTCCGACTTGGAGATCTATTGCTAAGAAGAGTGTCCCCGAACACCAAGGACAGGTCGGCAGGATCCCTCGCCGATAAATGGGAGGGACCATACATCGTCAAGGGAGTCGCGGGGCACGGGGCGTACATGATAGCCCGACCAGGGGGGAGCCTACTACCTCGACCATGCAATGCATAGTACCTCAAGATTTTCTACCCCTAAGATGTTGTTCATTGAAGTCGATGAGTCTTATGATCAAAGATATTCCATAGCCTATGAACAACAGCAGCCACTTAATAGTTGGCTAAACAAACGCAAAAAAAAAAAATAAAAGGAAGAATTCAGGCGCTACAAAGCCGCGAGAGAGCGGAGGAGTAGTGCTTGAAGGGCAAAGAAGCTGAAGTAGTACGCCCGCCTAGTTAAGATAGTGCAAACGCGCTTCTTGGCAAAAAGGTAAAACCGAGGCACCAGGGTAACTGGAAAATTGCTCGGAGCACCGCCAGAACAGCTGGTGAGATGCGCAGCTGTGTTGGCCGGTACATAAAATCCCAACGATTCGGTAAAACCTTGCACAAACAAAACTGGGAGACGTCCTAGGTAACTTGTGTAAGGACCTCAGCATATGGTCGTGGTGAGCCTCGACGTAACGTTTAGGTAAAACCTCAATAGGTCAAAAAGACAAAACGCCAGTTAAATAAGATACTCGGCCACATTAATTGCCAGTTGAATAAGACACTCGGCTAAGAGATCGGTTAAAACGCCAGTTAAATAAGATACTCGGCCACATTAATTGCCAGTTGAATAAGACACTCGGCTAAGAGATCGGTTAGTTGCCAGTTAAATAAGATACTCGGCCACATTAATTGCCAGTTGAATAAGACACTCGGCTAAGAGATCAGTTAGTTGCCAGTTAAATAAGATACTTGGCCAAATTGATTGCCAGTTAAATGAGATACTTGGCTAAACTAGATAGCGACCAATTAAGAAAGTTCTCGAAAACTAGAAAGCAGAACGGTAAGAATGAAAATTCATATATATATATAAGGATAATACAAAGAATCGTTACAAAAAATACTGAAGAAAAAATCAAGAGGATGGCGCTGGGGGTTGTGAACTGCTCTCACCGACACTCGGGTCAGGCTCTATCACGTACTCGCTGAGGAGGCTATCTTCGGAAGGCCACACAATCACATCTTCCTCGTCATCGTCATCGTCATCGTCATCATCATCCATCCAGGCGCTATAGTCCATCCCAAGGACGAGACCAACATCAGGATTCTTACCATCGATCCCCGCTTTCTGACAAGCGTGAAAAGTAGAGAAGGAATCGGCGGTGGGAACCTCCAGTTGCATGGGATGTGGCATCTTACCTTTACTTCGGCAATATGCTCGCCACTCTTTCATCTGGATCCGAAGAGACTCCAGAGACGTATCCACATGCTTCTTGATCGAGAGGCTCCAGTTGGTCCTGGCCCGGTCGGTCGCCCTACTCTTCATCTTGAAGAATTCTCTAGCCGAGACCATTCCTCGTTGGAACTCCCTAAGAAGTAAAGCATCATAGGCTGGAGATCTTTTAAAGTGGTCGATCCCCTGTATCTCCAACTCCAGCCTAGCTTCCTTTGACAGAGATTTGACTGTTAAGGCCTGACGCTCCAAGTCTTCTATGCGGCATTCATAAGAGGTTTTCGCATCCTCAGCGGTCTGCTCGGCCTGGAGCAAAGCATCTTGACTGGAAGACAAATGATCTTGCAGGGTTGTGGCCTTCTCAGCAGCAGAAGACGCCTTCTGTTCAGCCTCCATCTGACGAGCCAGGCATTGATCCAGGAGCACCTGACTTGATCTAGCCCCCTCTTGACAAGCTAACTCAGGCCGAAAGCGATGGTCCTCACTCTCCTTCAGTTGGGCTTCTAGCTGCCTTATTCTTTCTGCCTTGGCTTCGCCAGCCTGGGCAAGCCCCGGACATCTCGGCCACCATCTGCAGCAAATCGACAAGCAAACATGGGTGAAGTAACAAAAAAGAAGAAAAAGAAAAATACAAAATTATGCATATAGTCAAGGCGTTACTCACATAGGAAGCACTGTTGAAGAAGTTGCAGAGCCGGTCGGACACGGTTCCAGCCCTGAGGTGACTCCAATGATCCTCCCCAATGTAGGCTCAGCCTGAAGCCATGGCCCTCAGCATAGTCTCGGGGGTAGGATCGTCTGTCTGGGTCGAGGGGCCCAAACCACCCACGTAAGTTTCAGGGAGCCCGGCAGTCGAGGCCACCCGAGGAGAGCTAGCGGAGCCGCCAACACTGTCCTTGATCTGGTCCCGTGGAGGGGTCATACCCGTTTTTCTCCCAACCTCTGCTCCCCCCTCATCACTTGAAGATGAATCAACATATGCAACAACTCGGGGAATCTTGGGGGTAGGGCGACCAGGAGAAAATGAGGCTTTTCTCTTTCCAGATTACCTCCCGCGAGAATTCAAGTCAGCCACAGGATCTTCAGAATCCAGATCGGGATGCCCTATTTCAACACCGCTGACCCTAGGAGGAGTAGGAATTGGCTCTGCAGGAGTCGGAGTCTCCGAAGCCATCACGCCCAAGTGTTCCCCAGCTGCTTCAGTACCCTGGAATGTAGCACTTGGCATGTTTGCAGCAGAGTGGGGAGAGTTGGTTCCACGGGAGAAAGCCACTGGCTCGGGCTCAGAGGCAGGCTCAGGGGAGTGCCCAGCCTTCTCTTTTCCCTTAGAAGAAGAAGAAGAAGAAGAAGAAGGACCCGCTTGATTGTCCTGACCAGCAGCGGTCCTACTTACTCCAAAGTCGGTCCTACTTGCTCCAAAGTCGGTCCTACTTGCTTCAAAGCCCTCCGGATCGCCCACAGCCTCTGCTGAATATGTGGTCATTTCTTGACCATGGGTCTCCTCGGGCACATAATCGGGTGCTCCCTCTTCATCATCTCCCTTGAGAGGATTCTCGGGAGCACTCTCGTCAGAGTCACCTTCGGGAGGAGCTATCCCAGCATCTCGCTGGCGAAGAGCCGCTCTTCGGCTTGCCTCCACGATGCCTTTTATCCGGCGTGCCTAAGCATCGCAGACTATGTCTACGTCGAACACTTGAAAAAAAAAGAGGAAATGAAAGGTGTTTCCTCGAGTCAGTAAACTGATTTAAAAGATAGAATGCAAGAATAACCAGGGAAAGCTTATAAAAACTTACGGCGTTTGCGGCATGCTGAAATCTAGGGAAAAAGGCGAGCTTTAATCATTTTCGCCTCGTTGAAGAGATAAGGTCTGCCCCTCTTTTCCAAAAGGCGAATGGCTACCCGAGCCAAAGTCTTCAGCTCCTCGTCGGTGAAAGCAGGAGTCATATGGTTCCATTGAGGCAAACAAAAGTATCGAGGAACCTTGCAAGTCACCGAGTGCCATCAAGATCAAAACTGATTGATTGGCCCCATTGTTCGCCCACGAAGAACCAGCTGTTCTTCCAAAATTTATTTGAAGTGGGGAAGCCCCAAACGAACCCCTTCAACTTCTCGTCTGTGGTCGGTTCGATTTCACTCTTAACCACTACGTCTTTAGGGATCCAGAGCTCGGGCTGGTTCGATTGAAGAAAATAAACCCCAGTCTTCCCCACAGGCCTTAGCGTGTAAAAGTACCGGATTTCACGAGGTGTGGGAAGTGGCTGCTTCATCCTATGCCACATTTGCCACATGCATATCAAAATTCGGTAGCTATTCGGAGTTAGCTGCGCAGGGGCAAGCCGAGCCTCAGCCAAAAACTAGGTGACGAAGGGCTGAAGGGGAAGAGTAACACCACAAGTAAGCATTGCCCTATAGATTGCCATGTGGCCAGGTGGGGGGTTCCATGCAGCTCGACCATCAGAAGGAACCAGCGAAACCATGTTGCTGTCCAGGTCGAAGCGTCGCATATACTTTTTTATCTCTTCAGGGCCAACCACGTTCGGCTCAACGTCATAGGCGCATATCCGCTCGGGAGAGAAAGGATGCGAGCGGCCTTATGCTCCTCTTCAATATCACTCTCAATTACCTTTTGGGTCCCGACTTGGCTCTCCAGGGGATCCTTTTTACGATTACTCATCCTCTTCCTAATTCGTCTCCACGGCCGAGTATCAGCATGAATGGAAAAGGAATAATCTGTCTGAGCTTCAGGCTGATAAGAGTCAGGCCGCGATGAATTCGAAGAAACAGAGGGAATCTCTGAAGTAGGAGGAACTTCGGAAGTAGCAGGTCTTTCACGAAAAAGCCCCGAAACGTCGGTGTCTAAATATTAAGGTTGATCAGGGAGAAGGTCTCCTAGTAACCTATGGACAACCGTGGCAAGAAAAACATCACCTTGTTCAATAGCAATCATACCAACAGTAAAAAGACGATTCCTAGCAGCAGGATCCATAAGAACTAACCTTGATATATCAGAAAACTTGAGCTACGCAAACTACAAAGGAAATCTTCAGAGAAGGTGGAATGGTCTTCAAGAAAAGATCCGGGTTTTGAGGTTGAGGATCTTGGCAAAACTAAGAAATGAGGGTCTAAACCTAAATAACTCAAAGAAAAGTAGCAGATGCAAGTGAACTTCTTTCAGGAAGAGAAAAGAAAAATGGCAAGAGATTTTTTGCAGAGAAAAGAAAAGGATCTTCCCCACGAAGCCTCAGGCTGATATATATAGGCAGTATCGGTTTCAAAAAAAATCGAAACCCTAGAGAGGGTAGGTGAAGAAGCGGGAAAACGGGGAGGCAAGGGGAGTGACGTGGGTTACATACGAATGAACAGAAAGGTCGTGTCCCATTAATGCCTCCTACCACGACCAAGCAAAAGGAGACAGGTGGGAATCAGAGAGAGCCTTGAGCCGTCAGAAAGTCAGTGTGTCACCATCAAAAGATTTTTGAATAGTGGGTGGATCAAGTGTGTGCGGACATAATTGAGACACGTCAGCAATACTTCGAATCAAACGAGGATACTAAAAACCAACATTAATATGAAAGATGACAAATTAAAACAAGTCGTCAGAAACGAAGCAAACAGGGGTTAAATATTTATCCCGAGCAAGCGGTATTCGGCTCAAATATTTAAGGGGGTATTGTTATAGGTAAAAATCGTCATAAAGGACACGTCACCACCTTGAAGAAGCCATGTAAGCGGAAGTCAGGAAAAGTCAACTCGAAAGGGGGAAATCCCCCAAGTAACCCACTCGGCTGAAACCAAAGAGACCCGAACACAAACAAAGAGAACCAGCTCGGGCAACACCACCTACTCGGGCATACTCGGGCATACTCAGGGATCAACAAGAAGAGATGGTTGCGGAAACTCACTTCCCAAATACGGAAGGAATCAGTAGTGGGTACCTCCACAATACGTAACAGTGCAACCCTTCAGAGTTTAACAAGGAAACAAACAGGTCTCCCGCGAATAAAGGAGAAAGAATCCGGCCCAAACTCGGACTCAGCCAAAACAGGAAACATATCACGCCTAAGAAGGAAGCAGAATCCGACTAGGACTGGGAAACCGCTCAAGACTTGGGCGCCACGACACCAAACCCTAGCGGCATCCCTAAACCCTAGAAACAACATGTATAAATACCCTTTGTAACGCATAAGGGAGAGATCTATCGTTTTCGAGCATAAGAGAGACCAGAGCGAATTTTTGTAATCAATTTTTATATAGTGGATTTTGGTTTCGTTGCTTAGGCAACAACCCATAGACGTTTCTCCGATCATCGGAGTTTTACCACGTATTTCTTGCTCATTATTTTTGCGGTATTAAGATTCAAACTATTATGACTCACAAACGTGATCTCAAATCATCGATCAAGTGTTGACGAAAAATCACCGTCAACATAATCCAATTAGGTTTCTGTCAAAAAGGGTTGTGAATACTCATTTAAAGAAGAGAGAAGATAAGTGTGATTTTTTTTTAGTTCTAGCCTCCAGAGAAAATTGTGAGAAAGTCTCTCAATATATTTCTTGTTGTCTTATGTGTTGAGTACACAACAAGAACAAAAATTTGAGGGTCAATATTTTTTCTGTTCAATACCGATACGCTCACCTGTCAGTTCTTTAGTGTTGGAGATTCGGTGTGGAAGAACTTGGTTCGAGGGAATCACAAAGATTCTACAAGGGTAATGATTTCATTCTTTACTTCTTTTTGAATCAAATATTAGAAGCAATATGATTACAACGATCCAGTAAAACGGTTTTGTTTTTAGAAAAATTTTATTCGGGTCCACCATTCTGTTGCACCTTTGTTTTCAAAACCTACAAGTGGTATTAGAGCCACGTTGTAATTCATATTGATTCTAATATTATAATTGATTTCCGAAGTAGGCACTTTGCATTAGATGTTATTTTATGGTTATTTTTATTTATGTGATGAATGGTAAATAAAAATGATTTTTGGTCGTTAATTATATGGTTCCTTTGGATTTTTTGTTTTGTTTTGTTTTTTGGTTTCTTCAATTTTTAGATAAAAATTTGTAAACCCAAAGGGGTATAGGATTTTTCAATTGTAAATTGTGAAATTGAAGAAGACGGCATTATTGATGAGATTGGATCGCATCCTGGAGAAAAATTATAACAAGACCAAGTTTTTAATTAGATTAATTTTGAGGTTGTAATTTAAATATCCAAAGGAACTCGGCCAAAATTCATTTAGTTTTTATTTTGCTTTTTCTTATTATATTTTATGCGATAATTATATAACATGTTCATGCAGATACTATGTCATCTAAATTTATAACTGCCTACTAGAATCATAATAACATGTGCAAACATTTTTTATTCTAAAAATTGTTTTAGATTATAAACATGGTTTTCTGTTATAATTGTTTTTATTAGATAATACTATTGCTATATTCGAAACTGCACAGTGCAGATTTCGAAAATTTCTATTTGAATACATATATTTTTTTAATAGTTCAAATTTGGTAGTTCAAATTTAATCGAAGCTCAAATAATTATAAAGAGTTTATATTTATGGATAGATTAGAACATCATAATAAATTTAGATTTTTAGAAAATCCTGTAAATTTATTAGATGTAAATACACATAAATCTAAGTTCATAATTTTAAAGAGTTTAATATTATCATAACTTAGAGCTTCTTAATAAATTTAGATTGTGAAGAAATCCTGTAAATTTATTAAGTGTATATATGATCAACACAACAAACCTAGTAAATAAAAATTTGGTTAAAATCTGTTTTAACATTTTTTTTTTTACTAGGATTATAAAATATTAGATATTTTGTAATTAAAATACATCATATTCAAAACATTGAGTGGGAGAGGGTAATATGACAATATTACCCATGGAATTAATACAACACCGTGAGATTTAAATGGCGCCTCGAGACGCCTTGATTTCGTCCTCCCTACGGAGGGTGTCCATTTAGGTCAATAGCAAGGTATTCTTCCATGTGATAGGATTTTATAGATGTATTTCAAAATTGACCTACCTTAGGGTGGCAATTTTTTAGTTAAGTCGGAAAAATCTGAAATGGTAGGTTACACTCAAAAGATGTAATTAAGCTTGTTAATTACAATCTTGACCAAATCTAACAGTGGTTAATAAAAGTTGAAAATATGAGATATTTTCATTTAACTTTTATTAATTGAGAAAGTCTCAATTCAACTATCAAATACGTGACCTATCCTACGATGGCCCGTTATTTGTGAAAATTGAATTATTGAGGTAATTGAGTAAATAATTTTTCTATATTTTTTCACATGCATCATGCATCATATTTACATTACCAAAATTTATATATGTGATATATATATTGTGGACTCAAATTAATTGTAAATGATTGTTTTTTAATTTCAGCAAACAAAACATGACCAATCAAATAATCACGATACTCACTACTGAAAAACTGACCAGTGAAAATTTTGTCAAATGGAAAAGTAACATGAACATCGTGTTTGTATGTGAAAATTTCAAGTTCGTCTTGATGCCAAGTTCGTCCTGATGCCAAGTCCTTAGCAAATGTTGCTGAGGCATATGATCGTTGGTACAATGCCAACAACAAAGCCTGCTGCTACCTGCTAGTAGGCATGTCTTGCATGCTTAGAAGTAAGCACGAAGTGGTTAAAACCGCGAAAGGGATTATGGATTCCCTACATGCTATGCTTGGGCTCCCTTTTGAACAGTCTCGTCATGAGGCTGTAAAGGCTATTATGAACACCCGAATGAAGAAGGGAACTTCAGTTCGTGAGCATGTGCTCAAGATGATTGAACACATCAACGAGGCTGAAATAAATGGCGCATAAATTGATGAAGCCACTAAGTAGGGATTATTTTGGAAACCCTATCCCCTAATTCCCTTCAGTTCAAGAGCAACTATTTCATGAACAAATTTAAATATAACATGACTCAGTTGCTCAACGAGCTTCAAACCTTTGAACCCATTTCGAATGAAAAAGAAGGTGAGGCAAATGTTGCCGAAGTCACAACTTTCTCTTCTAGAAAGTCCAAAAAGAGGAAGAATAAGAATTGAGGAGGTGGCGAGTTGAAAAAGAAAAAGGGCAATAACAAGGCTAAGAAAAACAACAACAACAACAACAACAAAAACAAGGCAAAGAGCTTTGACAAGAAGGCCAAAGGAAAATGTTTCCACCGTGGCATAGAGGGTCATTGGAAGAGGAACTGTAAAAAGTACCTCGAAGAGCTCAAGAATATAAAAGAAAAGTAAATCAGATTTACTTGTTTTAGAAGCTTGTTTAGTTGAAGATGATATGTCTCCCTGGATAGTTGATTCAGTTGCGACTAACCATGTTTGTTGTTCTATGCAGATGCTTGATTCTGCAATAGAGCAAGCCAATGAGGACTACATGATGAGAGTGGGCAATGGGGCTATGGTGTCGGCAAAAGTAGTGGGAAAAGTCTGACGTCCCTTTTATAATTAATTTCTTGCTTTGAACAATGTTTATTATATCCCTGGTTTTAAAAGAAATTTGATTTCTATTTCAAGACTATATGAACAATTATTTTAAGGTTTCTTTTGATAATATAGTTGTTATCATTTCTAAAAAGGGTTTAAATATTTGTTCCAGAATTTTAGATAATGGTCTCTATTGTTTAAGACCAACCTCTAATACACTGCTTAACACTGAAATGTTCAAAGTCGAACAACCAAGGTCGAAAAGCAAAAGATTTCTCCTAATGATAACACACACCTATAGCATCTTGGATTGGGTCATATAAACCTAAATAGGATTGAAAGACTAGTAAAGGAAGGTCCTTTACGAGAGCTAAAAGTTGTCACCCTTCCAGTTTGCGAATCTTGTCTGGAAGGTAAAATGACCAAACGACCATTTTCGGCAAAAGGTCAAAAAGCCAAATAACCTCTTGAGTTTATACATTTTGACGTGTGCGGTCCCATTAATGTACAAGCAAGAGGAGGTTATGAATATTTTGTCATTTGCATTGACGATTATTCTAGGTATGGTTATATTTATTTAATGCAAATTAAAGAAAATCAGAAACTTTTGGAAAGTTTAAGGAATTCCAAATGAGGCTGAAAAGCAATTAAATAGATCGTTTAAAACTCTTCGATCAGATCGAAGAGGTGAATACCTTGATATTGAATTCTTGGATAATTTAATCAAACATGGGATTTTATCCCAAGTGACTGCACCTAGGACATTGTAGCAAAACGGTGTCGTAGAAAAGAGAAATAAAACATTGCTTGATATGGTGAGATCCATGTTGAGTTACTCATCATTACCCATGTCATTCTGGGGATATGCTGATCATTCTTCTACAAGTACCAAAATTCCACACTTGGAATACACAAATCAAAGTGAAACGTATAATGGCAAGCGGGATCATTCCTCAGGGAAAGGGAGGATACTTGGCTATAACTAAGATATTTACACTTATCTAAACTATGTGTGGAAAAGTAAAATTCATTTTTGGTTTGGAAGTTGTTTTGAAAACTAAGCTAAATTAAATTAAGCAAATCTAAAAGCAAGTAATTAAAGTTGAGTGAGTGTGAATGTATGGGAATGGATATTGGGGAATTGATTGAACATTCAACAACCAAAAGATTTCCTATATGTAATGAATTAGTCCAATTAAATGCTTCAATCCAACTCAAGTGTAAGGATTCCCATCTATTGATTGGCTTATTTCGTGGACAAACCACATATTGGGGCTTGATGTAAGGGTAGCTTAGGTATTTGATGGTTGGTGTTTTACACAACCAAGGCCCTCTCAAGACCTCAAGAGAAGAAGCACCAAAGGTAAATTCTAGTGCTTACTTGCTTTGAAGAGATCTAGTTGCACACACACACAACTCATGCATAAATCTTATTCTTGTATGTTGTGTGTTTTATATGTGTGCATGCATGTTCTTGAACATCTCTTCTTGCATGTTTTATTTGATTGCATCTTGTTCATTGAAATACCATGACATGTTTAGGCATTAGGATGCATTCACTTCCCACACTTGCACTTCATGATTAGTCTTAAGTGTGGTGTAATTTGTTTCCGTTTGTGTGATCGGAAGCGTCCGCGCTTGCACGATGGTGTGCATGTCTTAGCGCGATGGTTGACCACTTGAGAAGGTCTCATTCTTCTCTTGGATAAGTGGTAGTTTTGGTTTGGTTGATTGGAGTAAGGTGTTTAGTTTCAAAAGATTGGATTTCAATGTTTTAAGTGTTTTCAAAACTGACATTTGCATGGTCTTGTGACCATAACTTTTTACAAAAAGCTTCAAAATAAGTTTTGAAAATTGTTGTACAAACTAGACACCCATACCTTTCCAACGGTATATTATTTGTAATATTTCATGACCGTTTGGATTGGTTTTAAAATCTCCAAAGTTACAACCAAAACAGGGCAACTCTGTTGTTGTCCGTTTCTGACCTTTGGTCACTCAATGGACCATAACATTTTCTACGGATATCAAAATGTTATTCTGTAAAAATTAGTAGAAAGTAGAAATCCATACCTTTCCAAGGATATATTATACGAAAGGTTTCGAAGTCGTTTGGTCATGTTTCGAAGCGCTCGAATCTTGAGCCGCTGCACTGACTCGAGTACCACGAAAATGCCCATAATTTTTCCATTCTTCCAAAACGACATAGTTTCACTTGGGCATTATAAATACATATCTTTCTCATCATTTTGATGGTAGAGCCACAAAATCAAACCCTAGAGAGAGAGGCTCCATATTCTTGAGAGAGAAAGAGAGACTTGAGAGAAAAAGCTTAAAGATTACATCTTTATCTCTCTAAACCCATTCCCACATGCACAAATCATCATCTAGGCATCATCTAGGTTCATCTAGCATGTGCTAATGCATGGGTCTTCTTCAACACACATGGTATGATTTGTTGAACACTTTTATCTTACATAATTAGTGTTTCTACTTATCAATTTTATCTCATTTATTACTTGTATGTGTTTAGATTAATTTCTACATACATGATTGAGATTATGTGTTGATTGGGTTATTTATGTTAGCTAGGTTTTCATGCCTATTTTATATCTAGCTAATTAATCTCAGTATATGATTGAGATTATTTTTGATAGCTTAATTGATTAGGTCATTATTGCCTTAAAGCTATGCCATAAACATTCTTGTGTGATTTATTGATAACTAGGTTGATAGATTGTATTTTAATCAACTAGTTAATCTTTTGAATGTTTGTGGGTTATTTGTGATAGCTATTGTATTTAGGATTGGTCATCCTTAACATAGCTAAAGTTGTATGCAATGTCATATAGCTATTTTCATATCTAGGATTGATTTTATTGACATCATATAATCCTAGATAAGCATTTAGTGTTCCCTAGCATTACTTGCATATTTGGATATCTTTGCATATTCACATAGGGTTTTGATCTCTTCGGAGAAGTAAGTCTTGTGTGATAGACCGGGATTAGGTCGGACACCGGGATTAGGTGGTCACATGAGCAAATTGGACTAGGTCCATTTTTACAGGCCTGCGGGTAGTGGTAGCGGGATATTGGCCGGGATTAGGCCGTCAAACCTGGATTAGGTTGTATACGCTATCACAATTAGTGGATTCGAGGTTCGAGTGTGGCTCACTTACCAGCCCGTGGTTTTTCCCTGTTGAGGGTTTCCACGTAAAAATCAAGTGTCATTTATATTTCCGCACCTTTACACTTGATTTATTGTATTGACTAGATTGGGGTATTTTCGTAATATTGACTAAACGCGAAAATTGGTAATAATTGATAAAATCTATTCACCCCCCATCTAGATTAATATTAGAACACACCTTGAGAACTTTCATCAAGGATTGTTCTAAAATTGATGTAAGCTATTTATAGTCCAAATTCAAACATGTAACTCAAGTAAACCCTACTATGAGTCTTGGTAAGAATATAGCTTCAAGTTACTACAGAAGTGAGCCCCACTATGAGTATTCACCTAAAAAATTTCTTAAGAACACATTCAAGGTCTCTTACCATGTAAAACATTCAAATCATATATATATATATTCCAATTCATAATGCTCAAGGTTGTAGAATGAGTTGAAAACCATTCAAACTTTAAACCACAATCTTCATATGTGAACCAGTTTACAAACAAGCTGAATTGAACCTCAATGTTAACTTAGTAAAATAAAATGGCAACTTTAAGGCAATGAAAATGGAATATACCAAGAGAGGATTTATAATGACATATGGCTAGTTCAAATACATGGGATTATCACAAAGGTTGTGTCATCCAATATGAGGGCTTAGTTACACATACTAGAAATATAAATGAAAAGAGCAAAGTTGTAGAGGAAACCCATCAAAGCCTTTAAAAGTCCACTTGTTCCTTGATGTACTTGAGATTCGCTTAGCCTTGGTGAATCTCTTCTTATCTCTTCAATTAATTCCCAAGATGTGGATGGGTTTTGGTGGGAAAGTTAGGTGTATGGTGGGTTAATTGGAGAGTTAAAGTGTTTGGTTGTTATGGTGGAGATTTGTTTTATGGAAGTTTTTGAGAGAGGTTAGGGTTTTCAAGAATGGTGGAGGGTTTTTTAGGGAATGGGAAAGAGGGATATTTATAGGGGAATCTCAAAAGATAAGGTTGCAATATCGGAATGCTAATGTGGTGCTAAAATGATGGTTGAAAAGGGTGGTCAAGCCGCCAAATGGTGATCGCCGAATGGGAGCTAAAAACCACTGGAATTGATAGGCGGTTTCAATCTACGGTTGAATTATGGCCGCTGAATTGCATCTGACTTCTCTGGAGACAAACGACGGTTTCAATCTATGGCCAGGGGGGGGTGAATAGATTTTATTTGATTTTACCCAATTTTTGTGTATGGTCAAGATTACGAAAATACCCCTAACTAGTCAATATAATAAAGCAAGTGTAATATGTGCGGAATATTAAATAACACTTAATATTTACGTGGAAACCCTCACGGGAAAAACCACGGGCTGGTAAGTGCGCCACACTCGAACCTCAAATCCATTAATGGTAAAATGAATACAACCTAATCCAGGTATAACTCACCACCACTACCTAATCCCAGTATAAGTGAACCTAGTCCAATTACTTGTGATTTACGCAACCTAATCCCAGAAGCTACACAAGTCTTACTTCTCAATGAAGAGATAAAATGCCTATGTGAATATATGAAATATCCAAAATGCAATTAGAGCTAGGAAACCCAATATGCTTATCCAGGATGACAATATTGCAATTAAAATAATCCTAGATATCAATAGCTAAATGACATGTCAAAAAGCTTAGCTAAATATAGATTATGAAAACCTAGATAGCTATCACAATACAACACTCAATCAATTCATCACAAATAATCTCTATCTTGTATCTAGCATATGATCTAAAAACATAAAAGTGAATAAAGAGATTACTTGTTAAGAAAGATACTAAAATTAGATGAAGTTAGTAAAAATCTTACCAAGTAAGTTATGATGATGCAAAACCATGCATGGATGATGCAAGATGTTCTTTGATGCACAAAGGAATAGTTTTGAGTGTTTAAAGAAGAGTTCTTGAGGATTTTTCTCTTGAAGTATGTTCTAAAGGAAAAATATGCTTTATGGACTCTTAAGAACTGACCTAAGAAGAAAGAGGCATAAATATAGAGTGCCAAAAAGAAATGACATCGTTTTGAAAAAAATGCCCTCATTTTCTTCTATGTCGCCACTATGTCGCTGTGGCGACACTTCATGGTCACGGTCGCCACTTTGTCGCTATTGACAAAGTCGTTTTGTGTGTATTTAAAAATCCACTTGTCAAACAATATTTATAAAAATCTCACAACGCCTTAAATGGTTTGAAAGCACAAGTATGGCGGTAAGTGGGGTGTCATCCACAAGGATTGGGATTAGCAATAACTAGCTAATGCTTAAGCAATATTAATGCGTAAAAAAATAAAAGTAAATGATGGTATTGTGATGTATGAAATAATAAACAAACAAACTAAACTAGCAAAGTAAACTAGATGAAGTAAATGGGGTGAAAGATATATATATTGAAAAGAATACTCGGTGTGTATAATATAAAGCTAGAGGGGAGGGGGGGGTGAATAGATTTTAACTATTATTACCCAATTTTCGCATGCAAGTCAATTTTACAAAAATGCCCCTACTAGTCAAAAATACATACAAGTGTAATATAGTGCGGAATTTAAATAACACTTGATGTATACGTGGAAACCCAACCACTGGGAAAAACCACGGGCTGTATAGTGCGCCACACTCGGAACTCGAAATCACTAATTGAAATGAAGTTTACAACCTATGTAGACCTCGTCTAACACTCCGGTCTGTAACCCCTCACTTCTACCCAGCGGGCCTTTATTAGCAACCCTATTCCAATTTGCTTGAGGCCTAAGCACTCTTAGCCTCAAGACTTACTTCTCAATGAAGAGAAACAACCTATGTGAATATATATGAATATTCAAATAACAAACAAGGCTAGGTAACCTTAGATGCTTATCTAGGATGATGAGATAATCAATTTAAATCAATCCTAGATATCAATTGCTAAATGACATGTCAAATAGCTTAGCTAATCAAGATTAAGCAAAAACCTAATTAGCTATCACAATCAACACTCAATCATTTTCATCACAAATAATCTCTAACTTGTATCTAGCATATAATCAAAAGCATACAAGTAATTAAAGAGATGTATTAATATGAAAAACACTAAAGTAATATGAAATTAGTGAAGAACATACCAAATAAGATGTGATGATTCAAAACCATGCATGGATCAATTCTATGAAGGCATAGAAGATCAAATATGAAATTTGATGCAAAAGGGATTTGATTTGAGTGTTTAAAGTTGAGTTTTTGATTTGATTTTTTCTCAAAAATCTCTCTTGAATGTTTAGGGTTCTAAGGTCTCAAAGAACTTCATCAGAGAATGAGAAAATAAGATATTTATAGACATCAAGAATTGGGCATGTGAAAAGACAATTTTGCCCCTGAAACGCATCGTTCGGCGGTTTCAATCGGCGGCCAGGCCGCCGATCACGACCGCCGAATTGAGCTCGTGAAGAACAGAGCATCAACGGCGGTTTCATTCGGCGGTTTCGTGACCGCCGATCCAACCGCCGAATTAGACCGAGAGATTAAAATCGATCAGGTATGAACGGCGGTTTCGAACGGCGGTCGTGACCGCCGATCTTAACCGCATAATTGCTTCAGACCAATCTGGACTGAAACGGCGGTTTCATTCGGCGGCCAGGCCGCCGATCATAACCGCCGATCACCAACAATGGTGAAAACCAAGGAGAAGCCAAGGGCATTCTCCATAGGCGGTCTTCGCGCGAAACCAAGCACTCATTAGTGCAAGCGCGGATGTTTCCGAACAATGTCGGGAAACGAATTATAAAGCACATATACACACAACAAGATATATCAACCAAAGTGCTAGTGTGTAAAGTGACATGTGAAGAGTATGCACACAAATGCAAGTATGCTAAGTGTGTGTGTGCTACTAATTCTCTTCAAAGAAAACCAAGCACAAGAGATTATACCTTTGGCGTGCTTGTATCTTGAGGTCATGGAAGGGCTTTTGATCTTCAACATTAAACACTTAGACTACCCTTACATTCAAAACCCCAACATGTGGTTTGACCACGAAATAAGCCAATCAACAAAACGGGAATCCTTACAATCTCCCCCTTTGGCTATTTCGTAACAAAACCACCACTCACATTGATTCCTCACAACAAAATAAACCTATGGGTCAATGAAGATTTTCTACAATACAAAGAGATATATAAAAATAAAACTTGAAGTCTTCAATCTCTTGTAGAACAGTCATTCCCTGAAACAAGGTTTCTAAACTTTCCAAAACAAGAAAAGGTGAGATGAATCAAGTGAGATTAAAACAAGCATTTGCATATTTAAAAAATTAAGCACAACATCATGTTGTTTTATGTATGCAATGCTCCCCCTCAATATATAATCTCCCCAATGTGCACCACAGTATATATTCTCCCCAATGTGCACCAATTGCTACAACAATTTGCACCTCCCCTTACCACATTCTACTCCCCCTTTTTGTCATGATATAGACAAAGGAGTAGTCCCCAACCGGGTCACTCAAGGCAAAGAGAGATAGTAGCATTCTAGTATATGCATAATCAATGTAAGTCACTTTATGCAATCTCAATTTATTGGAGAGAAACGAGGAGATTTATTAGATAAAATGTGTGAAACAAAATGCTTTGCATACAAGACATATAGCATTCAAGTCCAAAATACCATGGTATTTGGCAAAGCAAATGACAAAGGTTTCTAATAGGAATTCAAACCAATTTCACCATTGTCATGAGAGAAGCAAGGATATAGAAATTTCATTGATTTCAATTTAAGAACAACTATATCCAACTTTATAAGCTAAACATGTCATGAGCAACTTTGCACCCTATTTGATTTTTCCGGGAATGAAACCCATATGATAGTAGACATGTTCAACACATAAAGAAAGAGAGACAATTTGGAATATAAATTCCTTTGAACGGATACAAGATCCTTTATTCATTTTGAGTCTCATAAGCTTTTTCACACAAGTTTTGCATTTATAAATTGCAATCATCAATTCATGCTTTTTCATTTAAGCATGTACATGAATTTCATGCTTTTCATAAGACATTAGCATGTTATTTAAGAATCATCATGTCATGGAGATAATCATAGGTCATTCAAATCATACTTCCTACATACATCTCCTAGTCCAAAAAAGCATGTTTGAACATAAATATGACATGGATTGTAAACAAGCAAGGTTCACACTTATTGAATTGAAAACATATATACATATGTGCAACCAAGCTTACTCAAGCAATCAACCAAGAAGCATAAGATTTTTCAAATTTTTTGCAAGTGACAAGAATGCAAAAATAGCTCTCTTTGCTTGAGTTCCCCATATGGGGTTAGTATCATCCTTCATTAATGAAGGGCATGAGGTCCTATGGACCTACCAAGTCCATTGGACTTAGTTGAACCTATTTGAGACTTGTTAGTCTCGTAGCAAGCGGGTTCATTTTTCCTTATCCACATAGATATGACATTTTTCTTCTTAGTGGTCAAAGGTTGCATGTCATTCACTAACCTAGGATTATTGACAAAGGAATTCCTAGGCTCATGCAAGTGGGCTTTTCTTAGCCTCTTTTTCTCTATCATGCTATTAATCCTACAATGCTAAATGTACTTAAAGCACTTAGGCCTAATATGCCTATAAACACCACAATAATGACAAGTTGGTACAAAGTAAGAATTCATACCATGTTCTTGTGAAGTCATTGGAGACTCATCATGCATTTGATGTCTCCTTTGGTGTTGAGCCGGTTCATGTCTTCTATTTTGTTGAACTGGAATGGGTTGCCTCCTTGGATGAGGTAGCATGTTTTGCCTCTTTTCATAGTGAGTCATTTGTTGAGGAGAGTTGACTCGAGAGGCTCTAATCCGTTGAGCTTGGGGTTGTCTTGCTCTCACCACCTTCACTTGTGCATTTGTCGAACATTGTCCTAGTTCTAACTTCTTCCTAGGAGTTTGCACCGGTGACGCTTCTATCTTACCCAAACTCTTCACAAAGACGGTCTTCTTAGGAATAGAGCAATCCTTGCTCACTTCGAATCCAAGACCTCTTTTGTCACAAGGGCTTTTTCCTACACCAAGTATGTTGTCAAGTTTCTTGGTGCTTGTGGTCATTCTAGTCAATGACTCTTTGGCTTCAACAAGCTCTCTCTTCAAACCCTCTTCATTCCTCTTAGACAAAGCTAGCTCATCTTTTAGCTTGTCTTCTTCCACCATGGATCTTATCACTTCATCATTCAAGTGATCAACTTGTGTTGAAAGCCTAAGTAGTTCTTCCTTTAACCTTTGAATCTCTTTTTCATTCTTTAACTTAGAGCTTTCAAAACTTTCAAAGTTGTCCTTAAGATCCATTTTCTCCACTTGCTTCCTTAACAGGTCATTGTATGTTGAAAGCTCTAGATTTTCTTCCTCTAAAATCCTTAGGAATCTATCTTTCTTCTTCATGGAGCTTTCAACATTGACTATAAAGTCATGCACATCCATATTCTCTACATTTCCATTTGTAGAGTTAGAAAAGGAGTCATCTCCACTAGTGTCATCTTCTAGACTCTCCTCCTTTCCTATGGATCCAATTTCCTCATCAAGACCTTCACCTTGATCTCTTGAGTCAATAAGTGCCATATCCCAATGTGAAGCAACAACTATCTCCTCTATAGCTACTTCTTCGACTTTCTCTTCTATGGGATCACTAGCAACGGAATTCTTACCAACAACTTCATTTTCTTCATTAGTGGCACCCAATGCCTTGAAGTTATTGATAAGCTCATCATCACTTGATGACTTATCTCCCTATCCGGAGTCATCACTTTCACTCCAAGTGGCGACCATCATTTTTTCTTTCTTGTTCTTCAAATTCCCACAATCTGGTGAGATATGACCTATGCCGCCACACTCATAGCATTGGACCCCTTTCTCTTACCTAGGCTCATGCTTCTTGAAGAGAGCCTTTTTCTTCAAGACTTAGCCTTTGGATCCAAAGCCACTCTTCTCGAACTTGACAAATTTCTTGAATCTTTGAAGCATCAAAATCATGTCTTCGTCCAAGTCACCTTTCTCCTCATTCCCTACCTTAGAAGCACTCAAAGCAATTCCTTTTTGCTTCTTTGAAGGAGTGGAGCTAGGACCCTTCCTAGACTCGTAGGCGAGAAGTCTACCTATTACCTCGCTCGGCTTCATGTCCTTAAAATCACTGTTTTCTTCTAAAGCCGTCACCTTAGACTCAAACCTCTCGGGAAGCGATCTCATTATCTTTTGCTTGATCCTTCTATCCGAGTAAGGGTCACCAAGTTGATGACTTTGGTTGACAATGTCCATCAACCTAATCTCAAAGTCGTTGAAGCACTCATTCTCCTCCATCCTAAGTGTCTCGAATTGAGTTTGGAGGACTTGAAGTTTGGAGTCCTTCACTACTTTGGTTCCCTCGTGTGCAACCTCTAAGATGTCCCATGCCTCCTTGGCTATCTTAGTGTTCTGAATCAGTTTGTACTGATTTTCGTCCACTGCACATATAAGGGCGTGCCATGCCTTTTGATTCCACTTGGACAACTCAAACTCGGGTTGTGTCCATTGTGCCTTAGGCTTGAGCACTTCTTCTCCTCCACCCGTGGGAGTCATCATAGGAGGTGAATATCCATCTTCAATGGCCATCCATGCCCTATCATGGATTTGACACACATATGCCTCCATCTTCCCTTTCCATTGGGAGTAATTTATGCCGGTGAGGAGGGGAGGCCGTGTGCTTGAAGCACCCTCATGGTTGCCACCGTATCCACTCATTGTATGAAATGAATGAATTCAAATGAATGCAAAATGTATGAATGAGCACAAATCACACAAATGCAAAACACACCTAAAATGAGCTAGGATCACCTAAGTATATCTAGGAACCCGCTCTGATACCAATTGAAAAGAATACTTGGTGTGTATAATATATAAAGCTAGAGGGGGGGTGAATAGATTTTAACTATTATTACCCAATTTTCGCATGCAAGTCAATTTTATGAAAATGCCCCTACTAGTAAAAAATACATACAAGTGTAATATAGTGCGGAATTTAAATAACACTTGATGTATACGTGGAAACCCAACCACTGGGAAAAACCACGGGCTGTATAGTGCGCCACACTCGAAACTCGAAATCACTAATTGAAATGAAGTTTACAACCTATGTAGACCTCGTCTAACACTCTGGTCTGTAACCCCTCACTTCTACCCATTGGGCCTTTATTAGCAACCCTATTCTAATTTGCTTGAGGCCTAAGCACTCTTAGCCTCAAGACTTACTTCTCAATGAAGAGAAACAACCTATGTGAATATATATGAATATTCAAATAACAAACAAGGCTAGGTAACCTTAGATGCTTATCTAGGATGATGAGATAATCAATTTAAATCAATCCTAGATATCAATTGCTAAATGACATGTCAAATAGCTTAGCTAATCAAGATTAAGCAAAAACCTAATTAGCTATCACAATCAACACTCAATCATTTTCATCACAAATAATCTCTAACTTGTATCTAGCATATAATCAAAAGCATACAAGTAATTAAAGAGATGTATTAATATGAAAAACACTAAAGTAATATGAAATTAGTGAAGAACATACCAAATAAGATGTGATGATTCAAAACCATGCATGGATCAATTCTATGAAGGCATAGAAGATCAAATATGAAATTTGATGCAAAAGGGATTTGATTTGAGTGTTTAAAGTTGAGTTCTTGATTTGATTTTTTCTCAAAAATCTCTCTTGAATGTTTAGGGTTCTAAGGTCTCAAAGAACTTTATCAGAGAATGAGAAAATAAGATATTTATAGACATCAAGAATTGGGCATGTGAAAAGACAATTTTGCCCCTGAAACGCACCGTTCGGCGGTTTCAATCGGCGGCCAGGCCGCCGATAACGACCGCCGAATTGAGCTCGTGAAGAACAGAGCATCAACGGCGATTTCATTCGGCGGTTTCGTGACCGCCGATCCAACCGCCGAATTAGACCGAGAGATTAAAATCGATCAGGTATGAACGGCGGTTTCGAACGGCGGTCGTGACCGCCGATCTTGACCGCATAATTGCTTCAGACCAATCTGGACTGAAACGGCGGTTTCATTCGGCGGCCAGGCCACCGATCATAACCGCCGATCACCAACAATGGTGAAAACCAAGGAGAAGCCAAGGGCATTCTCCATAGGCGGTCTTCGCGTGAAACCAAGCACTCATTAGTGCAAGCGCGGACGTTTCCGAACAATGTCGGGAAACGAATTATAAAGCACATATACACACAACAAGATATATCAACCAAAGTGCTAGTGTGTAAAGTGACATGTGAAGAGTATGCACACAAATGCAAGTATGCTAAGTGTGTGTGTGCTACTAATTCTCTTCAAAGAAAACCAAGCACAAGAGATTATACCTTTGGCGTGCTTGTATCTTGAGGTCATGGAAGGGCCTTTGATCTTCAACATTAAACACTTAGACTACCCTTACATTCAAAACCCCAACATGTGGTTTGACCACGAAATAAGCCAATCAACAAAACGGGAATCCTTACATATATGATGGAGACTACGGAGTTAACGGACTCGTAAGTCGAACATTGAGCAAATGCAATAAACACGTAAATAAGCACGTCTAATCAGAAATAACCAACCTAGGGTGTATAGCGTTGGTTATTTATTCCTAGCGAGTGGTAAATCTAGGGTGTATACCTCCCACTAGCGATTAATCAGTCCTGAACAACCAACCTAGGGTGTATAGTGCTCGTTGCTCATTTCAGATTCTTGGCAATGAAGCTCGTCTATCTAACAAGGGCTCAACCGATTACTAACGTAGCCACCCTAAGGTGTATAGAGGTGGCTTCCAATCCTTTCACCAGTGCCAACCTAGGGTGTATAGTGCCGGACACCCATTCACGGTTAGATTAAGATCGCGGTTAAAGAGTCGGGATTCGAAGAATGCCATCTATTCAATAAAGCTATAAACAACCTAATAGGGTGTATATCAAGTGATCCATTCAAACATAATCCAAAGAGAACTTGCTAAGAGGGTGTATCCAAGACAAGCAATCAATGAAAACAATACATACAATCAAATCGATCAATGAAAGATAAACATGAATAACTATAGAATAAAGTTTATATACAAAGCCCAACATTCTACAAACTACTCCATCAACCCCTTAGAGAGGATTTAACTACTCATTACAACAAGGAAATTGAAACAAATTATAGCACGATGTGTACAAAACTATCTAGAGGGGGGGGGGGGAGTGTGAATAGATTTTAAACTTATTACCCAATTTTTCGTGTTTAGTCAATATTACGAAATTACCCCTAAATAGATAAAGCAATAAATCAAGTATAAAATGCGGAAATTAAATAACACTTGATTTTTACGAGGAAACCCTCACGGGAAAAAACCACGGGCTAGTAAGTAAGCCACACTCGAACCTCGAATCCACTACATGTGTAAAATGATTACAACCTAATCCCGGAAGTAATCACACACCTACCTAATCCCGGTATGAGTGAACCTAGTCCGATTTGCTTGCGATCTAAGCAACCTAATCCCGGAAGCTACACACAAGACTTACTTTCTCAATGAAGAGAATAACACCCTAAGTGAATATATGAATATCCAAATGCAACATAGAGCAAGGGAAACCCTATATGCTTATCTAAGATGATTAATATGCAATATGAACAATCATAGATATTAAAACTAAATGACATGTTCAATCAAATAGTTTGGCTAATCAAGATTAAGCACAAAACCTAATTAGCTATCACAATACAACTTCTCAAACATACAACACACTAATCTCAATCTTGTATCAAAAGATATATGAAAATCATACAAGTAATAAATTAAGATTGCTTGTTAAGAAAAACACAAAATATGTAAGATATTAGTGAAAAGCTTACCAAGTAAAGTGTGATGAAGAATCCATGCAAAGAGACATCTAGATGATCAAGGATGATGCTAGATGATGATTGATGATCATGAAAAAGTGTTTCAGTAAATAAAACATGAGTTCTTGGAATTTTTTCTTCTCTTGAAAAATATCCTAAATATGAAATCTGAATATGAACTCTCTTGATTGACCTAAAGTCAAAGTGGCATATATATAGGAGGCCAAAACAAAGTGTGGTCGTTTTGAATAAGTTGGCCTGAAATTGCCTTGGGTGCTGTATGTAGAGCGCTTCTGTACAGCGCCTGTACAGCGCCCCAACTCTGTTCTCTCGGGAAAATAGAGTGGCGATGTATGTAGAGCACTTTGTACAGTGCCCCAACAGCGACCCAACAGCGACCGAATTAAATCGATCAGGTCTGAATAGCGCTCAATGGGTGCTGTTCGTACAGCGCCTCTGTAGAGCGCTTTTGGGGGCGCCCATCCAAAATGCATCAGACCTGATGCATTTAAATGACCATTTTTGCATCAGGTCTTGTGGGCGCTATTCAGAACAGCGCTTTGTAGAGCGCTTAGAACAGCGCCCTTTGCAATGCAAGAAATCCAAGGCTATGCATGACAAGGCAATGGATAATGCAATGAGCAATCAAACTAACATGCAAGAAGAGATGAAAATAAGCATTAATGCACAACAATAAGAAACACAACATACAAAGATTAAACATATGCATGAGTTGTGAGTGTGTGCAACTATCTCTTCAAGACAAGTAAGCACATAGAAATTTACCTTCGGTGCTTATCAACAAAAGGTCTTCAAAGGGCTTCGAACAATAATACCAACACCAAACCACCCTTACAAAGAACCCCCAACATGTGGTTTGTCCACGAAATGAGCCAATCAACAAATGGAAACCTTATAGAAATCAAGAGAAAAGAATGAGAAATAACCCTTGGAGCACATCTCCTTCCTTGAAGATCCCTTCAATCTCCTAGCTTCCTTGAAGTTGAGTAGAAGAAATGAAATGGTGATGACAAGTATTCCTAGATCTAGGTTTCACAAAAATGTAATTTCTAACTGTCAAAAAGTGCTTCCAAACGTTCCCATGTTGTTCTATTTATATTGGTTACAAAAATAGGTCACTTAAGCTTTAAAAATGTCATCTGGCGCGCGCGGAGTGCGGGTGGAGTGCGGTTGCTGGACCCGCACTCACCCGTACTTTATCACTTTTTTGCTTTCGGATCTGGGCAACAGTGCGGGAGGAGTGCGGTTGGTTAACCAGCACTTGACCCACACTTTATCAATCAGGGAAAATTCCATCTCCCGGGTCTGGGCAAGAGTGCGGGTGGATGACCCGCACTTGACCTGCACTTTATCTCCTTCTCAAGAATCAGGTCCCGGGTCTCATCTGGAGTGCGGGTTGAGTGCAGGTGGCACCTGTACTTTATCTTCACATCAGGTATCAGGTCTCTGGAGTGCGGTTGAACCTCGCACTGTAGAGCTTGCTAGTGATCATGTGTCCTTCTTTCTGCATCTTTTGGCCCCTTTTAAGGCCGGAATTCTCGCACTTGCTCCTAATCATCATAAATGTAATAATACATGCAATTACGCACAATAAGCCCATCAAAGACACTAAAACGAACAAAAGTGGAACAATGGATATGGAACTGAGGGACTAAATATACAACATATTTGGCACAATCAAATACTCCCAAACTAAACCTTTGCTCATCCTCGAGCAAATAAAAGCAAAAAATAAATAAGACGGACATACTAACGACTGACACGATTGAAAAATGACTTAGACACCTAAACAATAGTTCAAAAAGCCGCAAGCCCAACTGGTGATGTGATACAGGCAGATGTGATCGAGAGAAGAAAACTTATGCTCAAAATCTAGAGCAACTTGGAGATACCAAAAGGAAACTCGCACGATCACAAATCCCACACCTAGAGGTACTCATGCATCAAGGACTACTTGCCTCCACACCTCGAGCGTAATTCGCTTCAATTCTAAAGCTCACGTGGATTCTCTCTTTTCTTTCCTCTTAGAGTCCTAAGTTCCACACAATAAAATATGCAAAGATAAATTATGCATAGCATTTAAGCAATGAACTATCCTAGGAAAGAACCACTATGCCATGGACGTGAAAGATCATGTGTCAACCAACATTCCCAAACTAGACTCGTTATGGATCAAAAAGGCTTTTCATTCGGTTACAACGTGGCTATATGAGATTATGGGGTGATACGAAAATTATTGGAAATTTTGGAGTTCAAAATTACCAATCATGCTAGAATATGACTACACCATACACTGCTCTTTTCCCTTGATTACTCACACGCTAATGTCTAAGTATTCGTTTTGCCCATACTTTTGTTTCAAGTGTTGTACTCCACATTGTAAGTACTTAGCCTCATGGTTTGAGAATCTTTTGCTTTTCTCTTTTTCTTTTCATTGAGTTACCCATTTTTCTTTTCTTTTAATGGCTCATAAGTACAATTTTTGGGTACTTTTATATTTTTAGCATTTGCTCACATTTTCAACATTTTTTCTTTGTACACTCTATTTGACCAATTGAATTCGACTCCATTCATCACCACCATTACACATCCTAGCATGATTAGCAACAAAGGTGGGCATGTGTTTAGGCTATTAGGTTTGGTTGTATGTGGTACCAAATGAAAGAGTAAGTGTTTGGCCTCAAATTTGGCTTTGGAGCACACAATATGATAGGAACATGTTTAAGGCTAATATAGGTAATTATGTGCACACACATTGCCTAATATCATTTCCACAACCATCTAACAAGGGAATGCAAGCATTCGTCATGCAATCCGCAATACAAATGTATGTCCTACAGCATGTGACACGATATGACGAGAGGAGTGTTTAAGAATAATCAATACTAACACTCAAAATGCACAATTTGGAAGTTTGTGTTTGTGATCTCACGGTACAAGGCGTGAAAGCACCGAGTCCCCTCAACTTAACACCAAAGGATGGGACGAACCCATGAAAGTGTAAGCGAGACCCTAAGGTGGTGCCAAGCCACATCACAAGATACCATGCATAAAAAGACCTCGGCAATAGCACACGCTACAAGCATCACCTCCAAACTAATTCAAGTTCGAAATTTTTGGCCAAGCGACAAAATTTGAAAAACAATTGGACACTAAAAAAACTAAAAAGACTCAAGACTCATAAAAAGCCGACTCTAAAAGGTAACTATATACCCCCAAACCAAAACTCTGTTGGAAACCAGAGAACAGAGCCTAGCGGGGGGGGAAGCACCTAATACGACTCAACAAGACTTATTAAATAAGGCAATTTATACCACATATCATAAGAGCACACCCTATCTCAAAAGTATTTTCTAACTTGGCGGAATGGGGGCAAAACAACCCCCAAACCGGATCTTAACGTAAGCTTAAAACCTGTAAGAGTATAGAATCCATATGCATGAAAATATGTTCATCTATATCAACAAAACATTCCAAATCACATTCATCAAAAACTGAATTCAATTAAGCATAAAATTGTATGGTAGAAACTCCCTTAGAAGGAAGATAGTTCTTTGTCCGTGTGTGTTCCCAAAGACATGAACCTAGTTTAAAACACAACACTTCTATGAAAAGATAATTCAAATGCAATTTGAAACATATTCCAATATAGCCTATAAAAACTTCAAATCAAACAAAAACAAAAGCTATAATTCAGTTTAAGAAATATGACCTTGGTGGGTTGCCTCCCACTAGCACTCTATTTACTATCCAAGCAAGACATGCAAGGGGCTTTACGGTTCATTAAACTCCACGGAAACAACACCCTTGTAGGTGGTTTTAGATCCCAAATATGGTTTTAGCCTATGCCTAATCACCTTAAATGTTCAATCCTCTCTCAAATTCTGAATTTCAACCGCTCCATTAGGTGAGACATCAATAACACGGTATAGACCTGACCATCTTGATTTTAGCTTCCTTGGGAACAGTTTCAGATGAGATTTGTAAAGTAACATAAGCATTCTAGGTTAGAGCTTTTTTTTTCACCAATTGCTTGTCATGAATGATTTTGGTTTTCTCTTTGTAGATCCTTGAACTCTCATAGGCTTCTAGACTGAATTCTTCCAACTCATTCAACTAATGGCATCTCTCTTCACCTGCCTTGTTGTACTCCTAATTCAACTTCTTGATCGCCCACCAAGCTCTATGTTCTAGCTCTACCGGTAGGTGACAAGCCTTACCAAAAACCATCCTAAACGGGCTCATCTCAATAGGAGTTTTGAAAGCCGTACGGTATGCCCATAAGGCATTGGGTAATTTCATTGCCCAATCTTTCCTAGTAGAGGACACTGTTTTCTCCAAAATCTGCTTGATGTGCCTGTTACTCACTTCAACCTATCCCAACGTCTGAGGGTGGTATGGTGTGGCTACCTTGTGACGGACCCCATACTTCCTTAGTAGGTTGCCTAATACCTTGTTACAGAAATGGCTCCCACCATTACTAATGATCACACGTGGAATCCCAAATCGGGCCAAGATATTTTCCTTTACGAACTTCACCACTACACTATTGTCGTTAGTCTTTGTGGCGATTGCCTCCACCCATTTCGAAACGTAGTCAACTCCTACCAAAATATAGCAATTTCCTGCAGATGGTGGGAATGGTCCCATAAAATCAAGCCCCCAATTATCAAACAATTCTACCACTAATATCCCCATTTGTGATCGGACCAAAATTGGTACGATTTTGACCCTCACTTCCATCTCTTTATGCTTGATTCTCGGGTATTATCCCGTGATTTAATTGTGTAAATTAAATGTTTTCAGGTATTTACAGAGTACATGGGCATTGAAGTAATATTGGTGAAATAGGGGTAAAAGTGTAATTATTGAAGAAATATTGAAGATGTCGTGATATTGGAAGAATGCAGGGGTCCAGGTTGCAATTGACCACACAAAACAGCCCACGCACGCCACGTCAGCAATGCTATGCGTTTTAGGAAGAAATTGGGCATCAGCCTAATAAGCAAGCCCAGGCGTGGCCTAAGGCACTCATGTGCAGCCACTAAACGCACCCCATATCACGCCTAATTGCAGCTCGTCTAAGGCAAAGAAGGAACAACTTTTTGCACCCATGTTCTCTTCTAAGTGCACCCCTATAGAAACAAAGAAGACGCAGCTGATTGCACCCCAACTGTCTACTGAATGCACCCCTTCACTATTCATTTTCTTCTTCCTTCAGCTCACGCGTGCAGCAATGGAGGTCAAACCCTATATGTACTGCCACCATTCAACACCGATCCTGGAGCTACCGTCGGCCGGTTCTTGTCCCAAACGAACGGCCAAGTGACCAGCTCACCGGTCGTTCCACTTCCGGCCACTAAATCGGCCGGAATAAACGGCCACGAAATCCATGCCTCTCCATGCCTTTGGTCGTCGCGTGTCCCTATTTTGTCGCCATTTGGCCATTCGTTGTCGCCATGGCGACAGGGAGTTGATTTCCACTCCAATTGGGTCGCCACTTGCGTCGCCATTGAAGCAAAATGGCGACATTCTTCTCTGCCAAAATCTGATTGGTGAGGAAAATTACGTAAAGCCCCCTCTGTTGGACTAAATGGTAATTTGCCATCTATGAGGGATGTTTTGGTAATTTGTCACTCGTGACCTAATTTGAAAAGCCTATAAATTCATCACCATTTTCCCACTCTTGGCCATTCTTGACAACCAAGAAACCTCCTTTCTACCATTCCTAATCCCTCCACTTCTCCTCTACCAAATCTAAATATCTAGATTACCTTCCCCAAATCATTCCTATTCTTCTCATCTTCTCCACAAATCTCCTTAGTCACTTCCCATTTGACTCCACCTATCTAGACACATCCTCATCATCCACTCTTTGCACAAGGAGCTTCAAAGGCAAGGAAAGGATCAAGCTTACAAAAGGAGACCCAATGGTGATTTCCTAATCTTTTACTTGCCTTCCCTTTGGTTGTAATATGTGTAATTAAACCCCCTTTTCTAGGGATTTTTTATGTGAGAACATTTGGATTGGGATTTGCTTAAGCTTTAATATATTTTAATCTCTATTTGTGTTCTATTCATTTTATAAATAGATTCTAGGCATTATATGATTGACATGTATATCCACTAGTTGATTATACTCTTGCTTAGGATAATTTGTTATATAATCTTGATTGGATTGACAACCTTGATGGATTGAGAACATAGTGACTAGGATAGATCATCGGAGGGTATATCAACCGCGATTATCTAAACCGTTAATTGTAACAAACCGATTCCGCCGTGACCCCCTTTCCTTAATCGGTTAGGCATTGCGGTGGAAAGTTGTTTAGGGTTCATAGTAATGATCTAAACACATCCTAGAAATCAATTGGTTAACATCTATGAGGTTGGTTCGTTAAGGTAGCTTGAGAAGCATTTCCCGTAATCCACTTGTGATCCTATTAATTCCCTAGCAATTCTATTAATTGTTTTCCCCATATATCTCTTATCTAGATTTCTATCTTATTTTATTAGTTTTATTAGTTTTATTTTACATGTATGTTTGATGGCTTGACAAACCATTCATCCATCCATTGCTTATGTTTTATATTATCGCATATAAGAATTGTTAATTTATTCAACTATCACTCTAATTCCCTGTGGAACGAATCCTACTTGCCACTTTACTAATTTTACATTTAAGTGGTGAAATCGGTTTTCAACACGAACACATTTAAAAACAATCATTTTGTTGAGTACGAACGACGGCTCATTAATTTGTGGCATCTCATTTCGCTTACCGATGTTCCCCGTGCGCTGGTATCTGTCGCACGCTAAACAAAACAGATAGGCATCCTTGAAGAGTGACAACCAAAAGAAACTCGACTGAAGTACCTTGAGTGCTGTCTTACGTGCACTAAAATGGCCCCCACACTGTAATTCATGACAGAATCGCAATACATCATAATGCTCTGATTCTGGCACACACCTTCTAATCACCTGATCAGGCCCATGTTTGAATAGATACGGCTTGTCCCAGAAGTATTCTTGTTAACCGCCAAAAATGGCAGGGATCAAAAAAGAATTTTCCACCGGCCTCAAAAGTTAAGTCGAGATAGAAGCTACCAAGGAAATTGTTAGGTTTCACGTTAATTTGTTTCAGAAAAGATATCCAAACACCCCGCTTTCCTACAAAAGGCTAGGGTAGGGACTTTTACCTACCCCGATCGGGTCTAAAACTTCCAAGACCCCGAAAGTACCCGGAAACCCCAAAAACAAAGCTCTATGGATTCCACTGTTATAAGATTCTAATACCCGTCTGACTCCGAGTACCCCGATATCCCGATACCCCGATACCCCGGTATCCCGATACGATCGATGCGTAATTCAAGAAAAAAAACGTGAAGAAGGCGAGGTACTTGAGTATCCCGATCCACTAAAAGCTAGTGGTAGGCACCTGGTGAATAAATCACGTGTTAAATAAAAATTCCACTGCTCCGACCCCGTCTGAAGCAAGAAGCAAGTACCCCCGAACAGAAATCCGAGAAGAAAGACAAGCATTAAAGGCCATCATTTGAAGTAGAATACTATGTGCATTCCCGCCATTCAAGAGTCCCATTTAAAGGTGGAGTCAACTCTTTCACTTATAAGAGGAATCACTTGATTTTAGGGATCAATTCCCTGACGAATTTGTTGATCGCCAAGGAAAGACCCGTAAATTGCTAAAACCCTAGACCGAAGTTCTAGGAGTGCCTAGCAAGAAACGGGCCTATATATTCATTGTATGATTATAGAGAAAAGTGGGATAGAAACCCTACTTCTTACTTTTCCACTTATCGACATGCACTAAAGCTCCATCGCCATCGCCTATTTAGCTTATTTTTTATCACATAACCATAACTATAGATTGTAACCCTACCATGTATTTACCATGAATGAAATGAGTTAAATGTTCATTCTATTAGTTGTTTGAATCCATTTTCCTTACTACGATTATACACCATTCTTAGTGAATCCCTAGGAAGATAAAGGTATCGAACTACCTGATACCTCTCCGACTAAGGTCTACCCCGATCCTAGTCCCCCATTGAATTGTTAATTAGAAAAATCACCCCAGTGACAATTTTTGGTTAGCATTTTTGGTGCCGTCTGTGGGAAAAAACTCCCCACCCTTAATAAGCAACCAAGCTCTACCCAGAAGAAGTTAAAGATGAGGCTCCGATCCTCTCAGGGGCAGCCTGCCACCTCGGGGCCCCATTCCCTCGTTTCCACCCGAAGAAATCAAAGGAAGAGGAAGGGAGCAAGAAGCCAAATCCTGGCATCGGTTCCACCACCTAATACCGGGTCAGCGCCACAAGACCTCACGGTCCCAGAGGTAAGTCGAGATGCCATGGAACAACATGCTGCCGCTTATGTAGAGAGTGTTCACCTCCGGATGATTGCCCAAGGAATACCCTTTGAAGCACCCAAATTTACGGAAGGGGGTGGACCAAGTACCTGGGTACCGGTCTTTAGTAGACTTGGGGCGCCTCTACCTGTGCCAGATTATCCTAGAGATTTTAGACCTCGATAGGTGAAGTCAGCTTTCGACATCCCGCCTAGAAGGATCCAGCCAACAACTAGACCGGCAGCAGAAAGGAAGGATCCCCAGCCTGATGCAGGTGGCAATACTGGGCCTAGGAGGAACCAATAGAGTATCCGGCTTGGGAAGGAGGAACGCAAGGAACCAATTGTGGAGTCAAAAACTTCGGATAATAAATGATCTGTAGCCCGATCCAGGCACGATGGATCCAAATGCCTTGAGGATCAGATGGCTGAGATGGCGAAGCAACTCGAGGAGTTGAAAAAGGGGAAACATTGGGGCACCCAGAAGAATCCCTTGGGAGAGATGAATGCACATTTCTCCAGAAGGATTAGAGAAGCAGAGTTACCCCCCAAATTTAAGATGCCTACCGAGAAGTATTCCGGATCAGAGGATCTCATGAGTCGTATGGAGAGCTTTGTCCACCAGATGGAAATCCAGAATGCCACCCGGTCAGCTATGTGTAGAATATTCCCTTCCACTCTAACCGACTATGCGAAGACTTGGTTCAGGAAATTACCTCCAGGTAGTGTGGATTCTTTTACAAAGCTTACTACGGATTTTTGTGCTCAGTTTCAGGGGATCAAGCCTCGTCCCAAGGACCCCGTCCTACTGCAGTATGTAATACAGGAGCGAGGTGAAACGCTAAGATCCTACGTAGAGAAGTTCCATAAGGAAGTAATCTAGATGAGAGTGTTTGCTAAGAAAGAGACCTTGGCCAATTTAAGAAGGAACCTGTGGGCTGGCAGATTATTCCGGTCATTTGCCAAGCATCCGCCTGAAACCTACCAGGAGGCCTATGATAGGGCACTGAAGTAGGTGGATATAGATGAGCAACTCCGAGTCAAAGTTGAACATGATGAAGCCCGAATAGCTAAACGGCCTAAGAAGGAATCTCCAAAATCAGTACATGCGAAGAAGTTCCAGAACCATCCTCCAAACCTATCGACGTATAGGCTGCCTCCCCCTAACACCAGGAAAGATACCCGGCTAGAAGGACTCCTCCCCGAGCAACTCCCCCTCTGAGAGAAGTAGCCTGGGTATCACGTGAGGAAGACTGGTACAACCACTACACTCCTCTCAATGCTTCCCGAGAAACCATATACCTGGCTATTCGCGATAAGTGCTTGCTTAGAAAGCCCGGTCCAATGAAGGTCCCAGTTGATCAAAGAAATCGCTATAAATACTGTGATTTTCACGAGGACGTCAGACACAACACATCCGAGTGCTACAGCCTCCGCAACCAGATTGAAGGATTGGTAAGAGGAGAACTCTTAGTTGAATTTTTGCAGCAAGTATGGGATAGCATCAAGGTAAGGAAGGAGGTACAAGGGGAAATGCGAGAGGCAAAATAAAGAAGGAAGGACGAAGAAAAGGATTTGATGCAACAAATTTAGGTTATCCACACTATCAGCGGAGGCCTAACACTAGCAGGGACTTTTAACAATTCAAGAAAGAACCACGCTAGGAAGATCCCAAGGCTCACCACTAGTCAGGATGTACTCCGGGTCTCCAGAGGATCACGAGAATATCCTCACTCTGCTCAGATTATTTTCACTGAGGATGATGCCTATAACATAGTATAGCCCCATGATGATCCAATGGTGATCACGGTACAGATTGCCAATTGCCGGGTTCACCGCATCCTGATAGATACTGGAAGTAGTGTCGATAATTTTGTTCAAAGGGGCGTTGGAAAAGCTTAACCTGAAAAACCCTTGCTACAACAGCTGCACCACACCTTTGTACGGTTTTACAGGGGACTCCATGATGCCAGTGGGAACTCACATTCTGCAGGTAATAATTGGAGAAGCCCCCCTTCAGCAGAATATCATGACGGAGTTCATAGTGGTTGATTGTTAGGATTATGCTCAATAGCAAGAGTATATTATTGTAATTGAAAATCTTTTCATATTAATAAAGTGATTTCTGGTTTAACAAATCTTATAGCATTTATGTAGGGAAAAATACCGTAGTACACGCAGCGGAAGCGAGACTAAAAGTAGATTTAGTATGTTTTAAAAATTTTCCTTTGATAAACCTTAACCCTCTAATTAATTAAACATATATAATCAAAAGTATCATACCTTTGTCGCGTGATCCGATTGACATTGCATCGATGGTAATCCGCAAGATCTTCCAATCCAATCACGAACGTGAATCACTTAGGAGCGTAGTCTCCCTTTCTTTGAATTGTGTACTTAAGGATGGATAACAAAATCTTTTCTTTTTCGTTAGTCACAAAAACTTCTAAGAGATAACGAAGAACGTTCCGGTCACTTTTGAATTCTCAATCTAATGATCGAAACTCGCGTGAGCCTTATTCGAAATTGTGCACAAAACCTTTTGATGTAAAAGTTACTAGTGCACTATCGAAATAAGAACAAATTCTTCTCTCTATAACTCTTGGCCGAAATTATCACACTAGTCTAAGAGTTGGATTCTATTTTTCTCAAGTAAAAAAAAAAACTCTCAAGTCCAAAGACTTAGGGTTGCCAAATTCTATACCAAGAATATATATATTAGGTCTCTTTTTTTTTTATATCAAACCTGCACGCCTATTAATAAATATATATATATCTATACCTTGCGCATTATGCATGCCAATATTTATATTGCCGATACTGCATGCTTTTTTATATTCTATATATATTGCGGCTAAGTGCCATATATATCATATATTTTTATGTCTTGGCTAATTGCCATATAAATCATATGTATATATCTATTAATCTTTAGAATTCAACCCTAATCCAACTCTTTAGTATATTTGTGATTATATCAAAGACTTCCTAATTTGACTAGATTAATAAATTCCTTATTTATCTACTTACCAAATAAAGTCTTTTATATTTATTATACTACCACAATAGTATATTACTAAGAAACATATTTCTTAGTCAGAAAAAGATTTTGATCATTAATTAAATAATTAATTAATAAATTAATTAACTTCCATTTAATTAATTAATAAAATAAAATAATATAATAAGCTAATTTATTAGCCTTGCCGCCCAAGTACTCTATCATGGGCCATATATTATTTTTCCATTTTATTAAATCCATTGGACCTTAATAAAAAGCTCACATGTGAACTGGACCCATTCTTACTAAAAGAAACAAGCCCACATGCCTATCATTAATATATTAATATAATTTAATAGCCCATTAAATAAATAATGTGCAAATTATATTCTTAATATATTAGGTACAATTCTAGATGGACCCATAAATTGGTCCGGTAGAATATATCAAGTGATCCATGCAAGTCCGTGTGGATTGGGGATCTTGGCGGGCTATCTAAATTTAAGCTTCAATAGACATAACCTAATCACAATCAACAAATGATTCACTTAGGTCTGATCTATTAATTTTAACTCATTCCACTAAAGAGCTAAAATTGAACTCTTAAATAAAGATAGAATAAGGAGATGTTCCTCATTCATACCCTAGACAATCATATTGGAGATAGTGTATCCTCGTGAATAATATCAGTAATCGCCAAGAGCTCATAGACCGCCAAGAGCTCATAGACCGCCTATAGCTCTCCTAGTTACCATATTTACTCATATGACCACGTTTTGAACTTGGATACTTTGACTTGTCCAGAAACCATGTTTTCAATAGACACTATCGAAAACTCAACGTTGAGATTTAATATCCAATACCTCAAAACATCCATATGATAATATTATACTCTCATTTAGTAAATGGAGCCACGATGTCCATATCTATAAATGAAGTCGTCTATCGATTAACAAATGAATACCACCAAACTATCGAGGATAGACTATGCTATATAATCGTACTCATTGATAACTCAAATGATAACACTTGCAACCATAAGTCCATCATTTATCTCAGGATTAAGATAGACTCTCCGATTGTCCTGATAATGAAAAAACTTTTATCTACTGACGGTTCTAGATAAAGTATTTCATTGTGATCCTGTTCAATGCACCCAGTGCACTAGATTCTTTTACTCGAAGACCCTCCGATGATTTTAGACTCATCATAACTCATTTGATCCCACTCAAATGCCAGCAAAAGAATCTACAACTTTAACAAGATAAAGGTGCCCAACCTTTACCTTAAGTTGTGAACGTTATTCAAGACTAACTAAAGAATTGTGTCTACCTCATACATATCCAGATGTACGAACAATTCTTCTTTTCTCATAGTCTTTTGACCTTATGATTATTTACTTTTGACAATTATAATAATTAAACTATAAATGCTATAAGATTTGTTAAACCAGAAATCACATTATGAATATGAATAGATTGTCAAAAACACTATTACACTTTTGCTATTGAACATAATCCTAACAATTTATAGTTTAATATTATAATTGTCAAAGTAAATAATCATAAGGTCTAAAGACTATAAGAAAAGAAGAATTGTTCGTACATCTAGATATGTATGAGGAAGACACAATTCTTTTGTTAGTCTTGAATAATGTTCACAACTTAAGTTAAAGGTTGGGCACCTTTACCTTGTTAAAGTTGTAGAATTCTTTTGCTAGCATTTGAGTGGGATGAGTTATGATAAGTCTAAAATCATCGGAGGGTCTTCGAGTAAAAGAATCTAGTGCACTGGGTGCATTGAACTGCATCACAATGAAAAGCTTTATCTAAAACCGTCAATAGATATTAGTCTTTTCATTATCAGGACAATCGGGGAGTCTATCTTAATCCTGAGATAAATGATGGACTTATGGTTGCAAGTGATATCATTTGAGTTATGAATGAGTACGATTATATAGCATAGTCTATCCTCGATAGTTTGGTGATATTCATTTGTTAATCGATAGAGGACTTCATTTATAGATATGGACATCGTGGCTCCATTTATTAAATGAGAGTATAATATCATCATATGGATGTTTTGAGGTAATTGGATATTAAATCTCAACGTTGAGTTTTCGATAACGACTATTGAAAACATGGCTTCTGGACAAGTCAAAATATCCAAGTTCAAAACGTGGTCATATGAGTAAATATCGTAACTTGGAGAGTTATAGGCGGTCTATGAACTCTTGGCGATTACCGATATTAATCACGAGGATACACTATCTCCAATATGATTGTTTAGGGTATGAATGAGGAACATCTTCTTATTCTATCTTTATTTAAGAGTTCAATTTTAGCTCTTTAGTGGAATGAGTTAAAATTAATGGATCAGACCTAAGTGAATCATTTGTTGATTGTGATTAGGTTATGTCTATTGAAGCTTAAATTTAGATAGCCCGCAAAGATCCCAAATCCACACAGACTTGCATGGATCACTTGATATATTCTACCGGACCAATTTATAGGTCCATCTAGAATTGCATTTAATATATTAAGAATATAATTTGCACATTATTTATTTAATGGGCTGGTCAATTATATTAATATATTAATGAAAGGCATGTGGGCTTGTTTCTTTTAGTAAGAATGAGTCTGGTTCACATGTGGGCTTTTTAATTAAAGTCTAATGGATTAAATAAAATAAGAAAATAATATTAAGCCCATATATATATATGATGTGGGCGGCAAGGCTAATTTATTAGTCAAATAAATTATTTTATTTTATTGTTTGATTAAATGAGAATTAATTAATTATTTAATTAAGAAACAAAATCTTTTTCTGATCAGGAAATATGTTTCCTAGAGTTATACTATTGGTAGTAGTATACTAAAAGTAAAAGACTTATTTGGTAAGAAAATAAATAATAAGGTTTATTTATTTAATCAAATAAGGAAGTCTTTTATTAAGAATTAAACACTTATGAGTTGAATTAGGGTTAGGATTCTAAAGTTGATAGGAATTAGGGCAAAGCACAAATCCTCTTGAGTAGAGGATTCGGCCAACCCTAGTCTCCCATCATAAGGAGAATTCGGCCAACCCTAATAGGAAGAGAAGAAATTTTCGTCCACCCTATATAATACATGCTATAGAATTCGGCCACCCTCTCTCTTGCTTGATTGATTCACTTGATCAATTTCTTCTTCTTCTCATACTCATAGAAAAGGTTTTATTTTTCGGCCAAGACACAAAAGGAAAAGAGATTGTTTTAATTTTGATAGTATACTATTAGCCTAAACATCAATAGGCTTTTGGTGTACAATTTAGAATAAGGTTCACGCGAGTTTCGATCACTAGATTGAGAACTCAAAAGTGACCGGAATAATCTTGGTTTTCTTTTGGACGCTGAGAGACTAACAAATCAGAAAAAGGAAATTTTGTTTTCTATCTTTCAGGTACGCAATTCAAAGAAAGGGAGACCACGCTCCTAGATGATTCACGTTCGTGCTAGGATTGAAGATCTTGCGGATTACCATCGACGCAAGTCAATCGGATCACGCGACAAAAGGTGTTATACTTTTATTAGTTTATATATATGTTTAATTAATTTAAAGGGTTAAGGTTCATCAAAGGAAAATTTTTAAAATATACTAAACTTGTTTTTAGTCTCGCTTCCGCTGCGTTGACCGTATTTTTCCCTACATTGATACCCCGTTAGCCTACAATGTAATCCTAGGAAGACCTTTCCTATCGGGAATCAGGGGAGTCCTATCCATTTATTACAACGTATTGAAGTTCCCGGTTGGAACCAAGGTAGGAGAAGTCTGGGGAGATCAGCAAGCAGCCCGCACCTGTTATGCAGTATCCGCCAACCCTACCGCATTAGCCAAGTAGTACACCCATGTTACTAGTGAACCGGGCCACAAGATTTCATAGCCAGATCACTCTATCTCAGAGGAAGGAGAGGTGCCAAGTATGGTTGTAGAAGAAGCAGAACAGGAAGATCAGGGATAGATTGGTAGGTACCCCGCATACATGTTAGAAGACATGGATGGCTACCCTATAAATCACACCTGGAATGCTGATCACCTTAAAAGGCTTTAACCTTAGAGTTTGAAGAGGAATGTTATGTCGGTTGGTATACGTCTGATATATACACCCCGATTTTTGCTTTGTATTTGCTTTTGAGAAATTCAATAAAGTCAGCTTTTATTCTCCTACGTGATTCTCCTAAGTTCGCCTAGCAAGTTTTCACCATTTTTGATCACCTCAAGACCAGGAAAGGCCACATGGCGTTCCTGTTGCCTTGGTTGGGGTATACCCTCCTCCAAGAAGGATCTGGTGCTTAACGCATAAGAGGTGTAGTTGCCTGCCAGACTCTACCTTATCAAGACCAGGAGGACCTATATGGACTTCTTGAAGCCTCGGACGGGGAATCCCCATCTCCAGGAGAAACCTAGTGCTAAAGTGGCCTTGGTTGCCTACCAGGACATACGGCCAAAGAATCAAGATATCTTATCAAGATACTTGGTACTTACTGCGTTGTATCGCTATATCTCCACATGAAAAACCTGGTGCTAAAGTGGCCTTAGTTACCTACTAGGGCAAATCACTAAAGAATCAAGATATCTAATCGGGATACTTGATACTTCACTTCTCTATCACATACAAAATCCTGGTATTAAACAGCCTTAATAGCTTTCCAAGGCAAGGCATCGAGGAATCAGGCCGCAATTTCAAGATGTCAAATTCTTCATCCCGATGGGCGATCATGATAAGTCCATCATCAAGATCCCCAATGAAAGATTCATCAAGGTTCCATACTTAGACGAACAATGTTCAAATTAGGGTATTATGCCTGGGTCAAGATTTTCTGGTCAAGAGGGTTCCTGTTAGGATTATGCTCAATAGCAAGAGTGTAATATTGTAATTAACAATCTTTTTCATATTAATAAAGTGATTTCTAGTTTAACAAATCTTATAGCATTTATAGTTTAATATTATAATTGTCAAAGTAAATAATCATACGGTCTAAAGACTATGAGAAAAGAAGAATTGTTCGTACATCAGGATATGTATGTGGTAGACACAATTCTTTAGTTAGTCTTGAATATTGTTCACAACTTACGTTAAAGGTTGGGCACCTTTATCTTGTTAAAGTTGTAGAATTCTTTTGCTAGCATTTGACTGGGATCAAATGAGATATGATGAGTCTAAAATCATCGGAGTGTCTTCGAGCAAAAGAATTTAGTGCACTGGGTGCATTGAACTGGATCACAATGAAAAGCTTTATCTAGAATCGTCAATAGATAATAGTCTTTTCATTATCAGGATAATCGGAGAGTCTATCTTAATCCTGAGATAAATGATGGACTTATGGTTGCAAGTGATATCATTTGAGTTATCAATGAGTACGATTATATAGCATAGTCTATCCTCGATAGTTTGGTGATATTCATTTGTTAATCGATAAAGGACTTCATTTATAGATATGGACATCGTGGCTCCATTTATTAAAATGAGAGTATAATATCATCATATGGATGTTTTGAGGTAATTGGATATTAAATCTCAACGTTGAGTTTTCGATAGTGACTATTGAAAACATGGCTTCTGGACAAGTCAAAATATCCAAGTTCAAAACGTGGTCATATGAGTAAATATGGTAACTTGGAGAGTTACAGGCGGTCTATGAACTCTTGGCGATTACTGATATTAATCACGAGGATACACTATCTCCAATATGATTGTCTAGGGTATGAAAGAGAAACATCTTCCTTTTCTATCTTTATTTAAGAGTTCAATTTTAGCTCTTTAGTGGAATGAGTTAAAATTAATGGATCGGACCTAAGTGAATCATTTGTTGATTGTGATTAGGTTGTGTCTATTGAAGCTTAAATTTAGATAGCCCGCCAAGATCCCCAATCCACACGGACTTGCATGGATCACTTGATATATTCTACCGGACCAATTTAAGGGTCCATCTAGAATTGCATTTAATATATTAAGAATATAATTTGCACATTAATTATTTAATGAGCTGCTCAATTATATTTATATATTAATGAATGGCATGTGGGCTTGTTTCTTTTAGTAAGAATGGGTATGGTTCACATGTGAGCTTTTTATTTAAAGTCCAATGGATTAAATGAAATAAGAAAATAATATATGGCCCATTTTATACATGTGGGGCGGCAAGGTTAAAATATTAACCTAACATATTATTTTGTTTCATTGTTTAATTAAATAAGAATTAATTAATTTATTAATTAATTGTTTAATTAAAAAACAAATCTTTTTCTGTTCAGGAATATATTTTCCGAGAGTATACTAAATAAAAGACTTGTTTAATAAGAAATAATACTTAGGTTTCTTTATTAATCAATAAGAAGTCTTTTTATTTAGTCAATAAAAAAAATAAACATACTTATAGTTTTGAATTAGGTTAAGAGTCTATTACCAGTGAATTAGGGTACAACACAAATCCTTTTTTGTAGAGGAATTGGAAAACCCCTCAATTGGACCACAATTGGAATTTCGGCCAACCCTAAAAGGAAGAGGAGAAAAATTTCGCCACCCTATATACCACTTGTTATAAATTTCGGCCACGCTACTTGTTGATTGAGTTCAATTTTCTTCTTTTCTTCTAAAACTCATAGACCAGGATTGAATTTTTATTCTACAAAACATAAAAAAAACGAAAAGATTATTCTTTGATGTAACACTACTTGCTTGTTCATCAATAAGCTGTGTTACACATCGAATAGGTTCACGCGAGTTTTTCAGATATCAATTGATAACTCAAAAGTGACGCGTAATAAGCTTTGTATTTGAAATTTCCCTTTAAGTATAGTGAAAATATACCTAAAGGGGGGGGGGGGGGGGCTAATTAGTTCCCGGCAGTTCGATCATTAGATTGAGAACTCAACGTGACCGAATATCTTTGTATTTGAAATTTCCCTAAGTAGTAGTGAAATATCCTAAAGTGACTTCGATATCCAATCGTTTAGTTGTTTTTAATCCAAAGGTTAGGACAATTGATGATGTGGCATCAAAACTCAAATTAAAAATGAGTCAATGCTGATTTGGTAATGAAAATAATGACATGGATTTTACAAATCTAAAAATCGATTGAACTTCTCCTCTTCTTTTCTTTCCACCATCAAATTATTTTCATCCTTCAAAACTTTGGGATTTTAGGTCAAAAAGAATAACCCAAATCCCAAATCCCAAATTCAATTCTTGATTCATTCAACTCAAATTCGAATCTCATTCTATTTCTTCTTTCTACTCCTTGATACTGTAGTAACATTGACAGGTACGTCTTTTTTTTTTTTTTTTTTTCAAAATCCTCCATCAATGGAGGTGAAACTCCACCGGAGGTCAGTTCGGCCTCCAATGGAGGTCGAAATCTACCTTCAATAGAGGTCGAAATCGACGAAGATGAAAAAAAAATTGGAGGTCATTTTCGAGACTTTATGGTAATTTTTCGAGACTTTGGTAATTTCTAAGACTTTCTAGGTTCAAATGAAATTTTCCGAGACTTCATGGTAACTTCCGAGACTTTGGTAATTTCCGAGACTTTTTTGGTACAAATGAAATTTTCCAAGACTTTGCCAAGAAATTTCATCTGTACCCAGAAAGTCTCGGAAATTACCAAAGTCTCGGAAGTTACCATGAAGTCTCGGAAAATGACCTTCAAGTCTCGGAAAATTTCATTTGAACCCAGAAAGTCTCGGAAATTACCAAAGTCTCGAACATTACCATAAAGTCTCGGAAATGACCTCCAATTTTTATTTTTTTTCCAAATTTTTTTTTTCATCTTCTTCTTAAATGGAGATCGATTTCGACCTCCATTGGAGGCAGATTTTGACCTCCATTGGAGTCCGAACTGACCTCCAATGGAGTTTCAACTCCATTGATGGTGGATTTTGAAAACAAAAAATGTACCTGACAATCAAGGAGTAGAAAGAAGAAATAGAATAAGATTCGAATTTGAGTTGAATGAATCAAAATTTGGATTTGGGATTTGGGATTATTCTTTTTGACCTAAAATCCCAAAGTTTCGAAGGATGGAAAATAATTCAATGGTGGAAAGAAAAGAAGAGGAGAAGTTCAATCGATTTTTAGATTTGCAAAATCCATGTCATTATTTTCATTACAAAATCAGCATTGACTCATTTTTAATTGAGTTTTGATGCCACATCATCAATAATCCTTACCCTTGAATTAAAAACAACTAAATGGTTGTATATCGAAGTCACAATTTTAAGTTACTCTAACCTAACCCATATAAATATATATATATTAATGTTAAAAGTTTACTAAAAGATAAAATCTGCATCTTCACCAAGACAATACTATAAATATGCAAACAATAATGCTACATTACCAAAATTTGGTGTCCAAATCTGATGCTCAAATGATGTGGTAATACTCTGGGCCATTAATTTAAATTGTATTAAATTTGCATGAATAAAATGAATGGCCCAGAGTGTTGCCACATCATTTGGGCTCATTTGGGCACTAGATTTGGGCAATGTAGCATTACTCATATACAAAATACTCGCAACAAATTACATTCAACAAATGAATAGCATATTCCCAAGCGAGAGATCTTAGACATGCAATGAGCCAATGATCACTATATAAGGGGGTAATTTTACTCAAGTCCATATTTTTTAGCGAAATGTCACATATTTAAATGTCTTTGGCATATTAGTAACTTAAGTCCCTTGATTTTTTAAAATTCATCAATTTAGTCCATTTAACCAAAATACTAATGGTCAACTTTGATTATATGTATAAAAGTACAATTTTACCCTTTTCAAATGATTTATTGAGTTTTAAAAATAAATAATATTAAAAAGGATTATAAAAATAAATAAACAACAAAAAATTATTTTCTAAAAAACCAAAAAAATAATAATTTTTTTAAAAAGATAAAAAAATAATGGATTATGAAAAATATAAAGTTAAAAGTATTTCAAAAAATAAAAAGAGAGGTTTTTTATTTTTTTATTTTTTTATTTTATTAAAGTAAATGGATCTCCACCGTTGGATTTGGATCGATCCAATGGTGGAGATCCATTTATTTTTTTTATAAAAAAAAAGAAAAGAAATTTTCTTTTTATTTTTTGAAATACTTTCTATTTTTTTTTTAATTTATAAAAATACTTTCAATTTATTATTTATTTTAACTTTATATTTTCTATAACCCATTAGTTTTTTTTTTCCTATTTTTAAAATTATTATATATATTTTTTTAGAAAATAAATTTCTATTGTTAATTTATTTTTATAAACCATTTTAGTATTATTTATTTTTGAAACTCAATAAATCATTTTGACAAAAGTAAAATTGTACTTTCATTTATATAGTTAGAGTTCGACTATTAGTATTTTTATCAAATGGACTAAATTGATGTCTTTTTGAAAAACAAGGAACTTTGCTAATATGACAAACATGTTTAAATAGGTGACATTTCACCAAAAAATAGGGACGTTAGTGAAATTACCCCCTGTATAAATCAGAAAAAGAAAATAGTGAAAATGTTCTACTAGGGAAAATTTCACCTTTGAAGAGCTCCAAATATATATATATATTTTTGAAACTAACGGTATTCAAAGCTGCCTCTTTTCAGAGGAAAAGGCCAAAGTGGCCAAGTGATGTGCATGGCCATGCCATGCCCAATCTAGGAATAGCTTGACACTTACGGTCACCAACCTTTACCAACCTCTTTACAAAAGGCCTTAATAAATGATGTCTATATTCGTATACAAGCCCCAACCAATGTCTAGATTATCAAGATCTTCAATAAATTAGCCGCCAATTAAAGGGCTATTACCGAATACTTGCTTCAGCCAATCTCCCTTCGCCCCGTGCAACAAGCAGTTCATAGTCCTGCACATTTCAGTAAATTAGGGCTAACAGTACATAACCACTAAATCTTTTGCTTTCACATTTTTCTTATTCATAATAACATCAAAATAGAATCCTTCCTCCCCACACACTCAGTTGTGTTCAGCACTACCATGATTCGAGCATTTTAACTAACAGAGCTATTTAATGATGTTTATTTCAAGAAAACTGCCATAAAGAAAGTAAGAAACACAAGAAATATTTGAGTTCAAATATAAAGTACCTGTACAATAGCTTGTGCACAAAACTTCCCCGACAAAACAGCACCTTCCATCGATGCTAGGTATTTCTGTTTTGTGTAATCTCCAGCTAAATAGAATCCCTCTACAGGAGATCTTTGCAAGGGACGACAAGGTTCACAATTTGGAACAGTTTTGTATACAGACCTGAAATGATTATCAATTAAGCATCTGCTAAAAGCAAGTCAATGAAGTATACGAATCCTTTATGTAGTTGTGCTTGTCAGTTGTCACTAACTTAACAAGTGCAAAAGCTTTTATGAAAGGGCGAAACAAATGATAGCCTGGAGACATAAATGCTAGTCATATTATGTTATTGATTCATCACTTAAAATCATATGAAGGGATGGATTTTCTATCATCTATTGGCCCTAGACTAAGGTTATTATCATTTATTCGCCCTAATGTTTCTCTAATATACACTCGGCTACCACATACTCTAAAACCACTAAAAGTTAATTAGATGCCTCAAATGAATTCAATGAAATAAAAAGAGTGAATTTAAACAGAATTACAATGAATTTAAATTAAAAAAACAACACAACTTTTCTAAATTCAAATTGAAAAATAAGAGTTAACCACAACCTCATCCACTACTGAAATGTGTAAAGGAGTGACTTCTTCAACACTTGTTATTTATTTTTTATTTTTTTGTTTACTTTATTTTTTAATTTCTATGGTATAAATAATCTTTTATTAAAAATATTTTCTATTTTATAAATTTAGTTTAGTTGTTAATATTACTATTTATGTTAGTAATAGTCAATTCAATTAACATTTTAAAATTAAATTTAGTTTAGTTGTAACTTGTAAGTCAAGATATATATATATATTTTTTCTTTTTAGGATCTGATTATGTTTAGAGGAGCAATGTCATAACTGCCCTTCTCCAGTTAATTTTAATGGTTTAAGAGCAACGACAGGGTAATATTCTTGATGAATTTCCAAACATGAGGTAGCCAAGTGAATTTATGGAAAACCACAAGGAGTGTAAAGTGTAAACTATTATAACCCTGTAGACTAAAAGACCACAAGAAGCAATGCTGAATTTTGTTGCATGCAATAGAAAATTTCTACATTAGATAAAAGTACAAATTAAAAAGCTCTGAAAAAAAATAGGAAGGTTACAAAAGTTAGCCTTTTAGTCTAACCTTGGTGTTTTAACAATATGGTACTTCAGTATTTTTGCTTTGCTCTGATCAGCAGAAATTTCATCAGGAAACAATTTTGCAAGCTCCTTCATTGTAGCATCAATGATTTCTGAGTCACTGCGAGAAATCCATTCTTCAGCAGGGGCGAAAACTAACTCCAGCATGGACTGGTTAGGGTTGTAATATTCCTAAAGAAACATGATATTGTGAAGTAAAAATTACTCCAGGCAAATAAAGTGGAAAAATGAAGCTAATGCAGTTAGCCAGTACCTTGAAAAAGGGAAACATGGGGAAAAGATATTCATTAACTTGTAACTTGTCCAGGTTAATTAAAATGAGAGGTATATAACAATTATTCATCAATTTTAATGTTGTTTAATTATTTTTTTCCCCTCGACATCACTTGACTTAAAGAAATAAGAGATGCTCATATACATCTTCTGTGCATACCTCACCAGCACACCTACCTATGTCTTCAATGTTTTAAGGAAAACACGATAATTGCCTGGTTAAAACTTATATTTCTGTCATTTTTCTACCACTCAAGAGCAAGGAGTGAAACTAGACATTTTATCAAGCAATGTTGGTAGGACACAAGTCACAACACATTGTATCAATATCATAAAGCATGGTCAAATTGGTAAATAGATATTTATGAATCAACTCCACAGTCCAAAACCAAATTGGAGTCCGATGCATGCCTCCTGTTCCTAAATTTTGCACTATCTACGCCCATTTTCGTAAGTTATTTAGAAATAGACTTCTATTTACTACTACCCAGCATATATTTTTTTCTCACCTCCCCGTTCCTTATCATCTGCACCATCCTAATCAAATACTCTTCCATTGAGAGGCTAAAATGGTTCTCTGTTTGACATAATCAAACCATTTCAACTTACCTTAATATATTTTAATAAGTACCATCCTTACCTTCTAATGACTATATTTATTTCTCATCATATCCTTCCCTTGCATCTCATGCATCTGTCTTGTTAGGTAATCTTGATATTTTTATCATATTATATGTTTTCATTTCTAGTTGATTATGTTTGGTTTAACCAATTAAACCGTTCATATTTTATGTTGTCATATTTATCTAAAGTCATATGCCTATAAATAGGCCATTTTATATATTTCGCAGTAAATAGATTAATATAATAAATCCTCATTTTCATGTTTTCATATAAGCTATAAAAAGGTCCCTTAAATTTTAAAGGTAGGTGAAATTCTATGAAACATAATGTGGTACAAATTATTAAAGGAAGAATTCAAGACCCCATAGTTTTGGAATTAGGTAAAAATAAACCCCATCATTAGCAAAAAACTGCTCCTGCTGGCCTCTGTCATTAGCCAAAAAACCCTCTATCAAGAGAGTTTTTATCTAAATCTGAAATCATAAAGTTGCTTTTTGATTTTGTTCTTACCTCCGGAGGAATTTTTTTTTTTTTTTTTGAATTATCCCTTAATTTAACAGTCTATAATAACAATTAATGTGTCGGTCAAAAGTACAAGAATTTAACAACAAACAAAAAATAGATCCTATAGGAAGTCTGAGTTAGAAGTTTTACCTTGCATGTTACCGACATGTCTGCATACACACTTAGGAGGGGACTTCTGCAGGAAGAAAGACAAGAGTATGGAGATAAAACTCAGTGTTGAATGAACAAGAAATATTGATGAAAATTCATAAAACTGAATCATCATTAAATGAAAGCAAGAGAATAAGTCTTCTCCTGCCCTTGGCAACCTATAAAGAAGTATAAGAGTTTTCCTATGCCTAATGGACTTAAAAGTTAATGAACTATGGGCCTAATAGCACCTCCTCTTTATATTTCTTCTAAACAGAACTGACGATTAAGTAGGATCAGGACCTGCTAAATAGTAGGTGATCAGATGTGTTTTTCAATTTCCTGTCAAACCTGCAATCAGAATTAATCTATATCAATGAACAATGAACTTGAAATATAGGTTCTCCTTTAAGATATAATGATAGACATAAAAAGGCTTCTAATGGAAACATCTGCTGATGAGGCATAAATTTCAATTATATAATCACATGTGGAAACAAGTATCATTTTCTCTATTGACTCATTTCATAAGAGTAGTAAATGGCAATGAAATTATTATTATTATAAGAAAACAAAAGAAGAGGTAAAAAGAGAGTGATGAAAAGCAAAGAATGCAATTAATATGATTTTCTCATGCTGTCTCAGTACCTGGATTTTCAGGTAAATTTTAAAGATCACAACAAACTTCACATCCTATTAAAGAATCATTTTCCATTATTGACATTTCCAAGCAAACCATTAGGACATATATATTTCTGGGTAAATGCAGCTTCAATGGAGACTATATAGTTCAAATGTCAGGAATGGGGGCGTAAGGTCATTATATTACTTTCTGACAAACATAGAGTTCATCACACTAACCATATGTGAACATTAATAACTGGAACTCCAACCAATTTCTCCAATTTCTTGAAGTAAGGAATCTCTTTCCAGCTTTCAGGTAAAAGAAGCTTAAGGATATCAACTGAATGGAACAATACCCATTAACCATATTAGTGAAACTTAACCATAAAATGACACAATTGTATGCAGTAGAATACATGGAAATATACCTGGAGTGGCAAATACATAAACATCTCCTTCAATTACCTCCCCGTTAGTTAGTAAGAAATTCTTCACAGTTGAATCACTGTTTAGTTCAATTTTCTGTATTCGTGAATTAAGTTTGACTTCACCACCCAGTGACCGAAAGTGATCAACAATAGGCATGCAGAGTCTCTCTGGAGGATTACCATCTAAGAAAGCCATCTTGGAACCATGCTTCTCCTATTGAACATAGTTAAATGCATTCTGAATCAGACAGGACCGTGCTTTATGAACATCTTTTTTAATGTTTAGTATAAATTGCTGGACATGTAAATTCAATAGCTATTATACCAAGAAGCTTCAGCAATGTATATACATCAGTATACACAAACAAATACGTACTTACAATTTAAAAACACGAGCACGTGCATATACAGCTCATTATCAATGAGAAAAATAAGTATATGGTTTCAACGTCACTTGCAGAAATTAAAACAAGTCATAGTGAAAGCCACTTATCTAGGTGGTCAGTGTACATTCATCTAGGCAGTCAGTCATAGTGAAAGCCACGCATATAGGTAGTTAGAATACATTCATAAACCATCAAGGACCCATAGAGTACTCTTTTTATGTCAATCTTAAGAAGAAGAAAAATCAAAAGATAAATGAAAGAAACAAAAGCAATTATCTTTTAAACAACAATTATTAATGTATACGTAGATTGATATTGGTCTTCTAATAGTACAAAAATTTATCCTTAGACAAGTTAAGTTGAAGCTGAGAAAATATATACACTAATATATCTGTGTATCTTCTTTTGCTTAAAATAGTTATTAAAAATTAGTAGAGAAGAAAACTATGCAGCAGCTCACATATCACAATTCACTAGTAAAGGTTTTCCACAAAACTATAGTTAAATTTGAGTCATCAATATCCCTTGTTGAAGGCTAGTCTCTGAACATATAAAGCAGGAAGTGCACTATAACCTGATACTTGAGAGCAAATATGATCATTGTCAACAACAATTGAAACTGGAGAAATTTTGAGGTGCTCAAATTTGGTAATTTACACCAACATATTAATCAAACGTTAGATGTCCTACAGAATCCTGGAAATAATCATTTAATTGATTTCTGTAAATGTATCAAACAGAGAAAAGCAGGAAGCCAGGAACCATACCTGAAGAAATCGATTTAAAGCAATCAATATACATTGCATCGACAGTTCGTCAGGGTTAATGAAGTTTAGTGCCTTTGACATGGCAATAAACACCTCAGTAGTCACTCGGTCGGGTATGCCCTAGAAAATTATTAAGAAAAAAAAAATTGCTTATTCTTCATTCTGAAAATATTTGCAATGTACATGTCAACTCCAAAAGCACTGTGCATTTAACAAAGTTAAACTTTTTCACAGATAATATCCAGCTCAACTTGAAAGCTAACTTTTATATATTCACCAACACAAAATTTATACATCGAATATAACTTTTCATAGCAAAATATAATTTCCATATGATGACATAATTCCATGAATTAGCTTCTTCAAATTCTCCAAATCTGAGGCTTGTACGTGCAATCAAAATGACATCAAAACCACTACAATATCCTTTTGACAAGTTTATATTTATATATAATAAGAAAATGTCAATGCTAAAATTTGAGGCAGAGTTGCTGAAATATTATACACATAAACACAGATATGTGGTATCCAACAGAGCAATTTTCAAAAAGTTAAAATATGCATCAACCTTAACATGCACATGTTATATCAAAAAAAATCCTGAAAGACTAATAATTAACAAGCAGTAGAGCGCAATTTCATGACCAAAACTTCATGTAAGGCCTGAGCTACCAAATCTCTACTCTCATCTAAAGTTCCAAATAAGAAATGAGGCAAGCTCATGACTCATATGCTAGCCAAACTAACTAACAGAAGTACTAATCTATGCACTAGATGCTAACCGCATGAATGATCAAAATAACCAGTATTCTGTATACCTGCTTTCTCATCCACTCCTTAACAGTTATACCATCTTGAGCTTCAACATAAGCCTGCCCACCAAGAATTGCTGGAAGCAGACCAATTGCAAACTTCACTTTCTCTGGCCAAGTCAGCATTTCATTATTCTTTAAAATGGCCCATATACCTGACAATAACATTCAAAAAAATGCACAGTCAATCTGCATTAAACAATGATATATAACATTTGTAAAGGGAATTTCACAAGTATATAAAATAATAAAGGAACCAAGTGGTTCCTATATTCCCTAAATGATAAACCAACTATTTTTGGCTCCACAGAGCATATTAATAGAGTATGATTCACTATTTTACAAATTCTTTTAAACGTCAGTAGTTTAGATGTTCTACCTTCATAGAGTGGATTTGTGGTCAACAAGCATAAATTAAATTCAATGAAGTTCCATAAATTTCCTTTCAGTCTAAGTAGCATATGAAGGTTTAATTAGAATAGTTTTGACTCTTCTTGAGAAATGATGATTTCTTTCTCAGTTTATAGACTAGAAAAGCTAACGGGACAGAGCTGAATGGCTCTAGTCAAAGCTACTTTCCTAGACAATTGCAATCAGATAATTATTGCCTCATATAGTTGTTTAAGTCATTAATGACCATAGTATTGGCCTAGCCGCTCCACTTTGACTCTGGGATAGGACTACACTTGCTTGGTTAGTTGGCATCTCAAAGAGCTATGGACTCTACAGACAAGGTGACAGGACATTTCGGTGGGTGTGCAATAGCACTATATATATATATATATATATATATATATATATTAAATTAACTGTCAGTGCCAGTGGCAATGGAATTTTCTTAATTTTGATGATTGTTCATCAGAAAAAAAAAAAATTAAAAAGAATTATATGTAAACTTTGGAAAATGTGTAGTAGAAATTGAGAAAATTTCAATTGATCATTAAAACTAAAAGTTTTAGGTGACACGGACAACATTTTGAAGAACTGGCTGGAGAGCAGTACATGCAAAGATGAGTGACTTTCCTTCATTTAGATACTGATTATAGAGCCACAACCTTAAAAACAATGAAAGGAGAGTCAAGCTTCAGTTCACACTGAATAAACCAAGAAGGCAACTTAATGTTATTGTTCATTTCCAACCTTGGCCCCCTAATAGAGATTTGTAAGATCAAACCACATTTTGGTCAAAATATAAAAAGATACATTTAACTAAAATTCTTTAAACAGTGTATATAAGACTTTAAATCATTTAAATAATCTGCATAAGTTTCTCACCATTTATAGGTGCAGGAAGAACTTCAGGAAAATCAAATCGGCTGAACTCTCCTGGCTTGTTAGGCATGGCAAATATCATAGAGTGCTCTTTCCACTGCAACCGGTCATTGATACCAAGTTCTCCAAACAGGTTCTGTACATTAGGATAAGCCCCAACTACCAGGAAAGGAAAAGATTTAAGAGCCAAAAGCACATAAGATTAAACAGCTTCTAAAGCAAAGAAAAAAAAAAAAAAAATTCATTGAGCATCAAATCTATTGACATAATACAAGGTCAGCAGACATGCACAGAACACATCAAATTGATTATATCATTTCAAGTTTGCACAAAAATTTACTGAGGAAGAAGATAAGTTGTACAGTCACAAACTTCAATATTAATATCCAAAAATATGAAAGTATATTTGAACTTACAAAATATATGGAGGCCCGTCTCATACCAGTCTCCATCCTCATCTTTCCAGGCGCCCACCTATACAATGACCAAATTTAACATACAGGGAGAAACTTAATTGAAAACAAAAATAGAAATAAAATCAGAAGGAACGATCAAGCTAGAAGCTTATAGCAACAATGTACTTCATAATAAATCTTTTCATTGCATACTTCAAGAAGTTGAAAGAGCTCAAGAAGAACAAGTTTTAAGACCAAAAACACCGAAAATTGTTGTCTAAATTTGGGATGGAGGCCCTGTTGGAATCCTTTGATATTAAGCAGGTACATTTGTACTTCCAAGTATTTGATGAACAAGGGGATTTGAAGTGCTCCAAGAGTCTTACTGTGGGTCTAGTATATCTTTGGATCTTTAGGTGTGGATTTCAGTAGATAGTTTAGTTTTCAGCACTCAAAGTTTATAAATTCTGTACCTGCTAGATTTAGAGCTGATTTTCAAGAAAAAGATGGTGTAGAAGTCAATATATATTGACATTACTCTAAGAAAATTTAGAAAACTTATCATTACACGACATTTCGAAAGCATAACTATAGAATGCAAAAAACAACCAGATTTTATCTCCAAGAATCCAAATGTGACATAGCAATACCTTTTTTGTGGAGTAAAGAAATCGGTACTATACTACTATCTGATATACAGTGCTCAAATATATAAGTTGTTATAAAATCTTAACACTTGAGCTACACCAGCTTCTATCAATTCAAGATTTGGTAAGTCTTTCTTTTTCTTTGATCATAAAATGAAGCCACATAGGGGCCAGAACCCTATTACATAAGACGTTTACTAAAGAATAAAACAAAGATCAAAGTCAAAAGTCATAAAATTGGGAGAGACAAACAACCATGAGAGCTGAGCATCTTCTGCCTCAAATATATGTGAAGTTTGGAAATCTAAGATGCAAACGGTTGTTTAAAAAAGCAAAAAAGCACTCAAATGATTACAACAAGAAGTAGTAATTCCTTTCAAACATATCTAAAAGTTAACAGGACAACAAAAAAGAAAAATAGGTATAGTTTGATGTCAAGTAATTGAGAAATTGTAAAAACCTTTCCACCTAGAACGTCTCTTGCTTCCAATAGCAAAGGTTTATGGCCTGCATCTGCCAAATATTTAGCAGTCGATAAACCAGCCAAACCTGCAATAATTTGGGAAATTTTAAAAGTATCAATATCACAAAATACGGCAAAGAATTAATTAATCTAACAAGAAAATTGAAAAAAAAAAATATATATATATATATATATCACCTGCACCGGCAATTATAATCTTCAATGGCTTAGTTGGTCGAGGAGAAACACGGAAAGACGAAGACAAGTAAGAAGCTTCCAAGAAATTAACGGTATTCTCAAGCTCTGGTCTTGGATAGTCCAGGCAAACTACCTGTATCACAAGTAACAAAACAATTTAGGTCTTGAAAATTGAATTAAAAAAAAAAATTGAAAAAGAAAAACAAACCTGCAAAGGATGAGAAGCCTTTTTGGGTCTGGTTTTAGTTGGAATTGTGAGAGGATGACCCATGGATTCACTCCCTCGAAACGACATAGCATTCATCATATCCGAATTAACATGACGAAACCCACATCTCAAGCTCAAAGCAGAAACGCTTCCGCAGAGGCTCATTTGAATTCTAAACAATTTTCGTTAATTCGAATTGGGAAATTGAAGAGAAAGCAGAGCAAGTGAAGGTGTGGTGGTGAATGGTGATATAGGCACAAAGCATGAGTTTAGTAAGATAGTTTGTTTATTTAGTATTTGAATTGAATATTTTGGTGGTGGAAATGGGGATTGTTTTGTCAACTTTCTAATAATTAGAATATTCTCTTCGTGTTGCTTAGGCCATTACAGTCCAAATTAAATTTTAAGTGACCCATTAACTCCGAGACAGTGAAAACTACAAGATACCATATCTGGATTCTGGGGTTCTGTTCTGCTGTCTTGATTTTAACAAACCATCAAACGGTAGATATCACGTCAACTTAGATCCAAGGGCCAAGGCCTGCTTTTGAATTTTGATCTCGTTCAGTCCGACTTTCCGGGGTATGCTTACTCAAAAACTTAATCCAAAATACAATCTAAATAATTCGGTAAATAACTTGCCATTATCATATAAATTGTAAGATGATATGCTAAATGATAACTCAATTGTTATATATTTTGGGTTAGTTTTTACGTTAATTTTTTGAATTTTTTTAACATTAATATTTTATATAGCCCCAGTGAAAAAAAAATATATATATTTAAATAACCATCATCCAATGTGTCAATTGATAAGTTCAGGGACAAAGCTTAATGGGGGCATGGCCCCAGCCCCATGAAAAAAAATTAAATGTGCAACATCTATTTTAGGGTCAACGGTTCAGTTTCGGATTGTTTGCACCCCAAAACTGAAACCGAAACCGAAATCGAAAGTTCGGTTTGGTGACCGGCTTCTAACCGGCAGTTTTTCAGTTTCGGTTTAGTCCGGTTTCGGTTTCGGTTTCGGTTTCGGTTTCGGTTTGGTCCGGTTTCGGTTTCGATTGTTTGTAAATAAATCTTGTATTTATTAAATATAAAATCATAAAGTTGTAAATAATAAAACATTTACAAACATTTTCATTAAGGTATTTAAGTATTTCACAATGTTTAAAAGAAAAGAAATTGACATTTATTAATAAATACAACTTTACAATTTCACAAAAAAAAAAAAAAAAAATTACACATTGGCCTTTAGGCTTGAATTCAAATGTACAATATTACAATGTAACAAAGTTAAAATTAAAAAAAAAACATAAAAAACAAAACAAAAATAAATAAATACCGGCCTTGCACTTAATTTTTTACCACAATTAAGCTACCTATGTATCCTCCACCAATGTAGAGGAATCAAATGCCATGTAGTTCTTTTACCTTTAATTAGTTGCTCGGTGTTGGAGGTTGGAGGTTGGAAGTTGGAAGTTGGAACGGAATCTATTTGCTGCCTTCCGTTCCCGTGGTTTGGTCATCTTCGAAGAAGTCATTTACTATCTCCGACTGGAGTTCTTGTTGTCTATATTTTGCCATTGTCCAATCATCAACACACGCCTGGATTTCAAGTGATTGTGGAGACATAGCCGACCGTCTGGGTCCAAAATATTTCCACCTGCACTAAATTCTTGTTCCACAGCAACGGTAGAAACCGACGTTCCAAGAATTTGTTTGGCAATAATAGCCAAAATTGGATAATCTTGTTGATGACTCTTCCACCAAACCTGGAGACTAAATTCTTCATCTGAAAATTGATGAGTGTCTTCTAAATACCGGTCAAGCTCAGAGACAGATGAGGATGAAGAAGATGTTCGTAATTTTTTGGATCTTTGGGAAAACAGTCAATCCCCTAAACCCCTTAATTGAAATTTTGCGGAAGAACTACTACCACCAGATGTGGGTTGGGGTTGTGAAACCGGCACGTTCAAAGACTGACCATACATTCTAAGATATTCATCGTATAATTCATAAAGCAAAGTCTTAACGGAATCACAACAATGAAGAACATCAACTTCTAATCCTAAACATTTGTAATAATGAGCTAAATATTCCTGCAAACATTCTAATTTAAAGCATGGATCAAAACACGGTGCAAGCAAGTAAATATTTGGAATCTCCCCATAATATAAAACCCATTTTGTTTTTATGGCAGCAACACATGGACTCAATTGAACATCAAATTCACAATCACTAAATGCACCAGCAATATTAACACTTTGAATAAGAAATAAATGAGTATTGGGATAGTAAACACCAGATAAAGCATTGGTAGCATCATTAAAAACACGTAACAATTAAAGAATTTTTATACATACATCCCAATGGTTCAATTGAAGAGAAATTGAAGGAATGTTATAATTAATAAAAGAAACTAATAAATCTTTTTATTCAACACTTTCACTAAGTAACTTATAAGTTGAATTCCAATGAGTGGTAATATCTCGAGAAAATTTTTTGGAACGCATATTATTCTAAGAGCAATATTTTAACCATTGTTTTTAGGTTTTGTTATGCTTCCAGATATAGTTAATACTATCTCTAATTGGTCTAATAAAAGCAGAAAGCTCTGTTAATTCAGCTTGAACACACAAATTTAAAATATGGCATGCACAACGTTGATGAAATAATTTACCCCCAAAATAGGGATTGCACAAATCTTGTAACATAGGAATAGATGCGGTATTGCTTGTAGTATTATCAAAGCCAATAGCAAAAATTTTGTTTAGGATATTATACTCTTGAAAAATGATTTTAAGGAGTCGAAAAATATTTTGAGCTGAATGCGAGCCATCGAAAACACGAAATGCAATAATTCTTTTTTGCAAGTCCCAGTCATTGTCCATATAATGACATGTGACACCCAAATATGAATGACTACCAAAATTATCGATCCATATGTCGGCACATACGGAAACGCGACCTTGAAATTGAGAAAAAAAATGTATAAGTTCCTTAATTTTGATTGGCTTAGTTCATGACAAACCACATTTTGGGGGTTTAAAATGTAAGGGTAGTTTAGGGCTTCCTTGCTCATGATCAAGCTTATTTGGAGTTCAAGCCCTCAAGCACAAGAGCTCATTGAAGGTATAATCACTTGTGCTTAACCCTTATTGAAGAGATTAGTTGCACACACACACTTTCATATTGCATTTTTTATGATTGCATTTGTGTCTATCTTAATTGTGTTTTTATATGCTTTATCATCACACTTATGCATTTTCATATCTTGCACATTTGTTGTGTGTCATATGCTTGGTGAATATGTTAGGATTATGCTCAATAGCAAGAGTGTAATATTGTTTTTGATAATCTTATCATATTAATAAAGTGATTTCTGTTTTAAACAAATCTTATAGCATTTATAGATTGAATATTATAATTGTCAAAAGTAAATTGAAAGTTCTCATGGTGTGTAAACTATTAATCTAGAGGGGGGGGGGGGGGGGGGGGGGGGGGGTGTGAATATATTTAACTAATTTTACTGAATTTTCGTTTAAGGACAAGATTACGAAAATACCCCTAATAGTCAATAAAATATAGCAAGTGTAATATTGTGCGGAAATTAAAACAACACTTGATATTTACGTGGAAACCCTCACGGGAAAAATCACAGGCTGTTAAGTGAGCCACACCCGAACCTCGAATCCATTAAATGTGATGAAATTACAACCTAATCCCGGAAGTAATCATACACCTACCTAATCCCGGTATGAGTGAACCTAGTTCGAATGCTTACGATCTAAGCAACCTAATCCCGGATGCTACACACAAAACTTTGATTCTCAATGAAGAGATTAAATCCCTAAGTGAATATGTGAATATCCAAAATGCAACATAGAGCAAGGGAAACCCTATATGCTTATCTAAGATGATGAATTTGCAATTAGAACAATCCTCGATATTAAAACTAAATGACATGTCAAATAGCTTAGATAATCATAGATTATAAAAACCTAGATATCTATCACAATACAACACTCAATCAAAATATCACAAATAATCTCTATCATGTATTTAGTATATTATCTAAAAACATACAAGTAATCTAAGAGATGTCTTAATATGAAAAACACTAAAATTAGATGAGATTAGTGAAGAACATACCAAGGAAGATATGATGATCCAAAAGCATATATGGATGCATTCTATGAAGGCATAGTTGATGCAATATGAAATATGATGAAAAAGGGATTTGATTTGAGTGGTCAAAGGTGAGTTATTGATTTGATTTTCTCTCAAAATTCTCTCTTTTAAGTTTAGGGTTCTTGGGAGTTGAAGAACTAATTCAGAGAATGAGAAAGTAAGATATTTATAGGCATAAAAAACAGAGCATGTGAAAAGACAAGTTTGCCCCTGAAACGCACCGATCGACGGTTTCAATCGGCGGCCAGGCCACCGATTATAACCGCCGAATTGAACCCGAGAAGAACAGGGGAACAACGGCGGTTTCATTCAGCGGTTTCGTGACCGCCGATATAACCGCCGAATCAAACCGAGAGATTAAATCAATCAGGTATGAACGGCGGTTTCAAAACCGCCGATCCTATCGCCGAATTAAACCGAGAGATTAAATCAATCAGGTATGAATGGCGGTTTCAAACCGTAGTCGTGACTGCCGATCGTAACCGCAGAATTGTTTCAGACACTTCTGGAAGCAAACAGTGGTTTCATTCGGCGGCCAGGCCACCGATCATAACCGCCGATCACCAACATAGGTGAAAACCAATGAGAAGCCAAGGGCATTCTCCGTAGGCGGTCTTTGCGCAAAACCAAGCACATTTTAGTGCATGCGCGGACGATTCCGAATACTATCGGGAAACGAATTACAAGACACAAATACACATAACAAAATATAACATATAAGTGCAAGTGTGAAATATGACATGTGAAGAGTAAGTACACAAATGCAAGAATGCTAAGTGAGTGTGTGCAATTTAAATCTCTTCAAAGAAAACCAAGCACTAGAGATATATACATTTGGCGTACTTGTCCCTTGAGGACTTGTGAAGGGCTTCGAGCTTGAAGTTCAATCACCTAAACTACCCTTACACAATAAACCCCAACACGTGGTTTGTCCACGAAATAAGCCAATCAAAGAATGGGAATCCTTACAATCTCCCCCTTTGGCTATTTCGTGACAAAACCACCACTCACATTGATCCTCACAAACAAAATTGAATCTTCGGGATAACAAAGATATTCTACAATACAAAGAGATATAAGAAAATATAAAAGAAAACTTCAAATCTTAATCTCTTGTAGAACTATCAACCTTTCAAAACAAAAGATTATACTTTCCAAAGCAAGAGTATGTGAGATGATCAAGTGAGAATAAAACAAACATTTGCATTTAAGAAATTAGGTACAATATCATGCAATGAATGTGTATGCAATGCTCCCCCTCAACGGGTTACTCCCCCTCAATGAATATTCTCTCCAATATGCACAATTGCCACTACAATTTGCAACTCCCCTTACCACAATCTACTCCCCCTTTTTGTTATGATATAGGCAAATGAGTAGTCCCCAACCGGGTCACTCTTAGCAAATAGAGATAGTAGCATGCAAGATATTTGCATAATAATATAAGTCACTTTATGCATCCCAAATTAATTGAAGAGAAACAAGGAGATTTATTTGAAAGAAAATGTATGAAACAAACATACTTTGCATACAAGACATGTAGCATTCAAGTCCAAAATACAATGGTATTTGGCAAAGCAAATGACAAAGGTTTTTAATAAGAATTCAAACCAATTTCACCATTATCATGAGAAAAGCAAGGATATAGAGATTTCATTGATTTTAATATAAAGAGCAACTATATCCAACTTTATAAGCGAAACATGGCATGAGCAACTTTGCACCCTATTTGATTTTTCGATAAGATATCCGTATGATAGTAGCCATGTTCAACCAAAAAAGAAAGAGACACATTTGGATTGTAAAATCCTTTGAACGGATACAAGATCCTTTATTCATTTTAAGTCTCATAAGTATTTCACACAAGTTTTGCATTTAAGAATTGCAATCATCAATTCATGCTTTTCATGTGAGCATGTTATATGAATTTCATGCTTTTTCATTTGTCATTAGCATGTTATAAAAGAATCATCATGTCATGGAGATAACTATAGGTCATTCAAATCATACTTCCTATGTAAATCTCCTAGTCCAAAAATGCATGTTTGAACATAAATATGACATGGATTGTAAACAAGCAAGGTTCACACTTATCGAATTGAAAACATATATACATATGTACAACCAAGCTTACTCAAGCAATTAAAGAAAGAAGCATAAGATATTTCAAACTTTTGCATGTCATAAGTATGCAAAGTAGCTCTCTTTGCTTGAGTTTATCAATCACAAATCACATCACTCCACAAGACATATCCCAATAGATCTACTAAGTGTTTTAAATCGAGTAGCATCTAAGGGTTTAGTAAATAAGTCCGCAAGTTGATTATTAGTACCTACATGTTCAAGTTGTTAGGATTATGCTTAATAGCAAGAGTATAATATTGTAATTGACAATCTTTTCATATTAATAAAGTGATTTCTGGTTTAACAAATCTTATAGCATTTATAGTTTAATATTATAATTGTCAAAGTAAATAATCATAAGGTCTAAAGACTATGAGAAAAGAAGAATTGTTCGTACATCTGGATATGTATGAGGAAGACACAATTCTTTAGTTGGTCTTAAATAATGTTCACAACTTAAGTTAAAGGTTGGGCACCTTTACCTTGTTAAAGTTGTAGAATTCTTTTGCTAGCATTTGAGTGGGATCAAATGAGTTATGATGAGTCTAAAATCATCGGAGGGTCTTCGAGTAAAAGAATCTAATGCACTGGGTGCATTGAACTGGATCACAATGAAAAGCTTTATCTAGAACCGTCAATAGATAATAGTCTTTTCATTATCAGGACAATCGGGGAGTCTATCTTAATCCTGAGATAAATGATGGACTTATGGTTGTAAGTGATATCATTTGAGTTATCAATGAGTACGATTATATAGCATAGTCTATCCTCGATAGTTTGGTGATATTCATTTGTTAATCGATAGAGGACTTCATTTATATATATGGACATCGTGGCTCCATTTATTAAATGAGAGTATAATATCATCATATGGATGTTTTGAGGTAATTGGATATTAAATCTCAACGTTGAGTTTTAGATAACGACTATTGAAAACATGTCTTCTGGACAAGTCAAAATATCCAAGTTCAAAACGTGGTCATATGAGTAAATATGGTAACTTGGAGAGTTATAGGCGGTCTATGAACTCTTGGCGATTACTGATATTAATCACGAGGATACACTATCTCCAATATGATTGTCTAGGGTATGAATGAGGAACATCTTCTTATTCTATCTTTATTTAAGAGTTTAATTTTAGCTCTTTAGTGGAATGAGTTAAAATTAATGGATCGGACCTAAGTGAATCATTTGTTGATTGTGATTATGTTATGTCTATTGAAGCTTAAATTTAGATAGCCCGCCAAGATCCCCAATGCCCATGGACTTGCATGGATCACTTGATATATTCTACCGGACCAATTTATGGGTCCATCTAGAATTGCATTTAATATATTAAGAATATAATTTGCACATTATTTATTTAATGGGCTGGTCAATTATATTAATATATTAATGAAAGGCATGTGGGCTTGTTTCTTTTAGTAAGAATGGGTCTGGTTCACATGTGGGCTTTTTAATTAAAGTCTAATGGATTAAATAAAATAAGAAAATAATATTAAGCCCATATATATATGATGTGGGCGGCAAGGCTAATTTATTAGTCAAATATATTATTTTATTTTATTGTTTGATTAAATGAGAATTAATTAATTAATTAAGAAACAAAATCTTTTTTTGATCAGGAAATATGTTTCCTAGAGTTATACTATTGGTAGTAGTATACTAAAAGTAAAAGACTTATTTGGTAAGAAAATAAATAATAAGGTTTATTTATTTAATCAAATAAGGAAGTCTTTTATTAAGAATTAAACACTTATGAGTTGAATTAGGATTAGGATTCTAAAGTTGATAGGAATTAGGGCAAATCACAAATCCTCTTGAGTAGAGGATTCGGCCAACCCTAGTCTCCCATCACAAGGAGAATTCAGCCAACCCTAATAGGAAGAGAAGAAATTTTCGGCCACCCTCTCTCTTGCTTGATTGATTCACTTGATCAATTTCTTCTTCTTCTCATACTCATAGAAAATGTTTTATTTTTCGGCCAAGACACAAAAGGAAAAGATATTGTTTTAATTTCAATAGTATACTATTAGCCTAAACATCAATAGGCTTTTGGTGTACAATTTCGAATAAGGTTCACGCGAGTTTCAATCACTAGATTGAGAACTCAAAAGTGACCGGAATAATCTTGGTTTTCTTTTAGACGCTGAGAGACTAACAAATCAGAAGAAGGAAATTTTGTTTTCCATCTTTCAGGTACGCAATTCAAAGAAAGGGAGACCACACTCCTAGGTGATTCACGTTCGTGCTAGGATTGAAGATCTTGCGGATTACCATCGACGCAAGTCAATCGGATCACGCCACAAAAGGTATTATAGTTTTATTAGTTTATATATATGTTTAATTAATTTAAAGGGTTAAGGTTCATCAAAGGAAAAATTTTAAAATATACTAAACTTGTTTTTAGTCTTGCTTCCGCTGCGTTGACCATATTTTTTCCCTACACAAGTACTATGCATTTATTTTCAACAAGCTCTCTAATGAAATAATGGCGGATGTCAATATGCTTAGTTCTAGAATGTTGAACCGGATTCTTGGAAATATTTATGGCACTCATATTATCACAAAAGAGAGTGAGTGTACCTTGGTTGAATCCGTAATCTACTAGCATTTGTTTCATCCATAGGAGTTGTGTGCATCCACTCCCCACGGCTATGTACTCGGCCTCGGCCATGGACAAGAAAATCGAGTTTTGCTTCTTGCAAAACCAAGACACCAAATTGTTGCCTAGAAAGAAGCAACCGCCTGATGTGCTCTTTCTATCATCGCAATTTCCTACCTAATCCACATCACTAAAGCCTACAAGACTAGCATTAGTGTCAAAAGAGTATCAAATCCCATAGTTGGAAGTCCCATTCACATAGCGAATGATTCTCTTTACGGAAGAGAGATGTGACTCCTTAGGATCCGCTTGGTACCTAGCACACACACCCACACTAAAAGAGATATCGGGCCTACTTGCGGTCAAATAAAGCAAACTTCCTATCATGCCACGATATAATGTTTGTTCCACACTTTTACCACTAGCATTCTTGCTTAGCTTCAAAGTGGTACTCATGGGTGTATCACAATGTTTGGCATTTTCAAGACCAAATTTCTTCAATAGGTTCTTAGCATATTTGGCTTAGGTTATAAAAATCCCATCATTCATTTGCCTAATTTGCAAACCTAGGAAGTAACTAAGCTCACCAACAAGACTCATCTCAAATTCATGAGACATGACATCAACAAATTGTTGGACTTTGGTGTTGTTGGTTGAGCCAAATACAATGTCATCAACATAGATTTGAGCTATAAATAACTCATATTTATTTCTCTTGATGAACAAGGTCTTGTCAACACTACCTCTTGTGTAGTCATTGTCAATAAGAAATTGAGTGAGGCGCTCATACCAAGCCCTCGGTGCTTGTTTCAACCCATATAAAGCCTTTGTGATAGACATGGTTGGGGTGGTGTGCATCCACAAACCCCTTGGGTTGTTTAACAAACACTTCCTCTTGCAAGAAGCCATTGAGGAAGGCACTCTTGACGTCCATTTGATGTAATTTGAACTTGTGAATACACGAGATGGACAAGAGAAGCCTAATGGACTCTAAACGGGCAACGAGAGCAAATGTCTCCTCAAAGTCGATATCCTCAATTTAAGAGTACCCTTGTGCTACAAGTCTAGCCTTGTTCCGTACTATGTTGCCATCCTCATCGGATTTGTTCCTATAGATCCATTTGGTGCCTATAACATGTGTCTAGGAACTAGAGTCCAAACCTCGTTCCTTTCGAATTGGTTTAGCTCTTCTTGCATGGCAAGAACCCAAAATTCATCATTTAAGGCTTCATCAACCTTTTTAGGCTATATTTGAGAGGTGTAGCATGTGTAGCTAATTAGATTAGCTATTTGACGCCTAGTTCTAACACCCTCATTTACCTCTCCAATGATGTCATTCTTATCATGGAGTTGTCTAACCCATGGAGTGGGTTCTTTAGAGTTCAAGAGAGGAACTCTATCAATAGGTTGTGTGTCCTCATAATTACCATTGGACGTCCCAACATTGGGAGTCTCCACAACTTTCTCCAAAGAAGAATCATCATCTAAAACTACCTTCTCCTCATGGTTACTAGACTTAAGCCTTTCATCATCAAAGACAACATTAGATGATTCCATGACACTTAGAGTCTTTAAATTGAAAACTCTATAGGCTCTACTATTTAAAGCATAACCAATAAATATACCCTCATCACTCTTAGCATCAAATTTACCAAGTTGATCACGGTCATTTAAAATGTAGCATTTGTTTCCAAAGGAGTGGAAGTAGATAACATTTGGTCTTTTGCCTTTCCATAGCTCATAGGAGGTATTTCTAGTTCCGGGCCTTAGGAAAACTCTATTTCCTATATAGCAAGCTGTATTGACGGCTTCGGCCCATAGGTTCCTAAGGACATTGTTGCTAAGCAACATCACATGGGCCATCTCTTGAAGGACCCTATTTTTTCTCTCAACAACTCCATTTTGTTGAGGTGTCCTAGGAGCCGAAAACTCATAGGAGATGCCTAAACCATTACAATAGGTTTCAAAGGTGGCATTCTCAAATTCCCTCCCATGGTCACTTCTAATCCGTTTAATGCTTTTAATGTTAGAGTTCATTTCATTTTGAAGTTTATTACAAAGCATTTTAAACTTATCAAAAGTTTCGGATTTTTCTCTAAGAAAATATGTCCATGTGAACCTAGAGAAATCATCAACACAAACAAAGATGTATCTCTTTCCACCTAAGCTTTTGGTTTGCATAGGACCTATAAGGTCCATGTGGAGAAGCTCTAGGGGCTCCTTGGTGGAGAGATACTTGCCCTTTTTGTGCATGCTTTTGGTTTGTTTTCCTTGTTGGCAAGGTCCACAAACACCATTTGCTTTCTTCCCAAGCTTAGGGAGGCCTCTCACACAATTGAATTTTCCAAGGGTTCGTAAATCCCTAAAGTTCATGTGGCCAAGTCTTTCATGCCACAACTCAATTTGCTCATCCATGGACACATTGTTTGAGACTATTCTAGCTTCAAAACAATAGCAATTGTCGCTAGATCTTATACCTTTCAACAAGGTTTGTCCATCGGGGCTTTAGGATAGAGCAATCATCTTTACAAAATAAGACGGAATATCCTTCATCACTAAGGTGTGATATGCTTATCAAATTGACTTTTAAGCCATCAACAAATAAAGCATTGCATAAGGAGGGTAATCCGGGAATGGAAATAGTTCATTTCCCTACAACTCTCTTTTTGGATCCATCACAAAAGGTGACACATCCTCCTTCCTCCATAACAAGAGTCTCGAAGAAACTCTTGTTTCCCGTCATGTGCCTAGAGCACCCACTATCTAAGTACCAAAAATTAGAAGAATTTACCTTCAAGGCTATTTGAGCAACATAGCAAACATTTTCATTCTTTCTAATCCACCTAGAAACAATCTTTGCTTTCTTAGTGGTCTTTGGTACATGGGTTCTAGATGTCCTAGGATTATGCACATCAATATTATCATTCCTAGGAGCATGCATCTTGGCTCTATTCTTTCTCTTTTCAATCATGCTTCGTGTTTTACACATTTTAATATATCGAAAGCAATTTGGTCTAATATGACCATCAAATCCACAAAAATGACATGTAGGAATAAAATAAGGGATCATACCTTGTCCTTGAGCATGCATGTGAGCTTGTACATGTCTTTGTGGTTGAGTGGGTTCAATCCATCTTCGTTGTTGAACCGGTCTAGCTTGCTTCCTAGCTTGAGGTTGCATGATTGGTCTCTTCCCTTTGTGAGCCAATTGTGGAGGAATGTTAACTTGAGGGACCCTAGAGGATTGAGCTTGAGGTTGCCTTCTTGGCACCATCTTCACTTGTGCATTTGAACATTGTCCTAGTTCTAACTTCTTCCAAGGAGATTGCACCAATGAAGCTTCTTCATTCCCCAAACTTTTGACAAACACGGTCTTGTTAGAGGTTGATATCTTCTTGCCATCTTCATACCCAAGACCCCTCTTGTCACACGGACTCATTCCAACACCAAGTATATGGTCAAGCTTCTTGGTGCTAGAATCCATCCTAGCTAATGATTCTAAAGCTTCATCAAGCTCCCTCTTCAAACCTTCTTCATTCCTCTTAGATAAGACCAACTCCTCTCTTAGCTTATCTTCCATCTTCTTGAATTTTTTCACTTGTTCACTTAAGTGGTCATTATGAGATGAAAGCTCAAGATTTTTTTCTCTCAACATCTTGATCTTTCTTGTGCTCTTAATTGCTAAATCATTAAACTCGGCATGGTATTTAGCAAGCACCTTTTTCTCCACAAATCCATTTACGAAGTTAGATGAAGAATCACTTTCTTCTTCACTTGAGTCATTTTCCTCTTGACTCATTTCCTCTCTTTCACTAGCACTTTTGCTTTTATGGGAGGAGGCAAAAGCTAGGAGGTTAGCCATGAGCTCTTCATCACTTGAAGACTCATATCCCTCATTGGAGTCATCACTACTACCACTCCATGTGGCGGCTATCACTTTACTCTTCTTCTTGTCATTGTGATTAGCACATTCGAGGGCAAAGTGACCTATGCCACCTGTAAGATCCTAGATCTTTGTTGGCTTGATTCCATTGCAAAACTCTCTTTATTTGTATTGATTAGTTGCTCAGGTGTTTCTTGGAGAGAAGAAGCTTCAAAGGTTAAAAGCAACGTATCTTGCAAATATCATCTTCAAGAGGAACATCGCATACTTGGATGCTAAGTGTAAGGTTCCCATTTGTTGATTGGCTCATTTCGTGCACAAACCACATGTTGGGGGTTCTTTGTAAGGGTAGCCTAGGTATCGGTTTTATTGTTCGAAGCCCTTTGAAGACCTTCTGTTAATAAGCACCGAAGGTAAATTTCTATGTGCTTACTTGTCTTGAAGAGATAGTTGCACACACGCACAACTCATGCATATGTTTAATCTTTGTATGATGTGTTTCTTATTGTTGTGCATTAATGCTTATTTTCATCTCTTCTTGCATGTTAGTTTGATTGCATCTAGTAGTTCAAATGTCATGACATGATTAGAACTAGGTTACATTGTGTAAATGTTTGGGCGCTGTTCACCCGCCCTACAGGCGCCCTACGAACAGCGCCCATATGGGGCTTTGAGCAAATTTGCTCTTAGCCGCTGTACACCCGCTCTACGAAGAGTGGGTGAACAGCGGTGCCACTGGTGATGTTTTTCACACCTGACGGTCCGCCCAAAAATCGCTCTACGAATAGCGGGTATAGGGCGGCTCTCCAGACCCAAGAGCAACCGCCCCTAGGTCGCCTGGAATCTGCCCTACGTAGGGCAGTCACGAAGAACATGTTCTTCACAATCCCAGGTGAACCGTTGTACGCCCGCCCTACGTACAGCGGGTGAACAGCGGTCAAGGCATATTTCAGGCCAACTTATCAAAACAACCACACTTTGATTTGGCCCCCTATATATATGCCACTTTGACTTTAGGTCAATTAAGAGAGTTCATATTCAGATTCCATACTTAGGATATTTTTCAAAGAGAAGAAAAATTCCAAAGAACTCATTTTTAGTTTACTCAAACACTTTTTCATGATCATCAATCATCATCTAGAATCATCCTTGATCATCTAGATGTCTCTTTGCATGGATTCTTCATCACACTTTGCTTGGTAAGTTTTTCACTAATATCTTACATATTTTGTGTTTTTCTTAACAAGCAATCTCAATTAATTACTTGTATGATTTTCATGTATCTTTTGATGCAAGATTGAGATTAGTGTGTTGTATGTTTGAGAAGTTGTATTGTGATAGCTAATTAGGTTTTTGTGCTTAATCTTGATTTGCTAAACTATTTGATTGAACATGTCATTTAGTTTTTAATATCTAGGATTGTTCTAATTGCATATTAATCATCTTAGATAAGCATATAGGGTTTCCCTTGCTCTATGTTGCATTTGGATATTCATATATTCACTTAGGGTCTTATTCTCTTCATTGAGAAAGTATGTCTTGTGTGTAGCTTCAGGGATTAGGTTGCTTAGATCGCAAGCAAATCGGACTAGGTTCACTCATACCGGGATTAGGTAGGTGTGTGATTACTTCCGGGATTAGGTTGTAATCGTTTTACACATTTAGTGGATTCGAGGTTCGAGTGTGGCTTACTTACTAGCCCGTGGTTTTTCCCGTGAGGGTTTCCACGTAAAAATCAAGTGTTATTTAATTTCCGTATTTTATACTTGATTTATTGCTTTATCTATTTAAGGGTAATTTCGTAATTTTGACTAACATGAAAAATTGGGTAAAAAGCTTAAAATCTATTCACCCCCATCTAGATAGTTTTATACACACCGTGCTATAATTTGTTTCAATTGGTATCAGAGCGGGTTCCTAGATATACATAGGTGATCCTTGCTTATTTTGGTGTGTTTTGCATTTTGTGTGATTTTTGATCATTCATACATTTGCATTCATTTCATTCATTCATAAACACTATGAGTGGAAACGGTGGAAATGGTGGTGGCAATGAAGGTGCTTCTAGCACAAGGCCTCCACTTCTTACCGGATTGAACTATTCCCAATGGAAAGGGAAGATGGAATCCTACATATGCCAAATTCATGACCGTGCATGGATGGCGGTGGAAGACGGATATGATCTACCTAAGATGACTCCCGGTGATGGAGGAGAAGAAGTATTGAAGCCTAAGGCGCAATGGAACGCGCAAGAGTTTGAGGCTTCAAAGTGGAATAGGAAGGCGATGCATGCCATCTTATGTGCTATGGACGAAAATCAATACAAATTGATTCAAAATACTATGATAGCTAAGGAGGCTTGGGACATCCTAGAGATTGCACATGAGGGAACCGAAGTGGTGAAGGACTCTAAGCTTCAAGTCCTCCAAACTCAATTCGAGATGCTTAAGATAGAGGAGAATGAGTGCTTCAACGACTTTGAGATCAAGTTGATGGACATAGTCAACCAAAGTCATCAACTTGGTGATCCATATTCGGATAGGAGAATCAAGCAAAAGATTATGAGATCTCTTCCGGATAGGTTTGAATCAAAAGTAACGGCTTTAGAAGAAAATAGTAGATATAAGGATATGAAGCCGAGTGAGGTGATTGAGAGACTTCTAGCTTATGAGTCTAGGAAGGGTCCTATCTCCACACCTCCTAAAAAGTAAAAAGGAATTGCTTTGAAAACCTCCAAGGATGAAAATGAGGCAAAGAAGAATGACTCGGACGAAGACCTTGCATTATTTGTGAAGAGATTCAAAAGGGTCATGAAGTTCGGGAAAAAGGACTTTGGTTCCAAAGGTCAAAACTACAAGAAAAAGGGTTCCTACAACAAGTTTGAGCCTAGGAAAGAGAAGACCGAAAGGAAAGGGGTCCGATGCTTCGAGTGTGGTGGCATAGGTCACTTTGTCCCTGAATGTGCTAATCACAATGACAAGAAGAAAGGTAAAGTGATGGCCGCCACATGGAGTAGTAGTAGTGATGACTCCATTGAGGGAGATGAGTCTTCAAGTGAAGAAGAGCTCATGGCTAATCTCCTAGCTTTTGCCTCCTCCCATAAAAGCAAAAGTGCTAGTTGTTAGGATTATGCTCAATAGCAAGAGTGTAATGTTGTAATTAACAATCTTTTTCATATTAATAAAGTGATTTCTGGTTTAACAAATCGTATAGCATTTATAGTTTAATATTATAATTGTCAAAGTAAATAATCATAAGGTCTAAAGACTATGAGAAAAGAAGAATTGTTCGTACATCTGGATATGTATGTGGTAGACACAATTCTTTAGTTAGTCTTGAATAATGTTCACAACTTAAGTTAAAGGTTGGGCACCTTTATCTTGTTAAAGTTGTAGAATTCTTTTGCTAGCATTTGAGTGGGATCAAATGAGATATGATGAGTCTAAAATCATCGGAGTGTCTTCGAGCAAAAGGATCTAGTGCACTGGGTGTATTGAATTGGATCACAATGAAATACTTTATCTATAACCGTCAATAGATAATAGTCTTTTCATTATCAGGACAATCGGAGAGTCTATCTTAATCCTGAGATAAATGATGGACTTATGGTTGCAAGTGATATCATTTGAGTTATCAATGAGTACGATTATATCGCATAGTCTATCCTCGATAGTTTGGTGATATTCATTTGTTAATCGATAGAGGACTTCATTTATAGATATGGACATCGTGGCTCCATTTATTAAATGAGAGTATAATATCATCATATGGATGTTTTGAGGTAATTGGATATTAAATCTCAACGTTGAGTTTTCGATAGTGTCTATTGAAAACATGGCTTCTGGACAAGTCAAAATATCCAAGTTCAAAACGTGGTCATATGAGTAAATATGGTAACTTGGAGAGTTATAGGCGGTCTATGAACTCTTGGCGATTACTGATATTAATCATGAGGATACACTATCTCCAATATGATTGTCTAGGGTATGAATGAGGAGCATCTTCCTTTTCTATCTTTATTTAAGAGTTCAGTTTTAGCTCTTTAGTGGAATGAGTTAAAATTAATGGATCGGACCTAAGTGAATCATTTGTTGATTGTGATTAGGTTATGTCTATTGAAGCTTAAATTTAGATGGCCCGCCAAGATCCCCAATCCACACGGACTTGCATGGATCACTTGATATATTCTACCGGACCAATTTAAGGGTCCATCTAGAATTGCATTTAATGTATTAAGAATATAATTTGCACATTATTTATGTAATGGGCTGCTCAATTATATTAATATATTAATGAAAGACATGTGGGCTTGTTTCTTTTAGTAAGAATAGGTCTGGTTCACATGTGGGCTTTTTATTTAAAGTCCAATGGATTAAATGAAATAAGAAAATAATATTTGGCCCAATTATTTTATGTGGGGCGGCAAGGTTAAATTTTGAACCTAAGATATTATTTTGTTTCATTGTTTAAGTTAAATAAGAATTAATTAATTTATTAATTAATTCTTTAATTAAGAAACAAATCTTTTCTGATTAGGAAATATGATTCCTAATGTTATACTATTGTTGGTAGTATACTAAAAGTAAAAGACTTATTTGGTAAGAAAATAAATAATTAATTTTATTTATTTAATCAAATAAGGAGTCTTTTTATTTAGTCAAAATAAAAGAATAAAATATCTATGAGTTGGATTAGGGTTTGAAGTCTTAAATGACATGTGAATTTGGGTGCAACACAACTCCTCTTTTGTAGAGGAAAATTGCGGCAACCCTAGGAGAAACACATGAAGAATTCGGCCACCCTAAAAGAAAGAAGGAAAGAAAATTTGGCCACCTATATATTCACTCTTATAGAATTCGGCCACCCTATGGTTTTCACTAGAGACAATTTTCTTCTTCTTCTTCTTCATTCATAGAGAGTTATTTTTATTCTACTAAAAACATAAAAGAGTGATAGATTATTCTTTGATGGTATACTTTTTGCTTATTCATCAATAAGCTTGTGTGTACAACATCGATCTAGGTTCACGCGAGTTTCGATCATTAGATTGAGAACTCAAAAGTGACCGGAATAATCTTAGTATTCTTTTGATTGTTTTTGTGACTAACAAAGAAAAGAAAAGTTTGTTTGTCCATTCACAGGTTTGCAATTCAAAGAAAAAGGGAGACCACGCTCCTAGGTGATCCACGTTCGTGCTAGGATTGAAGATCTTGCGGATTACCATCGACGTAAGTCAATCGGATCACGCGACAAAAGGTATTCTTCTTTTGTCAGATAATATATATGTTTAATTGATTAAAGGGTTTAAGGTTCATAAAAAGGAAAAAAATTAAAAGTTACTAAATCTATTTTTAGTCTCGCTTCCGCTGCGTGTACTACGGTATTTTTCCCTACAAAAAGTGCTAGTGAGAGAGAGGAAATGAGTCAAGAGGAAAATGACTCAAGTGGAGAAGAAAGTGATTCCTCTTCTAACTCCATAAATAGTTTTGTGGAGAAAAAGGTGCTTGCTAAATACCATGCCGAGTTTAATGATTTAGCAATCAAGAGCACAAGAAAGATCAAGATGTTAAGAGAAGAAAATCTTGAGCTTTCATCTAGATTTTCTTCTCAAAATGACCACTTAAGTGAACAAGTGGAAAAATTCAAGAAGATGGAAGATAAACTAAGAGAGGAGTTAGTCTTATCTAGGAGGAATGAAGAAAGTCTAAAGAGGGAGCTTGAAGAAGTAAGAGAGTCTATGACTAGGATGGATTCTAGCACCAAGAAGCTTGACCATATGCTTGGTGTTGGAAAGAGTCCATGTGACAAGAGGGGTCTTGGGTATGAAGATGGCAAGAAGATCTCAACCTCTAACAAGACCGTGTTTGTCAAGAGTTTGAGGAATGAAGAAACTGCATGTGTGCAAGTTCCTAGGAAGAAGTTAGAAATAGGACAATGTTCAAATGCACAAGTGAAGATGGGGCCAAGAAGGCAACCTCAAGCTCAACCCCCTAGGGTCTCTCAAGCCAACATTCCTCCACAATTGGCTCACAAAGGAAAAAGGCTAATCATGCAACCTCAAGCTAGGAAGCAATCTAGACCGGTTCAACAACGAAGATGGATTGAACCCATTCATCCACAAAGACAAGGACAAGGTATGATTCCTTATTTTACTCTTATATGTCATTTTTGTGGATTTGATGGTCATATTAGACCACATTGCTTTCGATATATTAAAATGTGCAAGACTAGAAGCATGATTGAGAAGAAAAAGAAAAGAGCCATGATGCATGTTCCTAGGAATGATAATATTATTATGCATGATCCTAGAACATCTAGAGCCCATGTACCAAAGTCCACTAAGAAAACTAAGATTGTTTCTAGGTGGATTAGAAAGAATGAAAATGTTTGCCATGTTGCTCAAATAGCCTTGAAGGCAAATTCTTCTAATTTTTGGTATTTAGATAGTGGGTGCTCTAGGCATATGACGGGAAACAAGAGTTTCTTCGAGACTCTTGTTATGGAGGAAGGAGGATATGTCACTTTTGGTGATGGATCCAAAAAGAAAGTTATAGGGAAAGGAACCATTTCGGTTCCCGGATTACCTTCCTTATCCGATGCTTTATTTGTTGATGGCTTGAAAGCCAATTTAATAAGCATTTCACATCTAAGTCATGAAGGATATTCCGTCTTGTTTAGAAAAGATGATTGCTCGATCCTAAAGCCCGATGGACAAACCTTATTGAAAGGTATGAGATCTAGCGACAATTGCTATTGTCTTGAAGCTAGAATAGTCTCAAACAATGTGTCCATGGATGAGCAAATAGAGTTGTGGGATGAAAGACTTGGCCACATAAACTTTAGGGATTTAAGAACCCTTGGAAAGTTCGATTGTGTGCGTGGCCTCCCTAAGCTTGGGAAGAAAGCCAATGGTATTTGTGGACCTTGCCAATAAGGAAAACAAACTAAAAGCATGCACAAAAAGGGCAAGTATCTCTCCACCAAGGAGCCCCTAGAGCTTCTCCACATGGATCTTATGGGTCCTATGCAAACCGAGAGTTTAGGTGGAAAGAGATACATTTTTGTTTGTGTTGATGATTTCTCTAGATTTACATGGACATATTTTCTTAGAGAAAAATCCGAAACTTTTGATAAGTTTAAAATGCTTTGTACTAAAATACAAAATGAAATGAATTCTAACATTAAAAGCATTAAACAGATTAGAAGTGACCATGGGAGGGAATTTGAGAATGCCTCTTTTGAAAGCTATTGCAATAGCTTAGGCATTTCCCATGAGTTCTCGGCTCCTAGGACACCTCAACAAAATGGAGTTGTTGAGAGGAAGAATATGGTCCTTCAACAGATGGCCCGAGTGATGTTGCTTAGCAACAATGTCCCTAGGAACCTATGGGCCGAAGCCGTCAATACGGCTTGCTATATAAGGAATCGTGTTTTCCTAAGGCCTGGATCTAGAAACACCTCCTATGAGTTATGGAAGGGTAGGAAGCCAAATGTTAGCTACTTCCACACATTTGGAAGCAAATGCTACATTTTAAATGACCGTGATCAACTTGGCAAGTTTGATGCTAAGAGTGATGAGGGCATCTTTATTGGCTATGCCTTGAATAGTTGAGCCTATAGAGTTTTCAACTTGAAGACTCGAACCGTCATAGAATCATCGAATGTTGTTATTGATGATACAAGGCTCAAGTCTAATGACCATAAGGAGGAGAAAGTTTTAGAGGATGACTCTCCTTTGGAGAGGGTTGTGGTGACTCCCAATGTTGGGACATCCAATGACAATAATGAAGTCACACAACCTATTACTAGAGTCCCTCTCTTGGACTCTAATGAACCCGCTCTATGGGTTAGAAGACTCCATAACAAAGAGGATGTTATTGGAGATGTGAATGAGGGTGTTAGGATAAGGCGTCAATTAGCTAATCTAATTAGCTTTACATGCTACACCTCTCAAATTGAACCCAAAAAGGTTGATGAAGCCTTGAATGATAAATTTTGGGTTCTTGCCATGCAAGAAGAGCTAAACCAATTCGAAAGGAATGAGGTTTGGACTCTAGTTCCTAGGCCTAAAAGCACTAATGTGATAGGCACTACGTGGATTTATAGGAACAAATCCGATGAGGATGGCAACATAGTGCGGAACAAGGCTAGACTTGTAGCACAAGGGTACTCTCAAATTGAGGGTATCGACTTTGAGGAGACATTTGCTCCCGTTGCCCGTTTAGAGTCCATTAGGCTTCTCTTGTCCATTTCTTGCGTGCACAAGTTCAAATTGCACCAAATGGATGTCAAGAGTGCCTTCCTCAATGGCTTCTTGTAAGAGGAAGTGTTTGTTGAACAACCCAAGGGGTTTGTGGATGCACACCACCCCAACCATGTCTATCGCCTCAAGAATGCACTATATGGGTTGAAAAAAGCACTGAGGGCTTGGTATGAGCGCCTCGCTCAATTTCTTATTGACAATAACTACACAAGAGGTAGTGTTGACAAGACACTATTCATCAAGAAAGAAAATGATGAGCTTTTCATAGCTCAAATATATGTTGATGATATAGTGTTTGGCTCCACCAACAACACCAAGGTCCAACAATTTGTTGATGTCATGTCTCATGAATTTGAGATGAGTCTTGTTGGTGAGCTTAGTTACTTCCTAGGTTTGCAAATTAGGCAATTAAATGATGGGATTTTCATAACCCAAGCCAAATATGCCAAAAACCTAATGAAGAAGTTTGGTCTTGAAAATGCCAAACATTGTGATACACCCATGAGTACCACTTTGAAGCTAAGCAAGGATGCTAGTGGTAAAAGTGTGGAACAAACTCTATATCGAGGCATGATAGGTAGCTTGCTTTATTTAACCGCAAGTAGGCCCGATATATTCTTTAGTGTGGGTGTGTGTGCTAGGTACCAAGCGGATCCCAAGGAGTCCCATGTCTCTTCCGTAAAGCGAATCATTCGCTATGTGAATGGGACTTCCAACTATGGGATTTGGTACTCTTTTAACACTAATGCTAGTCTTGTAGGCTTTAGTGATGCGAATTGGGCAGGAAATTATGATGATAGAAAGAGCACATCGGGCGGTTGCTTCTTTCTAGGCAACAACTTGGTTTCTTGGTTTTGTAAGAAACAAAACTCGATTTCCTTGTCCACGGCTGAGGCCGAGTACATAGCCGCGGGGAGTGGATGCACACAACTCCTATGGATGAAGCAAATGCTAGTAGACTACGGATTCAACCAAGGTACTCTCACTCTCTTTTGTGATAACATGAGTGCCATTAATATTTCCAAGAATCCGGTGCAACATTCTAGAACTAAGCATATTGACATCCGCCATCATTTCATTAGAGAGCTTATTGAAAATAAATGCATAGTACTTGAACATGTAAGTACTAATGATCAACTTGCAGACCTATTTACTAAACCCTTAGATTCTACTCGATTTAAAACACTAAGTAGATCTATTGGGATATGTCTTGTGGAGTGATGTGATTTGTATTTGACCCCATATGGGGAACTCAAGCAAAGAGAGCTATTTTGCATTCTTGTCACTTGCAAAAAATTTGAAATATCTTATGCCTCTTCTTTTAATTGATTGGGTAAGCTTGGTTGTACATATGTATATATGTTTTCAATTCAATAAGTGTGAACCTTGCTTGTTTACAATCTATGTCATATTTATGTTCAAACATGCATTTTTGGACTAGGAGATGTATATAGGAAGTATGATTTGAATGACCTATGGTTATCTCCATGACATGATGGTTCTTTAATAACATGTTAATGTCAAATGAAAAAGCATGAAATTCATAAAACATGCTCACACGAAAAGCATGAATTGATGATTGCATATTTTTAAAATGCAAAACTTGTGTGAAAGCTTATGAGACTCAAAATGAATAAAGGATCTTGTATCCGTTCAAAGGAATTTATATTCCAAATGTCTCTCTTTCTTTATTGGTTGAACATGGCTACTATCATACAGATATCTTATTCGGAAAAATAAAAAAGGGTGCAAAGTCGCTCATGCCATGTTTCGCTTATAAAGTTGGATATAGTTGTTCTTAAATTGAAATCAATGTATTCTATATCCTTGCTTTACTCATGACAATGGTGAAATTGGTTTGAATTCCTATTAGAAACCTTTGTCATTTGCTTTGCCAAATACCATTGTATTTTGGACTTGAATGCTACATGTCTAGTATGCAAAGCATGTTTGATTCACACATTTTCTATCAAATAAATCTCCTTGTTTCTCTCCAATTTTTTGAGATGCATAAAGTGACTTATATTGATTATGCATATCTTGCATGCTACTATCTCTCGTTGCTATGAGTGACCCGGTTGGGGACTACTCCTTTGCCTATATCATGACAAAAAGGGGGAGTAGGATATGGTAAGGGGAGTTGCAAAATATAGAAGAAATTGTGCATATTGGGGAGAACATTCATTGAGGGGAGTAACCCGTTGAGGGGGAGCATTGCATACACATACATTTCATAATGTTGTGCCTAAACTATTAAAATGCAAATGCTTGTTTTTTGTTCTCACTTGATTAATCTCACACTTCACTTGTATTGGAAAATATAGAAATCTTATTTTCAGGGCTTGATTATTCTACAAGAGATTGAAGACTTGAAGTTTTATTTTCTTATCTCTTTGTATTGTAGAATATCATAGTTATCTCGTTGTTTCTATTTTAATGTGAGGAATCAATGTGAGTAGTGGTTTTGTCATGAAATAGCCAAAGGGGGAGATTGTAAGGTTCCCATTTGTTGATTGGCTCATTTCGTGGACAAACCACATGTTGGGGGTTCTTTGTAAGGGTAGCTTAGGTATCGGTTTTATTGTTCGAAGCCCTTTGAAGACCTCCTGTTGATAAGCACCGAAGGTAAATTTCTATGTGCTTCCTTGTCTTGAAGAGATAGTTGCACACACTCACAACTCATGCATATGTTTAATCTTTGTATGATGTGTTTCTTGTTGTTGTGCATTAATGCTTATTTTCATCTCTTCTTGCATGTTAGTTTGATTGCATCTAGTAGTTCAAATGCCATGACATGATTAGAACTAGGTTGCATTGTGTAAAAGTTTGGGCGCTGTTCACCCGCCCTACCGGTGCCCTACGAACAGCGCCCATATGGGGTTTTGAGCAAATTTGCTCTTAGCCGCTGTACACCCGCTCTATGAAGAGCGGGTGAACAGCAGTGCCATTGGTGATGTTTTTCACACCTGATGGTCCGCCCAAAAACCGCTCTACGAACAGCGGTTGTAGGGCGGCTCTCCAGACCCGAGAGCAACCGCCCCTAGGTCGCCTGGAATCCGCCCTACGTAGGGCAGTCACGAAGAACATGTTCTTCACAATCCCAAGTGAACCGTTGTACACCCGCACTACGTACAGCGGGTGAACAGCGGTCAAGGCATATTTCAGGCCAACTTATCAAAACGACCACACTTTGATTTGGCCCCTTATATATATGCCACTTTGACTTTAGGTCAATTAAGAGAGTTCATATTCAGATTCTATACTTAGGATATTTTTCAAAGAGAAGAAAAATTCCAAAGAACTCAATTTTAGTTTACTCAAACACTTTTTCATGATCATCAATCATCATCTAGCATCATCCTTGATCATCTAGATGTCTCTTTGCATGGATTCTTCATCACACTTTGCTTGGTAAGTTTTTCACTAATATCTTACATATTTTGTGTTTTTCTTAACAAGCAATCTCAATTAATTACTTGTATGATTTTCATATATCTTTTGATGCAAGATTGAGATTAGTGTGTTGTATGTTTGAGAAGTTGTATTGTGATAGCTAATTAGGTTTTTGTGCTTAATCTTGATTTGCTAAACTATTTGATTGAACATGTCATTTAGTTTTTAATATCTAGGATTGTTCTAATTGCATATTAATCATCTTAGATAAGCATATAGGGTTTCCCTTGCTCTATGTTGCATTTGGATATTTATATATTCACTTAGGGTCTTATTCTCTTCATTAAGAAAGTATGTCTTGTGTGTAGCTTCCGGGATTAGGTTGCTTAGATCGCAAGCAAATCGGACTAGGTTCACTCATACTGGGATTAGGTAGGTGTGTGATTACTTCCGGGATTAGGTTGTAATCGTTTTACACATTTAGTGGATTCGAGGTTCGAGTGTGGCTTACTTACTAGCCCGTGGTTTTTCCCGTGAGGGTTTCCACGTAAAAATCAAGTGTTATTTAATTTCCGCATTTTATACTTGATTTATTGCTTTATCTATTTAGGGGTAATTTCATAATTTTAACTAACACGAAAAATTGGGTAAAAAGCTTAAAATCTATTCACCCCCCTTTAGATAGTTTTATACACACCTTGCTATAATTTGTTTCACTAAGGTTTCTAGATTCTTCTTCCTCTTGCAAGGCGTAAGCGCACACACACACAATTCACAATTCATACATGTGTGTCCCTGCATCGTAGTGCAAACATTTGGTATAACACATCCACACACTTCTTAGCATGCTCATGCATTGGTCTATTATAGACAAACATTGTAGAATTGCATGCTTTGTGACTATCTCTTTGATATGGCATGCTTGTGAGAATTTGTGTTTGTTTGTTTGTGTGTTTTGTATTTTGGACTTGAATATGTTCTTATTTGATTCCTTATTGAGTCCCAGTCGTTTCGGTTACTCATTCATAAGGTTTCGAGTCCAAATGATGTAGCTACGCTACTTTGCATTCATATTCACATTCACATTCGTTGAGTTGACTTCATCATCATTTTCTGAGATGATTTCTCAATCATTTGTCAAATTTTTGTAGTCATAGTCATGCGTGAGGAAGTCACGGTTCGTAATCTGAAAACGGATTCAAAATCGGAGTTCGGAAGCCTAAGATACAACTGAAGAACGTGAGGGAGCGCGCGAGAGGCAAGCATGGCCAAAGGCCATGCATTGGCCACCACGTGTGGAGGCCGTGGGACCCACGGCCAGAGCATCCCTCTGGTCCCGTGTGGACACGCGCCCCACACAGGGTGCTGATGTGGCAGCCTCTGATTGGCTCATGTCTTCCTCTCTCTTCTCCATCTCTTTTCCCTTTATTTATATTCGAAATCCCGTGCAGAATTCTTTACAACTTTTGATTTCTTACTTTGATCATATCTCTCTCCAATCAACTCCGAATTGAGTGATTCAGAAGCCAAAATTGTTGGTCTTGAAGAGAGTTACAAACCCCAAGCATTTTTAGAGTCATTTTAGTTCTTGATTTTTCGCAGTGAGCTGATTTCAGTTCGTGACTCAATTTTTGTATGTGAAACTTCTTCTTCTCACTTCATCTTTTGATCATCTCTTTTAATCTTCCTAATTGATAGATGATATGTGTTTAGAATGTTGTTAGATCATATTCTAGGGGTGGTTGATCTATTGATTGTTGAGTTTTTGCTATTTGATTTCAATTGAACATATATTGCTAAACTTGACCTATCTTGACATTGATTCTAGAAATACTTTTTGTTCTTGAGCTTGACTGTTGATTTCTAGGTTTTTGTCACATGTTCATGAACTAGGATTTTTTGATTGTGTTATCTACCATTTAAATCTAGTTCTTGTTTGGATTGAATATGTTGTGGATTTCAAGTGTTAACTTGTTCACTTGATTTCAAAGCTAGTTTTGTGATTTCTATTGAAAACTTGTTACTCTAGCTTTGTTTGACATGTTTAGGTTTCTAGATATTTTTATGAATGACTTTGAATGTCTAATCTAGATTTCTAATCACATGTTCATAAGAATTAGCTACATTTGCTTGTGAGCTTGATTTGTGCAAATCTAATTCTTCATAGAGTGTGTTTGATCTACTTGCTCTATTTGCTTGTGTTTGCATCATTTGCATCACTTAGATCATTGCCTTGTGAAAGGTTGAAGTCTCTTGCAAAGTGAGTGAAGCTTTGTCTTGAGCAAGAAGTCTTGGCTAGGAAAGTGTTCCAGATAGCCAAGCAAGAAGTCTTGATTAGAGTCGGGAGGACTCGGATAGTCAAGCAAGAAATCTTCCTAGAGACGTGAGCGTCTTAGATAGGAAGTTGCTTTCTAGAGGTGTAGGACACATCTCAGGTAGGAAGTAGGCTTGGTAGTTCACTTGCCCGAGGGTAGATTAGGAGGTGATAGCTTGAGCGGATATCATGTGTTGATAGCTTGAGTGTGTAAGTCCTTTTCGTATAGTGGATTGCTTTGCCGATGGTTGTGGTATCAACCTGTGGATGTTTCCTCTTTAAGGTTTTACCACGTAAAAATACTTGTGTCAAGTTTCGTTTTTATGTTTCTTTATCTTCCATATGTTTGTATTGATTGCATTACTTGTATATTGGTTTTCACATGTGTTGGTTAAATCAATTCAATTGTTAAGATTCATCAAGTGTGCTTTTAATTGTTGTATTTAGCATTTTTTTTTTATATATTGGGAGAATTTGGGCCTATACCTATTCACCCCCCCTCTAGGTATATATTACACTATATTGCTTAAGGGAATTTCACCACCACACTCAAAGCATCGGACCCCTTTCCTTTCGGTCATTTCTTGCCTAGGTTCAAACTTCTTGAAAGGACCATTTTTCTTCAAATCTTGACCTTTTGATCCAAAGCCCTTTCTCCTAAACTTCATAACCTTGTTAAACCTTTTTACAAACAAAGCAAGGTCTTCATTTGAGTCAATCTTCTTTGCCTCCTTTTCATCCTTGGAAGCTTTTAAAGCAATTCCTTTTTGCTTTTTAGGAGGTGTAGAGCTAGGAGCCTTCCTAGACTTATAGGCTAGAAGTCTTCCAATAACCTCACTCGGCTTCATGTCCATATATCCACTGTTTTCTTCTATAGCTGTCACCTTTGATTCGAACCTATCAGGGAGAGATCTTATGATTTTCTGCTTGACTCTCCTATCTGAATACGGGTCTCCAAGTTGGTGACTTTGATTAACGATATCCATCAATTTGATTTCGAAATCATTGAAGCATTCATCCTCTCCCAACCTAAGTAACTCGAATTGAGTTTGGATGACTTGAAGCTTGGATTCCTTCATCACCTCGGTTCCTTCATGTGCAACTTGTAAGATATCCCAAGCCACTTTCGCGATTTGAGTGTTCTGAATAAGCTTATACTGATTTTCATCCATTGTACAAAGGATGGCGTGCATCGCCTTCCCATTCCACTTTGAAGCCTTAAACTCTTGCGGACTCCATTGCGCCTTAGGCTTCAATACTTCTTCTCCTACACCATCGGGAGTCATCTTGGGTAGATTATATCCATCTTCCACCGCCATCCACGCACGGTCGTGAATTTGACATATGTAGGATTTCATCTTCCCTTTCCATTGGGAATAGTTCAACCCGGTAAGAAGTGGAGGCCTTGTGCTTGAAGCACCCTCGTTGCTACCACCATTTCCACCGTTTCCACTCATAGTGTTTATGAATGAATGAAATGAATGCAAATGTATGAATGATCAAAAATCACACAAAATGCAAAACACACCAAAGTGAGCAAGGATCACCTAAGTATATTTAGGAACCCACTCTGATACCAATTGAAAGTTCTCACGGTGTGTAAACTATTAATCTAGAGGGGGGTGAATAGATTTTAACTAATTTTACCCAATTTTCGTTTAAGGACAAGATTACGAAAATACCCCTAATAGTCAATAAAATATAGCAAATGTAATATTGTGCGGAAATTAAAACAACACTTGATATTTACGTTGAAACCCTCACGGGAAAAACCACGGGCTGTTAAGTGAGCCACACCCGAACCTCGAATCCACTAAACGTGATGAAATTACAACCTAATCCTGGAAGTAATCACACACCTACCTAATCCTGGTATGAGTGAACCTAGTTCGAATGCTTACGATCTAAGCAACCTAATCCCGGATGCTACACACAAGACTTTGATTCTCAATGAAGAGATTAAATCCCTAAGTGAATATGTGAATATCCAAAATGCAACATAGAGCAAGGGAAACCCTATATGCTTATCTAAGATGATGAATTTGCAATTAGAACAATCCTCGATATTAAAACTAAATGACATGTCAAATAGCTTAGATAATCATAGATTATAACAACTTAGATATCTATCACAATACAACACTCAATCAAAATATCACAAATAATCTCTATCATGTATTTAGTATATTATCTAAAAACATACAAGTAATCTAAGAGATGTCTTAATATGAAAAACACTAAAATTAGATGAGATTAGTGAAGAACATACCAAGGAAGATATGATGATCCAAAAGCATATATGGATGCATTCTATGAAGGCATAGTTGATGCAATATGAAATATGATGAAAAAGGGATTTGATTTGAGTGGTCAAAGGTGAGTTATTGATTTGATTTTCTCTCAAAATTCTCTCTTTTAAGTTTAGGGTTCTTGGGAGTTGAAGAACTAATTCAGAGAATGAGAAAGTAAGAAATTTATAGGCATAAAAAACAGAGCATGTGAAAAGACAAGTTTGCCCCTGAAACGCACCGATCGGCGGTTTCAATCGGTGGCCAGGCCGCCGATTATAACCGCCGAATTGAACCCGAGAAGAACAGGGGAACAACGGCGGTTTCATTCAGCGGTTTCGTGACCGTCGATATAACCGCCGAATCAAACCGAGAGATTAAATCAATCAGGTATGAACGGTGACTTCATTTGGTGGTTTCATTCGGCGGTTTCGAAACCGCCGATCCAACCGCCGAATCAAACCGAGAGATTAAATCAATCAGGTATGAACGGTGATTTCGAACGGCGGTCGTGACCGCCGATCGTAACCGTATAATTGCTCCAGACACTTCTGGAAGCAAATAGCTGTTTCATTCGGCGGCCAAGCCACCGATCATAACCCCCGATCACCAACATAGGTGAAAACAAAGGAGAAGCCAAGGGCATTCTCCATAGGCGGTCTTCGCGTAAAACCTAGCACATTCTAGTGCATGCGCGGATGTTTCCGAATACTATCGGGAAACGAATTACAAGACACAAATACATACAACAAGATATAACATATAAGTGCAAGTGTGAAATGTGACATGTGAAGAGTAAGCACACAAATGCAAGAATGCTAAGTGAGTGTGTGCAATCTAAATCTCTTTAAAGAAAACCAAGCACTAGAGATATATCTTTGGCGTGCTTGTCCCTTGAGGACTTGTGAAGGGCCTTCGAGCTTGAAGTTCAATCACCTAAACTACCCTTACACAATAAACCCCAACACGTGGTTTGTCCACGAAATAAGCCAATCAAAGAATGGGAATCCTTACAATAATTATAAGGTCAAAAGACTATGAGAAAAGAAGAATTGTTCGTACATCTGGATATGTATGAGGTAGACATAATTCTTTAGTTAGTCTTGAATAATGTTCACAACTTAAGTTAAAGGTGGGGCACCTTTATCTTGTTAAGGTTGTAGAATTCTTTTACTAGCATTTGAGTGGGATCAAATGTGTTATGATGAGTCTAAAATCATTGGAGGGTCTTCGAGTAAAAGAATCTAGTGCAATGGGCGCATTGAACTGGATCACAATGAAATACTTTATCTAGAACCGTCAGTAGATAAAAGCCTTTTCATTATCAGGGCAATCAGAGAGTCTATCTTAATCCTGAGATAAATGATGGACTTATGGTTGCAAGTGTTATCATTTGAGCTATCAATGAGTACGATTATATAGCATAGTCTATCCTCGATAGTTTAGTGGTATTCATTTGTTAATCAATAGAGGACTTCATTTATAGATATGGACATCATGGCTCCATTTATTAAATGAGAGTAGAATATCATCATATGGATGTTTTGAGGTTTTGGATATTAAATCTTAACGTTGAGTTTTCAATAGTGACTATTGAAAGATGACTTCTAGATAAGTCATAATATATATCCAAGTTCAAAATGTGGTCATATGAGAAAATATGGTAACTTGGAGAGCTATAGGTGGTCTATGAGCTCTTAGCGATTACTAATATTCTTCACGAAGATTCACCATTTCTTATAAGATTGTCTAGGGTATGAATAAGAACCATTTACTTATTCTATCTTCATTTAAGAGTGCAATTTTAGTTCTTTAGTGGAATGAACTAAAATTAATAGATTGAACCTAAGTGAATCATCTGTTGATTAAGGTTGGGTTATGTCTATTGGAGCTGAAATTTAGATAAGCCCGCCAAGATCCCCAATCCACACGGACTTGCATGGATCACTTGATATATTCTACCGAACTATTTATGGGTCCATCTAGAATTGTATTAAGGCATGTGGGCTTGTTTCTTTTAGTAAGAATGGGCCTAGTTCACATGTGGGCCTTTTAATTAAAGGTCCAATGGATTTAATAAAATGAAAAATAATATTTGGGCCTATTTTTTATATGGGCAGCAAGGCTTATATGTAAGTCTAATATATTATTTTATTTTATTATTTGATTAAATGGAAATTAATTAATTATTTAATTAAAAATCAAAATCTTTTTTTGACTAGGAAATATGTTTCTTAGTAGTATACTATTGTGGTAGTATAATAAATATAAAAGACTTTATTTGGTAAGTAGATAAATAAGGGATTTATTTATCTAGTCAAATAAGGAAGTCTTTTATAGTCACAAAAACACTAAAGAGTTGGATTAAGGTTAGGATTCTAAGGTTGATAGGAATTTGGGTAAAGCACAAATCCTCTTAAAGTGAGGAATTCGACCAACCCTAGGTTTCCTATCAAGAGAATTTGGCCACCCTTTAATATAGGCAAGAGAATTCGTGCATGACTATATATTACATAGGCAATTGAATTCGTGTGTGCAAGGAAGTAGCACTAGATATATATATATAATATTGTGCAAGGATATCGCAATATATAAATAGATAATATATTTGGAGTTTTCTAGAGAATTATTTTTCTATTGCTTGAAAAATAAAAGCTATCTCTTAAGACTAAGTGTGATTTCGGCCAAGAGAAAAAAGTAGGAAGAATTGTTCTTATTTCGATAGTGCACTAGTAGCTTATACATCAATAGGCTTTGTGCACAATTTCGAATAAGGTTCACGCGAGTTTCGATCATTAGATTGAGAATTCAAAAGTGACCGGAACATTCTTTGTTATCTTTTGGAGGTTCAGTGACTAACAAAAAAGAAAAAGTTTTTGTTATCCATCCTCAAGTACACAATTCAAAGAAAGGGAGACCACGCTCCTAGGTGATTCACGTTTGTGATTGGATTGGAAGATCTTGCGGATTACCATCGACGCAATGTCAATCGGATCACGCGACAAAGGTATGATACTTTTAATCATATATGTTAATTAATCAAAGGGTTAAGGTTCAACTTATGGAAAAATTTTAAACTATACTAAAACCTCTTTTAGTCTCGCTTCCGCTGCGTGCAATTGATTTTTTCCTACAGAATATTCATGATTCCATCTATTTCCTTGCATGTTATTTTCACTCTTCACACTTGCACAATTTTATGTTTGATTTGTGCATAGGCACAGTGCGTTGGTCCCCTTACCCGCGCAATACCCGCGTAGTGCGCTACTCCTCATGCGCAAGACCAGCGCTGATGTTCAGCGCAACTTGTCCAGAGGTTTGCAGCTGGTCCTGCGCCCTTTGCTTGCGTAGCTTGTCCAGTGCACTTGCAAAACAAATTGAGTGCGTTGGTGTGGTGCGCTACTCGACCAGCGTACCACCAGTGCACTTGACGGGAACTGGGCAGTTTTTATCAAAACAGCACCACTTCATCCAGGGCTCCTATATAAGTACCATCTTCTTCCTAGCTCATTTTTTGAGAGCTCAAAATCAGAATATAGTGAGAGAAACTCAAACCCTAGAGAGAGAAGCTCCCAAGAACTCACATTTACTCAACCAAACCACTTCCCAAGAGCATTTAACATCTTCCTAGCATCATCCAAGCATGGACATTCTTGTTTTCTTTGACTAGGTAACTTCTACATGTCCTAGAACTTCTTATTTCATTCTTATGACATGTATGTTAGGATTATGCTCAATAGCAAGAGTGTAATGTTGTAATTGACAATCTTTTTCATATTAATAAAGTGATTTCTGGTTTAACAAATCTTATAGCATTTATAGTTTAATATTATAATTGTCAAAGTAAATAATCATAAGGTCTAAAGACTATGAGAAAAGAAGAATTGTTCGTACATCTGGATATGTATGAGGTAGACACAATTCTTTAGTTAGTCTTGAATAACGTTCACAAGTTAAGTTAAAGGTTGGGCACCTTTATCTTGTTAAAGTTGTAGAATTCTTTTGCTAGCATTTGAGTGGGATCAAATGAGATATGATGAGTCTAAAATCATCGGAGTGTCTTCGAGTAAAAGAATCTAGTACACTGGGTGTTTTGAACTGGATCACAATGAAAAGCTTTATCTAGAACCGTCAATAGATAATAGTCTTTTCATTATCAGGACAATCGGAGAGTCTATCTTAATCCTGAGATAAATGATGGACTTATGGTTGCAAGTGATATCATTTGAGTTATCAATGAGTACGATTATATAGCATAGTCTATCCTCGATAGTTTGGTGATATTCATTTGTTAATCGATAGAGGACTTCATTTATAGATATGGACATCGTGGCTCCATTTATTAAATGAGAGTATAATATCATCATATGAATGTTTTGAGGTAATTGGATATTAAATCTCAACGTTGAGTTTTCGATAGTGACTATTGAAAACATGGCTTCTAGACAAGTCAAAATATCCAAGTTCAAAACGTGGTCATATGAGTAAATATGGTAACTTGGAGAGTAATAGGCGGTCTATGAACTCTTGGCGATTACTGATATTAATCACGAGGATACACTATCTCCAATATGATTGTCTAGGGTATGAATGAGGAACATCTTCTTATTCTATCTTTATTTAAGAGTTCAATTTTAGCTATTTAGTGGAATGAGCTAAAATTAATGGATCGGACCTAAGTGAATCATTTGTTGATTGTGATTAGGTTAAGTCTATTGAAGCTTAAATTTAGATAGCCCGCCAAGATCCCCAATCCACACGGACTTGCATGGATCACTTGATATATTCTACCGGACCAATTTATGGGTCCATTTAGAATTGCATTTAATATATTAAGAATATAATTTGCACATTATTTATTTAATGGGCTGCTCAATTATATTAATATATTAATGAAAGGCATGTGGGCTTGTTTCTTTTAGTAAGAATAGGTCTGGTTCACATGTGGGCTTTTTATTTAAAGTCCAATGGATTAAATGAAATAAGAAAATAATATATGGCCCATTTATATAAGTGGGGCGGCAAGGTGTAAATATTAACCTAATATATTATTTTGTTTCATTGTTTTAATTAAATAAGAATTAATTAATTGTTTAATTAATTGTTTAATTAAGAAACAAATCTTTTTCTGATCAGGAAATATATTTCCTAAAGTTATACTATTGGTAGTAGTATACTAAAAGTAAAAGACTTGTTTGATAAGAAAATAAATAATTAATTTTATTTATTTAATCAAATAAGAAGTCTTTTTATTTAGTCAATAAAAGAATAAAAAATATCTATGAGTTGGATTAGGGTTTGAAGTCTAAAGGTTGATGGAAATTAGGGTGCAACACAAACCTTTTTTTGGTATGTGATTTGCGGCAACCCTAGTCCCATTTAGAGGAAGATTTCTGCAACCCTAAATAGAAGAGGAAGCAAGAATTCGGCCACCTTGGTTGATTGAATGATTCAATTTTTCTTCTTCTTCTCAATTCATAGAAAAGGATTATTTTTATTCTACTAAACATAAAAGAGAGAAGAGATTATTCTTTGATGGTACACTGATTGCTTGTTCATCAATAAGCTTGTGTGTACAACATCGAATTAGGTTCACGCGAGTTTCGATCATTAGATTGAGAACTCAAAAGTGACCGGAATAATCTTTGTCTTCTTTTGATTGTTTTGTGACTAACAAAAGAAAAAGATTTTGTTATCCATCCTTAGGTACACAATTCAAAGAAAGGGAGACCACGCTCATAGGTGATTCACGTTCGTGATTGGATTGGAAGATCTTGCGGATTACCATCGACGTAATGTCAATCGGATCACGCGACAAAGGTATGATACTTTTGATTATATATGTTTAATTAATTAGAGGGTTAAGGTTCATCAAAGGAAAAATTTTAAAAGCATACTAAATCTATTTTTAGTCTCGCTTCTGCTGCGTGTACTACGGTATTTTTCCCTACAATGTATGCCTAGGTTTAGCATTTATTTGTTAATTAAATGCATGGCTCTATACTTAATGTTGCTTATAACATGATTGAGTCTTTGATTTTTGGTTGAGATGAGTTGTTTGTTGATAGCTAGCATTTAGGACCATTTTGCCCTCTAGCTAAGTCTATATAATTTTCATTTAGAAATTGTTGTGTAGGACTTCTTAATTGCATATTTATTGTCCTTGCCATGTTCATTGACAACTTGTGTTGATTGGCTTTTGATTGACAATTCCTTGATTGCATTAGTTAATTGCATGTTTTTAGTCTTTGCCATGATTATTGACAACATGTGTTGAATTGGCTTTATTTGTTGACAATTAGGTTGCTAGAGTCTCTTTGCATCTAATTGAGTCCTTATGTATAAGCATGTAGGCATTGTTGATAACTAGAGTGTTGATTTGCATTATAACATCTAGTTAAGCATTTAGTGTAGCCTAACATTATTTGCATTTTGGATATTGTCATATATTCACATAGGTTATTGATCTCTTCATTGAGAATTAAGTTTTGTGACTACCGGTGTGTAGTGCTCAAGCAAATTGGACTAGGTTCACTTTTAAAGGCCTACGAGTAGTAGTGGTGGGTTATAGATCGTGAGAGGTTGAGGTCAACCTAGGTTGTAAACACCATTGCAATTAGTGGATTCCAGATTCGTGTGTGGCGTACATAACAGCCCGTGGTTTTTCCCTGTTGATGGTTTCCACATAAAAATCAAGTGTTCTTTAATTTCTACACTTTTACTTGATTTTTATTGTTTGTTGAATTGGGTTAATAGTGATTAACATTGGCTAATCAAAAAATTGGTAATAATCGATTAACAACCCATTCACCCCCCCCCCCCCCCCCCCCCCCCCCCTTCCCTCCTCTAGGTTGTTTAAACACACACGAGTATATATTTTCAATTGGTATCAGAGCGGGTTCCTAGACATACTTAGGTGATCCTTGCTCTTGCTTGTGTGTCTTGCTTTTGTGTGTTTTGATTGCTACATTCACTTGCATTCATTTGCATACATTCACCCAAACACTATGAGTGAATTTGGGACTAGCAAAGAGGGAGCGTCGAGTGTGAGGCCACCATTGCTCAAAGGTGACAATTACTCCTCGTGGAAGGGGAAGATGGAGTCCTATCTATCGGTGATAGATGATAGGGTATGGATGGTGATTGAGGATGGATTCACACCTCTAATCGTGACCACCGAAGATGGAAGCATTATGCCCAAGCCCAAGGGTCAATGGAGTACCGAAGAGTTTGGAGCTTTGAAGTGAAACAACAAGGCCATGCATACCTTGCTTAGTGCAATGGATGAGAGTCAATATAAACTCATCCAAATCACCAAAAATGCACATGAAGCTTGGAAAATCTTGGAGACGGTGCTTGAGGGAACCGAAGTGGTGAAAGACTCCAAGCTCCAAGTGCTCCAAACCTTATTCGAGATTATTAGGATGGAGGAGCATGAGTGCTTAAATGACTTCCAAGTGAAGTTGATGGACATCGTCAATAAAAGCCATCAACTAAGTGACTCATACTCGGATATGAGGATCAAGCAAAAGATCATGAGGTCACTACCTCCTAGGTTTGAATCCAAGGTGACGGCACTTGAAGAAAATGTTAACTTCAAGAAGATGAAGCCGAGTGAAGTAATTGGAATGCTTATTGCCTATAAGTCAAGAAAGGCTCTTACCTCCTCATCTCCCAAGAAGCAAATGGGAATAGCCTTGAAGACCTCCAAAGTTGAAAATGAGGATGATGACTCGGATGAAGACGTGGCTCAAATGGTGATGAGATTCAAGAAGTTCTTGAGGCTACAAAAGAATGATTCTAAGAAGGTTGAGTCAAGCCAAAAGAAGTCTTCACGAAAAGGCATTCAATGCTTTGAATGTGAAGGATATGGTCATATCTCTAAGGTTTGTGGTAACTTGAAGAACAAGAGAAATGGAAAGGAGATGACCACCTCATCAAGTGATAGTGAGAGTGTAGAAGATTCTTCAAGTGATGAAGAGCTTGCAAATTACTACACGACCTTTGGAGCCTCTCATGTGGATGTTAGAGAAGAAGGTAAAAATGCCTCTATTTGTGACCTTGAAGAAGGAATAGATGAAAAGGTAGCTAGAAGTGTGATTGATGTAGCTATGCAAAGGGAAGTTGTTTGTATGACATCAAATGGCCAAGGCAAAGGTCTTGATGAGGAAGTTGACTCAATTAGTAAGAGGCAATGTGATGAGTGTTGCTCATACTCATGTGATGACGATAACTCCGACTTGGGGAGTTTTGACAACAAGGAAAGAATGAGTTATGAGGATTTTATGCTATTCTTTCATGACTCCTTGAAGAAGAAAAAGAAGGAGATTTTTGTGTTGAAGGAAGATAATCTTCAACTAAGAGAAAAGGTGATTCTCTTAGATAAGGAAGTAAAACTTGTCAAAGAAAATGAGGGCAAGTTGAAGAAAGAGCTTGAAGAAGCAAGGATGTCACTTGCTAAATTCACTTTGGGTACGGAGAAGCTTAACATGATACTAGGTTATGGGAAGATGCCTAGTGACAAGAGAGGCCTAGGTTTTGTTAATGAAGAAGTCACACCATCATCCAACAAGTTAACTTTTGTGAAGGAAATTATTCCTAAGTTGCCTCCTCAATCTTTTTACCACAAGAAAACTCTTGAAGTGGGTGAATCTTCTAAGAGTGCTCATTTGAAGATTTTCAAGGACAAAGAGATGAGGTATCTAGAAGTTTTGAAGAAGGCTAAGATCAAGCAACCTCAAGCTCAAGGAAAAAGCTTAGCTTCACCTTCTCAACACCCTAAGAGGAAGATTGATCTTGGAGAGTCATCCAAGAATGGCCAAATGAAGATGCCAACAAAGGGTAAAGCTCAATCTCAACGTTCAAGAGCTCAACACCCAAGCTTTGCACAACCAAGGAGGCACATTCAACCGACTCAACCACCTCAACAAGCTACACCACAAAGGTGCCACCAATCGGCTCAAGCTCTAAAGAGAAGCAAACCGATGCACCATTAAAGACAACCTCATCAACATGGCAATGCCTCGATGAGATCATAATGCAATGGTATAAATTCTTACTTTGTACTTGCTTGTCATTTTTGTGGTATGATTGGTCACTTAAGACCAAATTGCTTTCAATATATTAAGAGGTGTAGGTTAGAGAGCATGAAAGAAAAACGGTTGAAAAGGAGGGCAAGTTTGCATGAACCTAGGGAACTTAGAAACATGTTTATGACCACTAGAAATGATGAAGTGGAACCTAGGTGGGTTAGAAAAAATGAACCCGCTTGCCAGTGTACCAATGTGATACCCGTAGATGCAACTAGGTCCAATGGACTTAGTAAATCTATAGGGACTCATGTCTTCCTTTGACTTGGTTGGAATTGACCCTATGAGGGGAGCTCAAGCAAAGAGAGCAAACTTGCATGAATTGTCATGTGCAAAAAGTTGATTAAATTTATGCTCTTTTGATAATTGCTTGAGATTTTTGGTTGCACATATATGCTTATATGTTCCTTTTTCATAATAAGTGTGCACAATTGTTTTACTTGTAATCCATGTCATATTTATACTCAAACATGCATTTTTGGACTAGGAGAATTATTTGGGAAAGTACATGTGAATGACCTATAATTTATCTCCATGACATGAGAATTTTATGACATGCTTAATATGATATGCATGAAATGTTTTTGATTGCTTATATGCAAAATGTGTGAAAAGCAAATGAGAAGACTAAAATCAATAAAGATCTAGTATCCATTCAATCGGTAAGGATTTTATATCCAAATTAGTCTTCTCTCTCTTCTTAAAGGTATAAACAAGGCTACTATCATACAGATATTTCATCCGGAAAAATTGAATTGGATCCTTGAATCCATGTCTTGGTTTACCTTTAAGGATTGATATAGTTGCTCTTAGTGCAAGAATATTTTTTGAAAAACTATATCTTGCTTGTTTATGACAAAAGGGTACAAATTGGTTTGAATTCTCTTGGAAACCCTTTTAATGTTTGCTTTGCCAAATACCATTAATTTTGGACTTGAATACAACATGTCTTGCATGCAAAGCATCTTTGTCACACATTTTTTTTTTATAAATAAAACTCCTTGAATCTCTCTCTATTACTTGAGTTGCATAAAGTTCATTTATATGATTATGCAAATGCCTTTTGTGCTAGTAGATGTCTTTGCTAAAACAACTTGATAGGGGGAGCTCCTTTGCTTATCTCATGACAAAAAGGGGGAGAAGTCTTGAGAGATATAGGGGGAGCATTGTGTATGCTTTGGGGAGAAGCCTTGAGAGAGAGTAACCTTTTAGGAGGAGCATTACACATGCATTTCTTTATATTGCTTTATTGAGTGCAAATGCTTTTTATATTTGATCATCTCACATGCACTTGATCTTGGAAAGTGCTTTCTTGCTATTGTGTGTAGGTATGATGATCTACGAAAAGATTGAAGACCTTGAAGACTTAGTGTTAACCAAAAATTTACTCTGGGTGAGGAATTTCAATTAACACCCTCAAACTGCTACCTGGTAGGCTGCAGCAGGGTAGGTACCTCTAGGTACCATGGTTTTGTACGAGTGAAATATCCGGAGTAAGGTGCAATAGGTAGGAGAAAAAATCACCCCGCCCGTCAGGGCTTCGAGCATATAGAGAAGATATGGCGCTTGGAGTTCCTATGCTGGTGTGAGAGCTTTGATCCTTTTTTATTGTGGCATGTCATGCGAATGGGTGGATAAGAGAGCTCGGGCTAGCGGGGTCAGAATCGAACTCACATATATGCATAATAAAAGAGATCAAATGGAGAATGACAATTCTTTTGGTAGAAGATGGACTAACCTAAGGGGAAAAAGCATCACATATGATCATATGCTAAAAAACCCCTAGGTAGTATCCGGTGGAGAGAGATCCTTTATATATTTATCAATAAGGCATGCTCCGGGGAGCTTACACAAGTAGAAGAATAATATAACATAAATGCTCCAAAGAGCTTACAATAATAGGAGGGCATGTGCACTTTTCTGAAATCAGTAGAAAAGAAGAAGAAGCAGAAGCTCCCATTCAATAGAGAACTTTGTCATATTTATAGGTTATAATTCTTGTTGCCCACTCCATCAATTTAGTCAATCGATCCACAATTATAGGCACAATGATTTGGCATTGATTGAGTTGAATATTCTCTCATTAATGGCGTTGTGAATGGCCATTAAAGAGTTGACTGATCTCTCATTAATGGCGTTGTGAATGGCCATTAAAGAGTTGACTGTTTTATCATTAATTGTGTGTTACTTCATACTGCTCTCATTATGGCGTGGTCTAGCTCTTCCTTGGTAATTTGGCAGATGGTAAATTAAGACCTCCCTTGTTGATGCATTCTATGTTAGGTGGTTTGGAGGTGCTTGGAGGACCGGTCCGAGTGTAAGGTGCGGGGTACCGGGTACCAGGTGCGGGGTATAAGGTACTAGGTGCAGGGTACTGGGTACGAGGTACGGGGTACGGGGTACGGGGTACTGGGTATGGGGTACGGGGTACGGGGTACCAGATGCGAGGTACGGGGTACCAGGTGCGGGGTACCAAGATACCGGTGTGGCGCGACATCGGGATACTGTGTATCATGGATCATGCGGTAGCGGGATACTAGGATAGTGTGGTAGCAGGATCCTCAGGACCCTGGGTTCATTCTTTCAACAATCAAATGACCTTGGCATGGATGAAAAATTCTTCTTTGGACCCCTGCCAAAAAAGGCGGTTAACACTTAGTATCTTAGGTTTCTCTTGTTGTAACGTAGAATCTACTTTTGTTGACCAATAGCTTTTGTTTTCTTTTTGTGAGGATTATTTTGTGAGTGGTTGTTTTGTCATGAAATAGAAAAAGGGGGAGATTGTAAGTTCCTTAATTTTGATTGGCTTATTTCATGACAAACCACATTTTAGGGGTTTAAAATGTAAGGGTAGTTTAGGGCTTCCTTGCTCGTGATCAAGTTTATTTGGAGCTCAAGCCCTCAAGCACAAGAGCTCATTAAAGGTATAATTACTTGTGCTTAACCCTTATTGAAGAGATTAGTTGCACACACACACTTTCATATTGCATTTTTTATGATTGCATTTGTGTCTATCTTTATTGTGTTTTTATATGCTTTATCATTATACTTATGCATTTTCATATCTTGCACATTTGTTGTGTGTCACATGCTTGGTGAATATTCATGATTCCATCTATTTCCATGCATGTTATTTTCACTCTTCACACTTGCACAATTTTATATTTGATTTGTGCATAGGCATAGTGCGCTGGTCCCCTTACCCGCGCAATACCCGCGCAGTGCGCTACTTCTCATGCACAAGACCAGCGTTGATGTCCAGCATAACTTGTCCAGAGGTTTGCCACTGGTCGTGCGCCCCTCGCTTGCGCAGCTCGTCCAGCACAGTTGTAAAGCAAATTGAGTGCGCTGGTGTGGTGCGCCACTCGACCAGCGCACCACCAGCGCACTTAACGGGAACTGGGCAGTTTTTATCAAAACGGCACCATTTCATCTAGGGCTCCTATATAAGTACCATCTTCTTCCTAGCTCATTTTTTAAGAGCTCAAAATCAGAATATAGTGAGAGAAACTCAAACCCTAGAGAGAGAAGCTCCCAAGAACTCACATTTACTCAACCAAACCACTTCCCATGAGCATCTAACATCTTCCTAGCATCATCCAAGCATGGGCTTTCTTGTTTTCTTTGACTAGGTAACTTCTACATGTCCTAGAACTTCTTATTTCATTCTTATGACATGTATGCCTAGGTTTAACATTTATTTGTTAATTAAATGCATGACTCTATACTTAATGTTGCTTATAACATGATTGAGTCTTTGATTTTTGGTTGAGATGAGTTGTTTGTTGATAGCTAGCATTTAGGACCATTTTGCCCTCTAGCTAAGTCTATATAATTTTCATTTAGACATTGTTGTGTAGGACTTCTTAATTGCATATTTATTGTCCTTGCCATGTTCATTGACAACTTGTGTTAATTGGCTTTTGATTGACAATTCCTTGATTGCATTAGTTAATTGCATGTTTTTAGTCTTTGCTATGATTATTGACAACATGTGTTGAATTGGCTTTGTTTGTTGACAATTAGGTTGCTAGAGTCTCTTTGCATCTAATTGAGTCTTCATGTATAAGCATGTAGGCATTGTTGATAACTAGAGTGTTGATTTGCATTATAACATCTAGTTAAGCATTTAGTGTAGCCTAGCATTATTTGCCTTTTGGATATTGTCATATATTCGCATAGGTTATTGATCTCTTCATTGAGAGTTAAGTCTTGTGATTACCGGTGTGTAGTGCTCAAGCAAATTGGACTAGGTTCACTTTTAAAGGCCTGCGGGTAGTAGTGGTGGGTTATAGACCATGAGAGGTTGAGGTCAACCTAGGTTGTAAACACTATTGCAATTAGTGGATTCGAGGTTCGTGTGTAGTGCACATAACAGCCTGTGGTTTTTCCCTGTTAAGGGTTTCTGCGTAAAAACCAAGTGTTCTTTTATTTCCGCACTTTTACTTGATTTTTATTGTTTGTTGAATTGGGTTAATAGTGATTAACATTGACTAATCAAAAAATTGGTAATAATCGATTAACAACCCATTCACCCCCCCCCCCCCCCCCTCTTTAGGTTGTTTAGACACACGCGAGTATATATTTTCAATATGTTTTTTTCTTTTTTATAAATGGCATTTAGTGTACGTGTGAGAGTGGATCTAGGAACATGTTGCACTGCATGATTTAATGCATTTTGACAATAATTAACAAAACCTACCTTCTCACCAAAATCAAAAGGTAAGTGTTCAGTTGCAACCATTAATGCTAATTGTTCTCTATTTTTTTTCAGACGTGTAATGAAATAATTGATTAGAAGGGGTTGCGTACCTGGAGATTTGGGCTTGGTTATTCGCCATTGCGTATTCGGGCGGGTGATTTCTTTTGATATGGGTCCAGAACGTGCCATATCCGAAGTTTCTTCCAACCTTGTATGATTCGGTGCAGTAATTGCACTGGATATGGAAAAATCCATCATCTAACTTAGTTTTCTTCATATGCACTTTGAAGAGTTCGGACTTCATTGGCTTTTCTTTTTCACCTTCACCTGCAAAAAAATCATCCGAAGGGGGTGGGGGTTAGATAGATTTTCATTAGTATTGGGGGTATTGTGAGCGGGGTCGAGTCTGTTGAACTCGAGAATTATTAGAGGGGGATTAGGACTAGAAGGGTGATCGGATCCAAATCGATTTTAAAGGAACTGGTGAAAAGTCACATCGTCGTAAGTGACAACATCACCAATGTGTTCCAACAAGTTTTGCATTGGACTCTGTCCTTTGTTCATATTTCTTGAACCATCTCCCCACTTGCCATTGAAAAATTAATAATAATAAAATAAAATATAGATATATGTAAAGAAAATATTGTTGGAACAATAGTGGTAACAAAGTAAAAAAAAAAAAAGGAAAAAAAAAAAGGTGATTGAAAAAATATATATTGTTGGAATAAGAGTGGTAAGCAAGTAAAAATATATTGTAAATCAATTTGATGATTGAAAAAATATATGCTAGAAAAAAATAGAATAAATAATTTATATATGAAATGAGAATTAAAGAAAATTGTAAATGTAGAGAGAATTGAGAATTTGAGGTTGAGAGAAGTTGAGAGAATAAGAGTGGTGTGAAGAAAAATGAAGTATAGGGGGGGGGGGGGGGGGGGGGGGGGGGGGGGGGGGAGGGGGGGAAGGGAATGTTGGTATTTATAGTATAGTAGAAAGGGGTGGCTTTACAAATAAAAAAACTTAAGGGGTGAAAAAAAAAACATAGGTGGCCGTTGGGTTGGGCGTCAGAACGGTCATCTGATGAGCCTAATGGCCAGATTTTTTTTTTTCAAACGTTGTGCCACGTGGCAGTGTCTCATTGGTCAATTTTTTTTTGTCCAACGGTCGTAATCAACGGTCGTTTTTTTCAAATGTCTTGCCACGTGGTAGCATCTGATTGGTTGAATTAATTATTTTTTATTATTTAAAACCGGTGGTTTAACCGCGGACAAAACCATTGATTAAACCGTCGGTTTTGGTCGGTTTTCGAACATCCCAAACCAAAACCGAAACCGTACAAACCGGTAGTTTCGGTGCACGGTTTTGGTTCCGGTTTGGTCTTTACAGTTCCGGTTAAACCGCGGACAAAACCGACGGTTCAACCGGAGCCGTGGCCACCACTAGTTAAAATATATAATTTAGTCATTATTATGAAACTAAGCTCCCTCATCATATGATTCATATCTTTTATTTTCTCCCACTAAAGCTTTTAATGCCCCACCTGATCTTTAAATTTTAATTGTCAATAGTAAAATTTTAAAAAATTTAATGTTTCAAAAAATATATATATATATATAATTAATTAAACTTAATTAATTTATTCTACAATTTTAAAAGCAATAAAATAGGAATTCATGTTTGACATTTTTTTTTTCTTATACTTGTTTGAATTAATTAGTTGATCATCAATAATTGCTTATTTCTGCATCAAATTACAAAGAGGAATTCAGTTTTGACATGTTTCGATTTTTTGAATCTTCTTAATTAATAATTTGAAATTTTGTATTGAATCATATATTTATGGTTTTTTTTTTGTTTCATTTACTTTTATTTATGATTGAGACTTGATATGGTTTGTTTATTATTATTATTATTACTAATGTCCACGATGATTTTTGGATCGTTGAAAAGTCAATCCCCCAACAATGACATGTAGGCAGATCAAAGGCTTGACTGGTCAAGGTGATATAGCCAAAACCTCTCTCTTCCACGTAGATGTGCAATAGTCACTGAATAGCTTGCTATGAGTGGCTTACTTGACAATTATTCGAGAGCATGAGAGTATTGAGTGCGTAATCATCAAAGCATAATGACATCAACTAATATTTATATGAGTTGATAAGGTGTTGCCTTAATCCTTGCTATGTAAGTAATGAATTCATAGTTAGAATCCTTATGGGATTCTACTCGAGTAGCTTGTTTGGGACTTATTTCCCGTTTGGTGTTGACCCTTCTGGAATGTAGAGTTGTTGTACATAATTTATGGGAACAACATGTCACTTGAGTAAACAGGAAAGAGCAGAGGACCAGTCGTGCCGCATAAGCAATAGTCAAATGATTTGAAACAAATATTATATGCATGCGTCTAAAACAACCTAGAGAGGGGTGAATGGGTTGTTAATCCGATTATTACCAAATTTTCCGGATTAGTCAATATTACAAAAATAACCCCAAACACACAAATAAATAAATCAAGTGTAAAGTGCGGAAATTAAATAACACTTGATTTTTACGTGAAAACCCTCAACAGTGAAAAACCATGAGCTATTATGCTAGCCACACACGGTCACCGAAATCCACTATATGAAAAGACGGTTACACCCTCAAGCGATACTTGGACTCTCACCCTAGACAACCTCAGGCTATGGACACTACCACTCGTCACTCGCCACTCTTGGTTCAATCCCTAGTGATATCCCCTGATCCACTACTTTTGGCGTGAGCACCCCCTAATCTACCCGCAGGCCTTTTACAGTGGCACTTGACCAATTTGCTTGCGCACTACACCACCGTAGTCACAAGACTTACTTCTCAAGAAGAGATCAAAAACCTATGTGAATTTGCAATGATATTCAATTATGCAAATAATGCTAGGTTATACTAAATGCTTATCTAGGATTACAAGATGTCAATATGAACAATCCTAGATATCAATGTTGCTATATATCATGGCATACAACTTAGCTATGTAAAGGATAACCAATCCTAGTTACAATAGCTATCATAATCTATCTCAATCAATCAATGAGATGACTTAGCTAGATGGCATGAAATCTTTTAATATGCTAGCTATCAAAAAACAATCTCAATCAATAAATGAGATAAATTAGCTAGATGTTAAATAAGCTTGAAATCCTAGCTATCACAAAACAACAACTCATTTAATCAACACATAATCTCAATCTTGTAAGTAGAAATTCATCTAAAAGCATACAAGTTATAGATGAGATAAATTGCTAAGTAAAAACACTAAAATGAATGAAGATAGTGTTCAACTTACCATAACATGTGTGTTGAAGAAGACTGACCGGGCGTTGTTGTACCCTGTAGAAAAGATATTTCTATTCTTATCACCTCGCAAATGCACGAGTTAAAGGACTAGTATAGCATGTAAGCAAGGGTCTCGTTCCACAGAGAGATGGATTCGTTAACTGTATCTAGTTCTAGTGTTTATTAAAGCAATGGAAAAAGGAAAGCGGTGTGGTGTGTGCGTGTGGAGGTGCAACTAACTAGGATAGAAATGTAGCCGGTTGTCTTGGCTATCTAATTAATCTACTCCTAATTAAGTTAATCTACTCCTAAAGGCAAGACACCCTAACTACGAAAATAAAGGTGGCTGGTAGAATAGCAAGATATGCAACACATATGGGACATCGGTTCACCAAACACAATATGTAATTTATGTCGATTGTTTACATGTGAATCCAATTAATCCAGTAAAGGGTTCGTTCTCTTGATTAGGGAATTCCCAAAATCATATCATCACTCTCCAAGTCGGAAAAGTGATTGTGTCTAGGGTTTAGACCCATTAAGCACAAGAACTTATGAACCAAAGCTAAAGTGGCATAATTATGCACACCTAAGCTATTTCCATTCCAAATAGCTAACAGTCAAAATTATACCCGGAATGGAAATCCGAGCACAAACTCAACTCTCAATCTCTCTAATCACTCTGAACACATACATTGTAAATCATACATCAACATACATAAACAAATGAGATATTTGATTACAACTACTCCTAATCATTTAGTTAATCTACTCCTAATCTCATTCATCATACATATCAACACATAATCATCCATACATATAAATATCATAAAAAGAGCTTAATCAATATACATCTAGGAATGAATCAATACCAAATCAAAGCAAATGAACAATACATACATATATTGACATTAGTGTAGGTTACAAATAATCCCAAATGGGTTATACATCAATAGAAATACAAGAGATGAGCAAATGAAGAAATAACCCTTGAAGACAAGCCTCCAATAGCTCTTCCTTTCCAATGAACATCTATGGCTCGGTTTTGACACACAAGCCTCTCCTATCTCTGCATCTCTACTCTTCATGGAAGGCTTTCCATGGAGGAAAATCCCCCATGGAAGGCTTGGAGTTACTCTCTCTCTTTTGGTGTGTAGAGCCAAGCTCTAAGTGGTTTGTTGGTTGGTCACCCTTTAGAAAGAGAGGCAAGTGATGTATATATATGTTAGAAATGTGTAGGGAAAGAATGGGGATCAAAATATCCCAAAATATCTCGAAATCCTCTTGAGTCGGCCAGCTAGGCGGGTTCAGACACCCTGGATGGCGAGTTTGTGTCCGCCGTCGAAACTCGAGGGAGAGAATTTGGAGTCGGCGGCGAGTTCTGACCTTCTGGACCACTGGCTTCTTCCCGCTGCATGAAACCGCCATCTTCCGGCGAGTTTGGACATTCCGGAACGCGGGAAAGAAGCCGCTGAACCAAGCTTGCGAGCTTGCATGGCCATGGAGTTTGGAGGATTTGGTTGAGAGTGGAACCTTTGCATGGGAGGCTCAAAGTGGGTCCATCGTGACCGGAAGGAGACCGGCTAACGATCTGGGCGGAGAAAGGTCTGAAAAACTATCGAAAACGGGTTGGAAAAGGCTGGGTTATCGTCGGGTCTAAACCGGGTCGAACACGGGTCGGGTAGGGTAGGGTAGGGTCGGGTCGGGTCGGGTCGTCGCGGGTCGAGGTGACCCGGCACAAGCTTGAAGACGACCTGACGTCAGCGTGACGTCAGGCTGACACGGACCCTCCCAAAACGACGCCGTTTAGCGCGTGACGTGGCGCTGGTGCTGTACCTTGCACGGATAATTACAATATGCACCCCTGATCTCTCCCTTATTCGCAGAATATTCAATATGTTCCCGAATATTGCACTTTGACCCCTGATTCTCCACAATGACATATTTGCCCCTGAATTTCCCTGTTTTCTTCCATTTAGGTTAAAACACCCACTCTGAGGGATATTTACCTACACATAGCTAAAACACATATTATATACACAAAAGTGCTCGGAAACGAACACAAAAGATAGGAAAAGGGAGCGCTAAATGTGAACATTTGGAGCGCGATCAAAGACCCATGTATAGATACATCCTAGATAATCCTAGATGATGTTTGATGCACATAGAATTGAGTTTGTGTAATCAAAGATGAGTTCTTGGATGATTTTCTTTCTTAGAAAATACTCTAAGTTAAAAATATGATTTTGAACTCATTTAAATGACCTAAGAACAAATAGGCATATATATATATATATGAGGTCAAATTGATGCTATGTCGTTTTGGAAATTTTCCAGAATGTTTCTCAGCAAACCACTGTATGTAGGGCGGTTTTTGGGTGAGTTACAGGTGGATTGAAAAATCAATCAGGTGCCGGCTATGCGTAGGGCGTGTGTATAGTGGTTTTGGCGCGACAGTGCATCAGCTCCAGCTTCAAGAGCCTCAAAACATGACCAAACGACATCGAAAAATTTCGTATGATATATCGTTGGAAAGGTATGGATGTCTACTTTCTACTCATTTTTATGGAATAAAATTTCGATGTCTATAGAAAATGTTATGGTCAATGGAGTGACCAAATGTTAGAAACGGACAACAATAGAGTTGCCCTGTTTTGGTGGTCACTTTGGAGATTTCAAAACCAGTCCAAACGATCATGAAATATTACGAATAATATATTGTTGGAAAGGTATGGGTTTCTAGTTTGTACAGAAATTTTCAAAACCCATTTTGAAGTTTTGTATAAAATGTTATGGTCACAAGACCATGCAAAGGTCAGTTTTGAAAATCATTTAAATCATTGAAATCCAATCTTTTGAAACTAGACACTTTACTCCAAACAACCAAACCAAAACTAACACTTATCCAAGAGACGAATAGGACCTTCTCAAATGGTCAACCATCGTGCTAAGACATGCACACCATCGTGCAAGCACGGACGTTTCCGATCACACAAATGGAAACGAATTACTAGACACTATCATACAACAAAATCCAACAAAGAGGTGCAAGTGTGAAGTGTGAAGAATGCACACATATAAGAATTGAAGCACAAATGCAAGATAAATAAAACATGCATGAAGAAGTGTGTGTGTGCAACTAATCTCTTCAAGAGGCAAGGCAAGTAAAGTGATTTACCTTTTGCTCTTGCTCTTGAAGTCACCGGGATGCTTGGAAGCTTGTCAACAAGAACCTAAGCTACCCATTACATAGACATCCCCAAATGTGGTTTGTCAACGAAATAAGCCAATCAAAATAATAGGAACTTACATGGTCAATAAATATCACTTTGACAAGCGACACGTCATCGACAAAGCCCTTATGGGATCTTAGACGAGACAAGCCTAAGCGAGTAAAGACTTCATTTGATCGGCTCTACTCGGCCATAATAGGAAAAATCCATACTAGGGTTCTCCACGCACAAGGCAACTCGGCCAGAATAAGCAATTGTAAATCAACTAGTATACAATCGCCAAAAGGAGTCCAACAAGGAAACAAATAGATCTTCCCCGAAATACCAAGAATCCTAAATGGAATACAAATCAACTACATTAAGTACACGATGACACCAAATAGGAAAAGAGTCCCAAATCCAACTCTATAATCCTCTACTTGTACGCCACAGCTCAGGAAACCCTAGAGAGCCCATATAAATACACCTGTAGAAAGCATTGTAAGAGAGATAAGAATCGGGGAGAGAGAGAGATTAGAGTGTGTAACATCAATTTACAAAATAGTGGATTTATTTTTCAGTCGCTAGGCGATGACCCGTGGATGTTTCTCCAATCACCAGAGTTTTACCACGCAATTTGCTCTCTTTAATAGTCTTGCTTTTATTACGCTTACTTTGCAGGTTTTACTAATCAAAATTGTTAACAAGTTGTCTTCCAAGAAATCATCGTCAACAATTGGCGCTAGAAGGAGGGGCTCTAAGATCTAGACACTGAACCTTGCAAGATAATGACTGATAACGAAAATGGTAGTGGTTCCAGAAGCAATAAGAACTCACCAAATGATACAGGGAGAGCCAATATCACTTTCATCGCTGTGGGATCTCTAGTTGCCACATTGACAGTCGAAAATCAATCAACAGTTGTGGCAAGTATTCAACGACTTCTTTTGACCAACAAGGAAATCGCCCAGCGGTTCTAGGAATCCTATCAATAACTTATGTCTGACGCGGTTAGGCATGAAGTTACCCTTTCTGCCACTGAAGGGTTAACCTTACCCTATAACCTGCACTCACCGAACAACTAGTAAGGTAGGTTGCATTCTGTGATAGTCGGTCCAGCGTCAGATGTACCAATAAGGCTGGGCCGAAACCCAACTGACCGGCTTGGAACTTTATCAGAAAAATAGGCTTAGAGTAGTGAAGAACCTAAGGAGGATGGGCACCCACTCAGAAGGTAAGGTTACGACCAAACTGACCGGGATCAGGACCGACCCAGCAGGCGTACTCACTAGAGGAATAACTCATCGTCTTCTGAAGACAGTGATTGGCACCATCATCGGAAGCGCTAGAGGGGAACAGTCAGGTTGCATGAACTTAGGTAAGAAGTTCAGGAACATGATACTGAAGGGCCAAGACCAGGTTTAACAATGAGCCAGAGTTTCAATCCTAGTGGAGAACCAGAAGGCGAAAGAGATATACTCATACAAAGTTTGACTTAGGAAGTTCAGAATAACAGGCGATAGATGGATACCCTAATTAGACGTTATGAATGTAACGAATTATTAGATGACGAGTCAGACATCCTTTTCACCAATGGCATCCTTCGGATGCCTTTCCCAAAAAGGTTCAGGATGCCGCACGTGGAACAGTTCAAGAAGGACACGGACCCAAATGAGCACGTCAGGCGATATATGAGCGCCATGGCCCAATACGTTCAGAATGATGCCTTGCTATGCCTTAATTTTCCTTAGACACTTGGGGACTTAGGCTCTAGGTGGTTCGGGGGATTGCCCACAGCAAGCATAGAAAGCTTTAGCGAGCTGAACAGGGCATTTTTGAGGCAATTCCTTAGGAACATGCACAAAAAGAAATTGGTGGCCCATCTCTCTAAGCTCAAGCAAGGAAAAAGCGAGTCACTCAAAAAGTACCTAGGAAGATTCGGCCAAGGAGTGTCGGAGATCGGAAGCACGAACAATGAAGCCATCATCACGGCATTTATCAATAACTTGCAGAACGGCCAGTTATTTTTCGATCTAAAGAGAGCCTATTTGACCAAGTACACAGATATGATGGACATGGCAAGGGGGTACGCATTGGCAGAGGAAGAAGAGATCGCAACAAGCGGGTACTTTGTACACGGGGGGCATCCCAAAGAACCTAGAACTAAGGATAATGGGACCAAGGCTCAGAAAGAATACAAGCAGAAGTACAAGATCTGGGATAGTCATCGGAATTATGATCCAAAGGTTGATCAATCAAGAGATATGTTCTAGGGGAGGTACATCAACTACACTCCCTTGAAGAAAAAACAGGAGGAAGTCTTTGCGATCCTGGAAGAGAAGGACATATCAAAGGAACTACCTAAGCAGTCACACTTTGCTCGAAGGGATGCTACAAAGTATTGCCGATTCCATAAGGAAAACAGGCATGAAACCTCTAAGTGTTTCCAACTTAAGGACCATATTGAGACCCTTATCCGAGAAGGACACTTGAAAGATATCATCATAAAGAAGACCGCGATGACCGAAAAAGCGGATGACCAACTTCACCGAGATAACCGATAAGAGGGCCGAGTGAGGAAGTTGAGCCCGAAGAAGGCTGAAGATGAAGGGGCGATAAATACAATCTTCGGTGGGCCATCGACCGGGAAAAGCAATAGAGAAAGGACACAAGAAATTCGAGAAGCAATGGAGGCAATGAGGGACCTTGATGTAAATTCCATTGAGCCTGACCCGAAGAGGATAAAGGAAGGCTAGGACCCATTAATAATTACCGAAGCTGACTCACATGGCATGGATGTCAGACCTAACAATGCACTAGTTATAAGTGCTCGGATCGGACATAGGGAAGTTCACAGGGTGCTAATTGACAATGGGAGCTCAATAGACATTCTGAGAGCATGAGTGTATAATTAGCTGTGGTTAGACAGAAAAGACCTACAACCCCTTCATACCCCACTCCGAGGATTTGAAGGAGTAGAAGTGAGATCCCTAAGGATGACAAAGCTGCCTGTAAAGGTTGTAGAAGCCCCATGCCAAAAAACGGTGTTACTCGACTTTGTAGCAGTAGATACAGAGAACTGGCCTTATAACGCCTTGTTAGGCCAACCATTCCTAAACAAAACCAAAGCGGTCACGGCAACCTATGCCCTTATGATAAAATTCTTAACATAATTGGGGGTAGGTGTGGTTAAAGGGTTGAAGGAGATAGCACGGAGGGTGAATCTTTCAGTCTACAAAGACAAGGAAGATAGAGAGGGGAATCAGGTATGTATGATTCAATCAACCGACCAAAATAGGGATGAGTCAAAGGACCAGACCAAGCTACTAGAAGGGTTTGAACTCGACCAGAGAGAGGAACCCTTTGCTCAAAAGGATGAGCCAACAAAAGATATAGTCCTGGATGGCGACGAGCCAACCAAAGTGGTCAAGATAGATGCACATTTGTGCGAAAGCATTAAAAATGACCTAACCAACTTGTTGAGAGAATCAAAAGATGTGTTCGCTTGGAGCCATGAGGATATGCCGGGGATAGACACAAAAATAATATCACACTACTTGGCCGTTGACTAGGAATCCAGATCGGTAGTCCAGAAAAGGTGATTGCTCAATCTAGAAAGAAGTGCGGCGATCAAAGGTGAAGTGAAAAAGCTACTCACCGCGAGCTCAATCAGGAAAGTAAAGTACCCATAATGGGTAGCCAACGTGGTACTAGTAAAAAAAAAGAACAATCAGTGGAGGATGTGTGTAGGTTTCACGAATTTAAATAAAGCCTGCTCCATGGATAGTTTTCCCCTTCCGAGAATAGGTCAGTTGGTAGACGCCACTGTAGGCCATGAGTTGCTTAGCTTTATGGACGCTTATTTCGAGTACAATCAAATCTACAACGTTTGGCCTAAAGAACGCGAGAGCAACTTATCAGAGGTTAGTAAACTGGATATTTGCTCGACAAATTGAAAAAAAACATGGAGGTCTACGTAGACGATATGTTAACTAAGAGCGTCTCAGTAGGAAGACATACGTTAGATCTAAGGGAATCTTTTGTGAAAGTTCTCACGGTGTGTAAACTATTAATCTAGAGGGGGGTGAATAGATTTTAACTAATTTTACCCAATTTTCGTTTAATGACAAGATTACGAAAATACCCCAAATAGTCAATAAAATATAGCAAGTGTAATATTGTATGGAAATTAAAACAACACTTGATATTTACGTGGAAACCCTCACGGGAAAAACCACGGGTTGTTTAGTGAGCCACACCCGAACCTCGAATCCACTAAATGTGATGAAATTACAACCTAATCCTTGAAGTAATCACACACCTACCAACCTAATCCCGGTATAAGCGAACCTAGTCTGATTACTTGCGAATTAAGCAACCTAATCCCGGTCACAACACAAGACTTAATTCTCTAAAAAGAGATTAACACCCTAAGTGAATATATGAATATTCAAATGCAACATAGAGCAATGGAGACCCTATATGCTTATCTAAGATGATGAATTTGCAATTAAAAACAATCCTAGATATTAAAGCTAAATGACATGTCAATTAGCTTAGATAATCATAGATTATAGAAACCTAGATATCTATCACAAAGCAACACTCAATCAAATCAACACAACAATCTCTATCTTGAATATTAGAATATTAGAATATAATCTAAGAACAATCAAGTAATAAAAGAGATGCCATAATAAATAAAACACTAATTATATATGATAATAGTGAAAAACTTACCAAAGCAAGTGTGATGATATAAGACCCATGCAAGCAAGCATCCTAGATATGCTAGAGAATGCTAGATGAACTTTGATGCAAATGGATTTTGGTTTGAGTGTTCAAATGAGCAAACTTGGTTGCTTTCTCTCTTAAAATTCTCTCTTTTAGAAGTAGGGGTCTTGATAATTAAAGAGTCACACTCAGAATAAGAGAAAGTGATGTATTTACAGGCATGAAAAATAGAGCATGTGAAAAGACAAGTTTGCCCCTGAAACGCACCGATCGGCGGTATCATTCGACGGCCAGGCTGCCAATTCTAACTACAGAATTGAACCCGAGAGGAACAGGGGAACAACGACGGTTTCATTCGGCAGTTTCGTGACCGCCAATCTAACCGCCGAATCTAACCGAGAGATAAAATCAATCAGGTATGAACGGCGGTTTCATTCGACGGTTTCGTGACCGTCGATTCAACCGCCGAATTAGACCGAGAGATAAAATCAATCAGGTCTTGAATGGTAGTTTTGAACGGCGGTCATGACCACCGATCGTAACCGCAGAATTGCTCCAGACAGTTCTGGATGCAAACGGCGGTTTCATTCGGCGGCCAGGCCGTCGATCATAACCGCCGATCACCAACATAGGTGAAAACCAAGGAAAAGCCAAGGGCATTCTCCGTAGGCGGTCTTTACAACCAAGCACATTCTAGTGCATGCCCGGACGTTTCCAAATACTATCGGGAAACGAATTACAAGTCACAAATTCACACAAAAAAAAAAAAAAAACATATAAGTGCAAGTGTGAAATGTGACATGTGAAGAGAAACCACACAAATGCAATGTATGTTAAGTGTGTGTGTGCAACTAATCTCTTCAAAGAAAAATAAGCACTAGAGATATACCTTTGGATTGCTTATCAAGACGAGGTCTTCAAAGGGCTTGAGCAATAACAACAACAACACCTAAGCTACCCTTACAAAGAACCCCAACATGTGGTTTGTCCACAAAATGAGCCAATCAACAAATGGGAACCTTACAATCTCCCCCTTTGGCTATTTCATGACAAAACCACCACTCACATTGATTCCTCACAAAAAAATAGAAACTACGGGACTACAATGATATTCTACATTACAAAGGGATAAGAAAATGCAACTTGAAGTCTTCAACCTCTTGTAGAATAATCAATCCCTGAAAATAAAGTTTCTAACATTTCCAATACAAGTAAAAAGTGAGATCAATCAAGTGAGAACAAAAAACAAGCATTTGCATTTTTTAAAAGATTAAGATTAGACACAACATTATGCAATGTATGTGTATGCAATGCTCCCCCTCAACGGGTTACTCCCCCTCAATGTATGTTCTCCCCAATCATGCACAATTGCTACTACAATTTGCAACTCCCCTTACTATATCCTACTCCCCCTTTTTGTCATGATATAGGCAAAGGAGTAGTCCCCAACCGGGTCACTCATAGCAACGAGAGATAGTAGCATGCAAGATATTTGCATAATCAATATAAGTCACTTTATGCATCTCAATTAATTGGAGAGAAACAAGGAGATTTATTTGAGCAAAATGTGTGAATCAAACATGCTTTGCATACAAGACATATAACATTCAAGTCCAAAATAAAATGGTATTTGGCAAAGCAAATGACAAAGGTTTCTAAAAAGAATTCAAACCAATTTCACCAATGTCATGAGTAAAGCAAGGATATAGAATATATTGATGTCAATTTAAGAACAACTATATCCAACTTTATAAGCGAAACATGGCATGAGCGACTTTGCACCCTTTTTGATTTTTCCGGATAAGATATCCGTATGATAGTAGCCATGTTCAACTACTAAAGAAAGAGAGACATTTGGAATATAAATTCCTTTGAACGGATACAAGATCCTTTATTCATTTTGAGTCTTATAAGCTTTCACACAAGTTTTTTGCATTTTAAGAATATGCAATCGTCAATTCATGCTTTTCATGTGAGCATGTTATATGAATTTCATGCTTTTTCATTTGACATTAGCATGTTATTTAAGAATCATCATGTCATGGAGATAATCATAGGTCATTCAAATCATACTTTCTATATACATCTCCTAGTCCAAAAATACATGGATTGTAAACAAGCAAGGTTCACACTTATTGAATTGAAAACATATATACATATGTGCAACCAAGCTTACTCAAGCAATTAAGAGAAGAGGCATAAGATATTTCAAATTTTTTGCAAGTGACAAGAATGCAAAATAGCTCTCTTTGCTTGAGTTCCCCATATGGGGTCAAATACAAATCACATCACTCCACAAGATATATCCCAATAGATCTACTTAGTGTTTTAAATCGAGTAGAATCTAATGGTTTAGTAAATAGGTCCGCAAGTTGATCATTAGTACCTACATGTTCAAGTACTATGCATTTATTTTCAACAAGCTCTCTAATGAAATGATGGTGGATGTCAATATGCTTAGTTCTAGAATGTTGTACCAGATTCTTGGAAATATTAATGGCACTCATGTTATCACAAAAGAGAGTGAGTGTACCTTGGTTGAATCCGTAGTCTACTAGCATTTGCTTCATCCATAGGAGTTGTGTGCATCCACTCCCCGCGGCTATGTACTCGGCCTCGGCCGTGGACAAGGAAATTGAGTTTTGCTTCTTGCAAAACCAAGACACCAAGTTGTTGCCTAGGAAGAAGAAACCACCCGATGTGATTTTCCTATCATCACAATTTCCTGCCCAATCCGCATCATTAAAGCCTACAAGACTAGCATTAGTGTCAAAAGAGTACCAAATCCCATAGTTGGATGTCCCATTCACATAGCGAATGATTCTCTTTAGGGAAGAGAGATGGGACTCCTCGGGATCCGCTTGGTACCTAGCACACACACCCACACTAAAAGAGATATCGAGCCTACTTGCGGTCAAATAAAGCAAGCTACCAATCATGCCACGATATAACGTTTGTTCCACACTTTTACCACTAGCATCCTTGCTTAACTTCAAAGTGGTACTCATGGGTGTATCACAATGTTTGGCATTTTTGAGACCAAATTTCTTCACTAGGTTTTTAGCATATTTGGCTTGGGTTATGAAAATCCCATCATCTAATTGCCTAATTTGCAAACCTAGGAAGTAACTAAGCTCACCAACAAGACTCATCTCAAATTCATGAGACATGACATCAACAAATTGTTGGACCTTGGTGTTGTTGGTGGAGCCAAAAACTATATCATCAACATATATTTGAGCTATGAAAAGCTCATCATCGTCTTTCTTGATGAATAGTGTCTTGTCAACACTACCCTTTGTGTAGTTATTGTAGGGAAAAATATGGTCACGCAGCGGAAGCGAGACTAAAATCGAGTTTAGTATAGTTTAAATTTTTTCCATAATTTGAACCTTAACCCTCTAATTAATTAACATATAATACTAAAGATATCATACCTTTGTCGCGTGATTCGATTGACATTGCGTCGATTGTAATCCGCAAGATCTTTCAATCCAATCATGAATGTGAATCACCTAGGAGCGTGGTCTCCCTTCTCTTTGAATTGTGTACCTGAGGATGGATTAACAAAACTTTTTCTTTTTCGTTAGTCACAATAAATTCCAAGAGGCTACAAAGAATGTTCCGGTCACTTTTGAATTCACAATCGTTAGATCGAAACTCGCATGAACCTTATTCGAAATTGTGCACAAAACCTTTTGATATAAAAGTTACTAGTGCACTATCGAAATAAGAACAAACTTTTCTCTCTTTTCCTCTTGGCCGAATTCTCACACTAGTCTTAGAGTTGGATTCTATTTTTCTCTAGCAAAAGAAAAAACTCTCAAGTCCAAGACATTAGGGTTCGCCAAATTCTCTTTGCACTTAATATATGTGTATAGGTCGCATAATATACATGCCCAATATATTATATCAATGCACCGAATTCTTCTTTGCCTAATTAATATATAAGTCCGCACATACTTCTTTGCCCAATTAAAAAATATATATATATAGTGCATGAATTCTGCACTTTCCATATATATATATTATATTAGCCAAAAATGCACTTTATCTTATATATATTATCTTAGCCAAAAATGCACTTAATATTTTATATATATATAGTTGCCGAATTCTCTTGGCTAAATCACAATTAGGGTTGGCCGAAAATCACAAATAGGAAATACAAGTGGTGGCCAAAATCCTCACTTGAAGAGGATTTATGTTTCCATCAATGACTCCTATCTCTCTTTTGATTTCCAAACCCTAATCCAACTCTATAGTGTTTAATCCTATTATGACAACATAAAAGACTTCCTTATTTGACTAGATAAATAAATCCCTTATTTATCTACTTACCAAATAAGTCTTTTATATTTATTATACTACCACAACAGTATACTGCTAAGAAACATATTTCCTAGTTAGAAAAAGATTTTGATTCTTAATTAAATGATTAAATAATAAATTAATTAATTTCCATTTAATCAATCAATAAAATAAAATAATATTTTAGACTATTATTCTAGTCTTGCCTCCCACACCATATACATGGGCCTAATATTATTTTCTTATTTTATTTAATCCATTAGACTTTAATTAAAAAGCCCACATGTGAACCAGACCCATTCTTACTAAAATAAACAAGCTCACATACCTTTCATTAATATATTAATATAATTGATCAGCCCATTAAATAAATAATGTGCAAATTTGATTCTTAATATATTAAATACAATTCTAGATGGACCCATAAATTGGTCTGGTAGAATATATCAAGTGATCCATGCAAGTCCGTGTGGATTGGGGATCTTGGCGGGCTCTCTAAATTTAAGCTTCAATAGACATAACCTAATCACAATCAATAAATGATTCACTTAGGTCCGATCTATTAATTTTAATTCATTCCACTAAAGAGCTAAAATTGAACTCTTAAATAAAGATATAATAAATAAATATTTCTCATTCGTACCCTAGACAATCTTATTGGAGATGGTGTATCCTCGTGAAGAATATCAGTAATCGCCAAGAGCTCATAGACCGCCTATAGCTCTCCAAGTTACCATATTTACTCATATGACCACATTTTGAACTTGGATATTTTGACTTGTCCAGAAGCCATGTTTCAATAGACTCTATCGAAAACTTAACGTTAAGATTCAATACCCAATACCTCAAAACATCCACATGATGATATTCTACTCTCATTTAATAAATGGAGCCATGATGTCCATATCTAGAAATGAAGTCCTCTATCGATTAACAAATGAATACCACCAAACTATCGAGGATAGACTATGCTATATAATCGTACTCATTGATAACTCAAATGATAACACTTGCAACCATAAGTCCATCATTTATCTCAGGATTAAGATAGACTCTCCGATTGTCCTGATAATGAAAAAACGTTTATCTACTGACGGTTCTAGATAAAGTATTTCATTGTGATCCTATTCAATGCACCCAGTGCACTAGATTCTTTTACTCGAAGACCCTTCAATGATTTCAGACTCATCATAACTCATTTGATCCCACTCAAATGCTAGCAAAAGAATTCTACAACTTTAACAAGATAAAGGTGCCTAACCTTTAACTTAAGTTGTGAACATTATTCAAGACTAACTAAAGAATTGTGTCTACCTCATACATATCCAGATGTACGAACATTTCTTCTTTTATCATAGTCTTTTGACCTTATGATTATTTACTTTGACAATTATAATTATAAATGTTATAAGATTTTGTTAAATAAACAGAAATCACTTTATTAATATGATAAGATTGTCTATTACAATATTACACTCTTGCTATTGAGCATAATCCTAACAATCTCCCACTTGCGCTATAGCAAATGTGTCATATCTCTCATTCCTATGTTCTCTAGGTGCCCATCAAAACTCTTTTGTGGTAGAGCCTTTGTGAAGGGATCCGCTAGATTTTCTGCTGATGCGATTTTGGTAATCGTCACGTCACCCCTATGCACAATCTCCCTAAGAAGATGATACTTCCTTTCAATGTGTTTTCCTCTCTTATGACTTCTTGGTTCTCTCAAATTAGCCACTGCTCCACTGTTGTCACAGTAGATAGTGATCTGCATATCCGCACTGGGAACCACTTCCAAGTCAATTAGGAATTGGCGGAGCCAAACAACCTCTTTGGCAGCTTCGCATGCAGCAACATACTCAACTTCATTGGTGGAATCTGCAATACAAGATTGCTTGATACTCCTCTATATGACTGCTCCTCCTCCAAGAGTAAACACAGATCCTGATGTGGATTTTCTGGAGTCAGAATCCGACTGGAAATCAGAATCTGTATACCCAACGGGAATTAAATCCCTTCCTGAGTATACAAGCATATTATCTCTCGTTCTCCTGAGATACTTGAAAATATGCTTGACTACTGTCCAGTGATCAGGACCAGGTTTCGATTGAAACATGCTAACTATGCCCACAACAAAACAAATATCTGGTCTAGTGCAGAGCATTGCATACATGAGACTTCCAACTGCGGAGGCATTTGGAATCCTACTCATGAATTGCTCTTCATACTTATTCTTAGGAACTTATTCCTTATAAAGTTTGATTCCATTTTTGAAAAGTAACATACCTTTCTTGGAATCTTGCATGGAAAATCTAGACAAGATTTTATCTATGTATGAAGCTTGGGATAGTGCAATCGTTCTATTCTTTCTATCCTTTATTACTTGGATACCAAGAATATAACTTGCTTTTCCTAAGTCCTTCATATCAAATTGTTTTGCTAACCATTCTTTTACTGATGTCAATACACCTACATCATTTCCGATGAGTAGTATATCTTCAACATAAAGAATTTAGGAAAACCAACTTGTCGCCATTAATCCTTTTGCATACACAAGGTTCGTCACAGCTTGATCGAACCTTATCTTCCAGGATCAGGATGCTTGCTTTAATCCATATTTGGATTTTTGCAACTTGCATTGCCTTTGGCCAATGGCGACCATCAACATGCTCCATTGCTTCCTTATTTGTGTAGGGATTATCGTAGTCCGTGAAACAAATAATAGCACGGTGTGTATAAAGCTATCTAGAGGGGGGGTGAATAGATTTTACGCTTTTTACCCAATTTTTCGTGTTAGTCAAAATTACGAAAATACCCTCAAGATAATATAAACAAGCAAGTGTAATATGGTGCGGAAATTAAAACAACACTTGGTTTTTACGTGGAAACCCTCACGGGAAAAACCACGGGCTATGTAAGTAAGCCACACTCGAACCTCGAATCCACTAAATGTGCAAACGATTACAACCTAATCCCGGAAGTAATCACACACCTACCTAATCCCGGTATGAGTGAACCTAGTCCAATTTGCTTGCGTTCTAAGCAACCTAATCCCGGATGCTACATACAAGACTTACTTTCTCTATGAAGAGAATACAACCCTAAGTGAATATATGTGAATATCCAAAATGCAACATAGAGCAAGGGAACCCTATATGCTTATCTAAGATGATTAATATGCAATTAAGAACAATCCTAGATATCAAAACTAAATGACATGTCAATTAGTTTAGCTAATCAATATTAAGCACAAAACCTAATATGCAAGCACAATATAACTTCTCAAACATACATCATACTCATCTCAATATTGTATCCAAAGCATACAAAATAACAAACAAGTAATTAATTGAGATTGCTAGATAAGAGAAACACAAAACATGTAAGATATTAGTGAAAAGCTTACCAAGCAAAGTATGATGAAGATTCCATGCAAGATGACATCTAGATGATCTAAGATGATGCTAGATGATGATTGATGATCATGAAAAAGTGTTTGAGAATCAATAATTGAGTTCTTGGAATTTTTCTTCTCTTTGAAAAATATCCTAAGTATGAATTCTGAATATGAACTCTCTTTATTGACCTAAAGTCAAAGTGGCATATATATAGGGGGCCAAATCAAAGTGTGGTCGTTTAAGTAAGTTTCAAAGAAATGCGCCGATCGGCGGTTTCAATCGGCGGCCAGGCCGCCGATTATGACCGCCGAATTGAGCTCGTGAAGAACAGAGCAAAAACGGCGGTTCATTCGGCGGTTTCGTGACCGCCGATCCCAACCGCCGAATCAAAACAGAGAGATTAAAATCAATCAGGTATGAACGGCGGTTTCGTGACCGCCGATTCAACAGCCGAATTAGACTGAGAGATAAATCAATCAGGTCTTGAAACGGCGGTTTCGAACGGCGGTCGTGACCGCCGATCTTAACCGCAGAAATGCTTCAGACCAATCTGGACTGAAACGGCGGTTTCATTCGGCGGCCAGGCCGCCGATCATAACCGCCGATCACCTAGATAGGTGAAAACCAAGGAGAAGCCAAGGGCATTCTCCATAGGCGGTCCTCGCTCTAAACCAAGCACATTCTAGTGCATGCGCGGACGTTTCCGAAAGTTATCGGGAAACGAATTATACAACAACATGACACAATTACACACAACAAAATATAATAAATAAGTGCAAGTGTGAAATGTGACAAATGAAGAGAATGCACACATATGCAATGAATGTTAAGTGTGTGTGTGCAACTAATCTCTTCAAAGAAAAGTAAGCACATAGAAATTTACCTTCGGTGCTTATCAACACGAGGTCTTCAAAGGGCTTCGAACAAAAAGACCGATACTTAGGCTACCCTTACAAAGAACCCCCACATATGGTTTGATCACGAAATAAGCCAATTAAAAACAACGGGAATCCTTACAATCTCCCCCTTTGGCTATTTCGTGACAAAACCATCACTCACAATGATTCCTCACAAAAAAAATAGAAACTACGGGACTATAATGATATTCTACATTACAAAGAGATAAGCTAATGCAACTTGAAGTCTTCAATCCTCTTGTAGAATAATCAATCCCTGAAAAGAGTTTCTAACATTTCTAATACAAGAAAAGTGTGAGATTAATCATGTGAGAACAATACCAAGCATTTGCATTTTTAGAATTTAGGCACAACATTACCAAATGTATGCAATGTATGATAAATGCAATGCTCCCCCTCAACGGGTTACTCCCCCTCAATGTATGTTCTCCCCAAAGTGTACAATAACTTCTATATTTTGCACCTCCCCTTACCTATCCTACTCCCCCTTTTTGTCATGATATAGGCAAAGGAGTATTCCCCAACCGGGTCACTCATAGCAACGAGAGATAGAAGCATGCAAGATTTGCATATACATATAAGTCACTTTATGCACTTCAATTAATTTGAGAGAAACAAGGAGATTTATTTTGAGAAAATGTGTGAATCCAACATGCTTTGCATACAAGACATATAGCATTCAAGTCCAAAATACAATGGTATTTGGCAAAGCAAATGACAAAGGTTTCTAATAAGAATTCAAACCAATTTCACCAATGTCATGGGAAAAGCAAGGATATAGAGATTATTGATTTCAATTTAAGAGCAACGATATCCAACTTTATAAGCGAAACATGGCATGAGCGACTTTGCACCCTATTTGATATTTCCGGATAAAATTATCCGTATGATAGTAACCATGTTCAACTAATAAAGAAAGAGAGACATTTGGAATGTAAATTCCTTTGAATGGATACAAGATCCTTTATTCATTTTGAGTCTCATAAGCTTTCACACAATTTTTGCATTTTTAAGAATATGCAATCATCAATTCATGCTTTTCATGTGAGCATGTTATATGAATTTCATGCTTTTTCATTTGTCATTAGCATGTTATTAAAGAATCATCATGTCATGGAGATAATCATAGGTCATTCAAAACATACTTCCAATATACATCTCCTAGTCCAAAAATGCATGTTTGAACATAAATATGACATGGATTGTAAACAAGCAAGGTTCACACTTATTGAATTGAAAACATATATACATATGTGCAACCAAGCTTACTCAAGCAATTAAAAGAAGAGGCATAAGATATTTCAAATTTTTTACAAGTGACAAGAATGCAAACTAGCTCTCTTTGCTTGAGTTCCCCATATGGGGTCAATCATAGAACATCACTCCACAAGACATACCCCAATAGATCTACTAAGAGTTTTAAATCGAGTAGCATCTAAGGGTTTAGTAAATAGGTCCGTAAGTTGATCATTAGTACCTACATGTTCAAGTACTATGCATTTATTTTCAACAAGCTCTCTAATGAAGTGATGGCGGATGTCAATATGCTTAGTTCTAGAATGTTGCACCGGATTCTTGGAAATATTAATGGCACTCATGTTATCACAAAAGAGAGTGAGAGTACCTTGGTTGAATCCGTAATCTACTAGCATTTGCTTCATCCATATAAGTTGAGTGCATCCACTCCCCGCGGCTATGTACTCGGCTTCCGCCGTGGACAAGGAAATCGAGTTTTGCTTCTTGCAAAACCAAGACACCAAGTTGTTGCCTAGAAAGAAGCAACCGCCCGATGTGCTCTTCCTATCATCATAATTTCCTGCCCAATCCGCATCACTATATCCTACAAGACTAGGATTAGTGTCAAATGAGTACCAAATCCCATAGTTGGAAGTCCCATTCACAAAGCGAATGACTCTCTTAACCGAAGAGAGATGGGACTCCTTGGGATCAGATTGGTACCTAGCACAAACTCCTACACTAAAAGATATATTGGGCCTACTTGCGGTCAAATAGAGCAAGCTCCCTATCATGCCACGATATAAGGTTTGGTCCACACTTTTACCGCTAGCATCCTTGCTTAGCTTCAAAGTGGTGCTCATAGGAGTGTCACAATGTTTGGCTTTTTCAAGACCAAACTTCTTCACAAGGTTTTTGGCATATTTGGCTTGGGTTATGAAGATCCCATTATCAAGTTGCCTAATTTGTAAACCTAGGAAGTAATTAAGCTCACCAACAAGACTCATCTCAAATTCATGAGACATAACATCAACAAATTGTTGGACCTTGGTGTTGTTGGTGGAGCCAAACACTATGTCATCGACATATATTTGAGCTATGAAAAGCTCATCATTGTCTCTCTTGATAAATAGTGTCTTGTCAACACTACCTCTTGTGTAGTTATTGTCAACAAGAAATTGAGTGAGGCGCTCATACCAAGCCCTCGGTGCTTGTTTCAACCCATATAGTGCCTTCTTGAGGCGATAGACATGGTTGGGGTGGTGAGCATCCACAAACCCCTTGGGTTGTTCAACAAACACTTCCTCTTGCAAAAAGCCATTGAGGAAGGCACTCTTGACATCCATTTGGTGCAATTTGAACTTGTGCACACAAGAAATGGACAAGAGAAGCCTAATAGACTCTAAACGGGCAACGGGAGCAAACGTCTCCTCAAAGTCGATACCCTCAATTTGAGAGTACCCTTGTGCTACAAGTCTAGCCTTGTTCCGCACTATGTTGCCATCCTCATCGGATTTGTTCCTAAATATCCATTTAGTGCCTATGACATTAGTGGTCTTAGGCCTAGGAACTAGAGTCCAAACCTCATTCCTTTCGAATTGGTTTAGCTCTTCTTGCATGGCAAGAACCCAAAATTCATCATGTAAGGCTTCTTCAACCTTTTTGGGTTCAATTTGAGAGGTGTAGCAAGTATAGCTAATAAGATTAGCAAGTTGACGTCTAGTCCTAACACCCTCATTTACCTCTCCAATGATATCTTCTTTATCATGGAGTTTCCTAACCCATGGAGCGGGTTCTTTAGAGTCCAAGAGAGGAACTCTAGCAATAGGTTGTGTGTCATCATTGTTAACATTAGATGTCCTAACATTAGGAGGCACCACAACCTTCTCCAAAGGAGAACCATCACTAAAAATAACCTCCTTCTCATGATTATTAGACTTGAGCCTAGTATCATCAAATACGACATTGGATGATTCCATAACACTTAGAGTCTTTAAATTGAAAACTCTATAGGCTCTACTATTCAAGGCATAACCAATAAAGATACCATCATCACTCTTAGCATCGAATTTGCCAAGTTGATCACGGTCATTCAAAATGTAGCATTTGCTTCCAAAAGTGTGGAAGTAGCTAACATTTGGCCTCTTGCCTTTCCATAACTCATAGGAGGTATTTCTAGTATCGGGCCTTAGGAAAACACGATTCCCTATATAGCAAGCCGTATTGACGGCTTCGGCCCATAGGTTCCTAGGGACATTGTTGCTAAGCAACATCACACGGGCCATCTCTTGAAGGACCCTATTTTTCCTCTCAACAACTCCATTTTGTTGAGGTGTCCTAGGAGCCGAAAACTCATGGGAGATACCTAAACCATTACAAAAGGTTTCAAAGGTAGCATTCTCAAATTCCCTTTCATGGTCACTTCTAATCCGTTTTATGCTTTTAATTTTAGAGTTCATTTCATTTTGAAGTTTATTACAAAGCATTTTAAACTTATCAAAAGTTTCGGATTTTTCTCTAAGAAAATATGTCCAAGTGAACCTAGAGAAATCATCAACACATACAAAAATGTATCTCTTTCCACCCAAACTTTCGGTTTGCATGGGACCCATGAGGTCCATGTGGAGAAGCTCAAGAGGCTCCTTGGTGGTGAGATACTTACCCTTTTTGTGCATGCTTTTAGTTTGCTTTCCTTGTTGGCAAGGTCCACAAACACCATTGGCTTTCTTCCCAAGCTTAGGGAGGCCACGCACACACTCGAACTTTCCAAGGGTCCGTAGATCCCTAAAGTTCATGTGGCCAAGTCTTTCATGCCACAACTCAATTTGCTCATCCATGGACACATTGTTTGAGACTATTCTAGCTTCAAGACAATAGCAATTGTCGCTAGATCTCATACCTTTCAATAAGGTTTGTCCATCGGGCTTTAGGATCGAGCAATCATCTTTACAAAACAAGATGGAATATCCTTCATCACTTAGATGTGAAATGCTTATTAAATTGGCTTTCAAGCCATCAACAAATAAAGCATCGGATAAGGAGGGTAATCCGGGAACGGAAATGGTTCCTTTCCCTACTACTTTCTTTTTGGATCCATCACCAAAAGTGACATATCCACCTTCCTCCATAACAAGAGTCTCGAAGAAACTCTTGTTTCCCGTCATGTGCCTAGAGCACCCACTATCTAGATACCAAAAATTAGAAGAATTTGCCTTCAAGGCTATTTGAGCAACATGGCAAACAATATCATTCTTTCTAATCCACCTAGAAACAATCTTAGCTTTCTTAGTGGTCTTTGGTATATGGGCTCTAGATGTCCTAGGATCATGCATAATAATATTATCATTCCTAGGAACATGCATCATGGCTTTTTTCTTTTTCTTCTCTATCATGCTTCTAGTTTTGCACATTTTTATATATCGAAAGCAATGTGGTCTAATATGACCATCAAATCCACAAAAATGACATATAGGAGTGAAATAAGGAATCATACCTTGTCCTTGTCTTTGTGGATGAAAGGGTTCAATCCTTTTTCGTTGTTGAACCGGTCTTGGTTACTTCCTAGCTTGAGGTTGCATGATAGGTCTCTTTCCTTTGTGAGCCATTTGAGGAGGAATGTTGGCTTGAGGGACCCTAGGGGGTTGAGCTTGAGGTTGCCTTCTTGGCCCCATCTTCACTTGTGCATTAGAGCATTGTCCTACTTCTAATTTCTTTCTAGGAGCTTGCACAAATGAAGTTTCTTCTCTCTTCAAGCTCTTGACAAACACGGTCTTGTTAGAGGTAGAGATCTTCTTGTCATCTTCATACCCAAGACCCCTCTTGTCACATGGACTCTTTCCAACACCAAGCATATGGTCAAGCTTCTTGGTGCTAGAATCCATCCTAGTCATAGAATTTCTAACTTCTTCAAGCTCACTCTTTAGACTTTCTTCATTCCTCCTAGATAAAGCTAACTCCTCTCTTAGCTTATCTTCTATCTTCTTGAATTTTTCAACTTGTTCACCTAAGAGGTCATTATGAGATGCAAGCTCAAGATTTTCTTCTCTCAACATCTTGATCTTTCTTGTGCTCTTGATTGCTAAATCATTAAACTCGGCATGGCATTTAGCAAGCACCTTTTTCTCCACAAAACTACTTATGGAGTTAGACGAGGAATCACTTTCTTCTTCACTTGAGTCATTTTCCTCTTGACTCATTTCCTCTTTCTCACTACCACTTTTGCTCTTATGTGAGGAGGCAAAAGCTAGAAGGTTAGCCATGAGCTCTTCTTCACTTGAAGACTCATCTTCCTCATTGGTGTCATCACTACTCCCACTCCAAGTGGCGGCCATCACTTTGCTTTTCTTCTTTTCATTATGATTAGCACATTTGGGGGCAAAGTGACCAATCCCACCACATTCAAAGCATCGGACCCCTTTCCTTTCGGTCCTCTCTTGTCTAGGCTCAAACTTCTTGAAGGAACTCTTTTTCTTCAAATCTTGTCCTCTTGACCCAAATCCCTTCTTCTTCTTGAGCCCCATAACCTTGTTGAACCTTTTCACAAATAAGGCAAGGTCTTCATCCGATTCATGCTTTGCCTCCTTTGCATCCTTAGATGCTTTCAAAGCTATTCTTTTAGACTTCTTCGGAGGAGTAGTGGTGCTAGGAGCCTTCCTAGACTCATATGCAAGGAGACGCCCAATCACCTCACTTGGCTTCATATCCATGTAGCCACTATTTTCTTCTATGGCCGTCACCTTGGATTCAAACCTATCGGGGAGAGATCTCATAATTTTTTGCTTGACTCTCCTATCCGAATACGGGTCTCCGAGTTGATGGCTTTGATTTACAATGTCCATCAATTTGATTTCGAAGTCATTGAAGCATTCATCCTCTCCCATCCTTAGTAGCTCAAACTGAGTTTGGAGGACTTGAAGCTTGGACTCCTTCACCACCTCGGTTCCCTCATATGCAACTAGAAGGATGTCCCATGCCACTTTGGCAATCTGAGTATTCTGAATAAGCTTGTACTGATTCTCATCCATAGCACACATAATGGCATGCATAGCCTTCCTATTCCACTTAGAAGCCTCAAACTCTTGCGCGTTCCATTGCGCCTTAGGCTTCAAAACATCTTGTCCTCCACCCGCGGGAGTCATCATAGGGAGATCATATCCGTCTTCCACCGCCATCCATACACGGTCATGAATTTGGCATATGTAGGATTCCATCTTCCATTTCCATTGGGAATAGTTCAATCCGATAAGAAGTGGAGGCCTTGTGCTAGAAGCTCCTTCGTGGCCACCACCATTTCCACCGTTTCCACTCATAGTGTTTATGAATGAATGAAATGAATGCAAATGTATGAATGATCAAAAAACACACCAAAATAAGCAAGGATCACCTATGTATGTCTAGGAACCCGCTCTGATACCAATTGAAACAAATTATAGCACGGTGTGTATAAAGCTATCTAGAGGGGGGGGGGGGGGGGAATAGATTTTATGCTTTTTACCCAATTTTTCGAGTTAGTCAAAATTACGAAAATGCCCTCAAGATAATATAAACAAGCAAGTGTAATATGGTGCGGAAATTAAAACAACACTTGGTTTTTACGTGGAAACCCTCACGGGAAAAACCACGGGCTATGTAAGTAAGCCACACTCGAACCTCGAATCCAGTAAATGTGCAAACGATTACAACCTAATCCCGGAAGTAATCACACACCTACCTAATCCCGGTATGAGTGAACCTAGTCCTATTTGCTTGCGATCTAAGCAACCTAATCCCGGTTGCTACACACAAGACTTACTTTCTCTATGAAGAGAATACAACCCTAAGTGAATATATGTGAATATCCAAAATGCAACATAGAGCAAGGGAACCCTATATGCTTATCTAAGATGATTAATATGCAATTAAGAACAATCCTAGATATCAAAACTAAATGACATGTCAATTAGTTTAGCTAATCAATATTAAGCACAAAACCTAATATGCAAGCACAATATAACTTCTCAAACATACATCATACTCATCTCAATATTGTATCCAAAGCATACAAAATAACAAACAAGTAATTAATTGAGATTGCTAGATAAGAGAAACACAAAACATGTAAGATATTAGTGAAAAGCTTACCAAGCAAAGTATGATGAAGATTCCATGCTAGATGACATCTAGATGATCTAAGATGATGCTAGATGATGATTGATGATCATGAAAAAGTGTTTGAGAATCAAAAATTGAGTTCTTGGAATTTTTCTTCTCTTTGAAAAATATCCTAAGTATGAATTCTGAATATGAACTCTCTTAATTGACCTAAAGTCAAAGTGGCATATATATAGGGGGCCAAATCAAAGTGTGGTCGTTTAAGTAAGTTTCAAAGAAACGCGCCGATCGGCGGTTTCAATCGGCGGCCAGGCCACCGATTATGACCGCCGAATTGAGCTCGTGAAGAACAGAGCAAAAACGGCGGTTCATTCGGCGGTTTCGTGACCGCCGAATCAAAATAGAGAGATTAAAATCAATCAGGTATGAACGGCGGTTTTGAACGGCGGTTTTGTGACCGCCGATTCAACCGCCGAATTAGACTGAGAGATAAATCAATCAGGTCTTGAAACGGTGGTTTCGAACGGCGGTCGTGACCGCCGATCTCAACCGCAGAAATGCTTCAGACCAATCTGGACTGAAACGGCGGTTTCATTCGGCGGCCAGGCCACCGATCATAACCGCCGATCACCTAGATAGGTGAAAACCAAGGAGAAGCCAAGGGCATTCTCCATAGGCGGTCCTCGCGCTAAACCAAGCACATTCTAGTGCATGCGCGGACGTTTCCGAAAGTTATCGGGAAACGAATTACACAACAACATGACACAAATACACACAACAAAATATAATAAATAAGTGCAAGTGTGAAATGTGACAAATGAAGAGAATGCACACATATGCAATGAATGTTAAGTGTGTGTGTGCAACTAATCTCTTCAAAGAAAAGTAAGCACATAGAAATTTACCTTCGGTGCTTATCAACTATGAGGTCTTCAAAGGGCTTCGAACAAAAAGACCGATACTTAGGCTACCCTTACAAAGAACCCCCACATATGGTTTGATCACGAAATAAGCCAATTAAAAACAACGGGAATCCTTACAGTCCGGGAGATTCTCCATTGATTCTCCCAGACCGATGTATCTCTCGGGTTTTCTACTAACCCTCCCACTACGATGAGGAATGGTAGGTTGTTGATTTTGTGATGGTGCGGAACTTACAATTGGGCTAGGTTGTGTAACCTCTTGTGGAATTGTATCTCCTGACATCTTAATCAGGACAATTCTACTTTTGGGTACAAAATCATTCATATAGTCCGTTTCCAGAAATTTAGCATTTGTTAAAACAAATACTTTAAGATATGAAGGACTATAGAAATAATATCCCTTAGTTTCTTTTGGATACCCCACAAATATGTATGTTTCCGAACGGGACTCCATCTTTTCTGTCTTTCCTTTTAACACATGCGCAGTGTTAGGATTATGCTCAATAGCAAGAGTGTAATAGTGTTTTTGACAATCTATTCATATTCATAATGTGATTTCTGGTTTAACAAATCTTATAGCATTTATAGTTTAATTATTATAATTGTCAAAAGTAAATAATCATAAGGTCAAAAGACTATGAGAAAAGAAGAATTGTTCGTACATCTGGATATGTATGAGGTAGACACAATTCTTTAGTTAGTCTTGAATAACGTTCACAACTTAAGGTAAAGGTTGGGCACCTTTATCTTGTTAAAGTTGTAGATTCTTTTGCTGGCATTTGAGTGGGATCAAATTAGTTATGATGAGTCTAAAATCATCGGAGGGTCTTCAAGTAAAAGAATCTAGTGCACTGGGTGCATTGAACAGGATCACAATGAAAAGCTTTATCTAGAACCGTCAATAGATAATAGTCTTTTCATTATCAGGACAATCGGAGAGTCTATCTTAATCCTGAGATAAATGATGGACTTATGGTTGCAAGTGGTATCATTTGAGTTATCAATGAGTACGATTATATAGCATAGTCTATCCTCGATAGTTTGGTGATATTCATTTGTTAATCGATAGAGGACTTCATTTATAGATATGGACATCGTGGCTCCATTTATTAAATGAGAGTATAATATCATCATATGGATGTTTTGAGGTAATTGGATATTAAATCTCAACGTTGAGTTTTCGATAGTGACTATTGAAAACATGACTTCTGGACAAGTCAAAATATCCAAGTTCAAAACGTGGTCATATGAGTAAATATGGTAACTTGGAGAGTTATAGGCGGTCTATGAACTCTTGGCGTTTACTGATATTAATCACGGGGATACACTATCTCCAACATGATTGTCTAGGGTATGAATGAGGAACATCTTCTTATTCTATCTTTATTTAAGAGTTCAATTTTAGCTCTTTAGTGAAATGAGTTAAAATTAATGGAACGGACCTAAGTGAATCATTTGTTGATTGTGATTAGGTTATGTCTATTGAAGCTTAAATTTAGATAGCCCGCCAAGATCCCCAATCCACACGGACTTGCATGGATCACTTGATATATTCTACCGGACCAATTTATGGGTCCATCTAGAATTGCATTTAATATATTAAGAATATAATTTGCACATTATTTGTTTAATGGGCTGATCAATTATATTAATATATTAGTGAAAGCATGTGGGCTTGTTTCTTTTAGTAAGAATGGGTCTGGTTCACATGTGGGCTTTTTATTTAAAGTCCAATGGATTAAATAAAATAAGGAAATAATATTTGGCCCGTATATTTAATGTGGGGCAGCAAGGCTATGTAATTAGTCAAAAATATTATTTTATTTTATTGTTTAATTAAATGAGAATTAATTAATTATTTAATTAAGAAACAAAATCTTTTTCTGATCAGGAAATTTATTTCCTAGAGTTATACTAAAGGTAAAAGACTTATTTGGTAAGAAAATAAATAATAAGTTTTATTTATTTAATCAAATAGGAAAGTCTTTTATTAAGTCAATAAAAAGAATAAAAACACTTATGAGTTTGATTAGGGTTAGGAGTCTAAAGTTGATGGGAATTAAGGTAAAGCACAAATCATTTTTTGTAGAGGATTTTCGGCCAACCCTAATAGAATCACTAGTAGATTTCGGCAACCCTAAAAGGAAAAGAGAAGTGATTTTTGGCCACCCTATATAAGCAATCATATAGGGTTCGGCCACCCCTAAGCTTTTACTGGATCAATTTCTTCTTCTTCTCATACTCATAGAAAAGTGTTTGATTATTCTGCCAAGACAAAAAAAAGAGAAGAGATTATTCTTTTGATAGTACACTAATTGCTTGTTCATTGATAGGTTTGTGTGTACAACATCGAATTAGGTTCACGCGAGTTTCGATCATTAGATTGAGAACTCAAAAGTGACCGGAATAATCTTTGTAGTCTTTTGGTTGTTTTGTGACTAACAAAAAGAAAAAGAAAGTTTGTTTATCCATTCTCAGGTACGCAATTCAAAGAAAAGGGAGACCACGCTCCTAGGTGATTCACGTTCGTGCTAGGATTGAAGATCTTACGGATTACCATCGACGTATGTCAATCGGATCACGCGACAAAAGGTATTCTACTTTTTGTTACTTTATATGTATGTTTAATTAATTTAAAGGGTTAAGGTTCATCAAAGGAAAAATTTTAAAACATACTAAATCTATTTTTAGTCTTGCTTCCGCTGCGTGTACTACAATTTTTCCCTACACGCAGGACAACCAAATATCCTTAAGTGTTGTAAACTAGGCTTTCGCCTAGTCCACAACTCATGCGGTGTTTGAGGAACCAACTTAGATGGTACATCGTTTAGAATGTATATTGCAGTTTGTAAAACATATCCCCAAAAAGAAATAGGAAGTGTTGAATAACTCAACATAGACCTAACCATATTCAAAAGAGTTCTATTTCTCCTTTCTACCACCCCATTCTGTTGAGGTGTACCTGGTGTAGAAAACTGAGAAATAATTCCATTATCAACAAGATATTGCTGAAACTCACTAGATAGATATTCTCCACCACGATCAGATCTCAAGATTTTTATATGTTTATCTAGCTGATTTTCCACTTCAGCTTTAAATGCTTTGAACATGTCAAAAGCATCAGACTTATGTCTCATGAGATATACATAGCCAAATCTCGAGTAATCATCTGTGAAAGTGATGAAGTACTCATATCCATCTCTAGCTTGAATGCTTATAGGACCACATACATCAGTATGCATTAATCCTAAACATTCAGTGGCTCTTGTGCCTTTGGTCCTGAACGACCTTTTGGTCATTTTACCTTCCAAACAGGATTCACAAGTTTGTAGATCATCAACCTTTAAGTCACTTAAAGGTCCATCACTAACCAATCTTTTAATCCTATTAAGGTTAATATGACCTAGGTGCAAATGGCATAGGTAGGTTTCATCTTATGATAATTTTTACTCTTTTATGGTTAGGTTGCGTTAATTCTGTGTCTAACAAGTGAGAGATATTTCTATGTAAATAGAATACACCATTTTCCAATGTACCTTTGCAAACAAATTTGTCATCTTTACTAATAATAAAAAATTTATTAAAAGTAACTGAATATTCAAATTTATTTAAACAAGAAACTGAAATTAAATTTCTCTTGAATTGAGGTACATAATAAATGTCTATCAAATCTAAATTCCTACTAGAATCTAGATTAACTCTAATATCTCCCACTGCACTAGCAGACACCAACGCTCCGTTGCCTAAACGCAAGTTGATTTCATTCTTATTCAGCCTTCTCCTTTCTTGAAACCCCCATAAGGAATAACAAACATGATTATCGGCTACTGAGTCTACGATCCAAGAATCTGTAGAATCTGCCAGTAAACATGTTTCAAGATAATTCACATTACCTTGTTCCTTCTTATTATGAGACTTTGGGCAATTACTTTTGCAATGTCTCTTTTCACCACAAAAGAAGCACTTCCTTTTGATCTTGGTTACTTTCTTAGTCTCCTTCTTGGTAGGCCCAAGTTGCTTTTTTTTTTTTTGTTATCCCTTGACCTTTTGACGGGTCTTAACAGTAGTAACTTTACCAACCATATGAATCTCTTCTAAAGACATCATCATATTAGCAGCAGACCTCATTCCTTCATGCTGCTGTTGCAACACATCGGAGATAGTAGCCATTTGGCCATCTCATTCGAGGTCTTCCACTGCTCATACTCGTCTCTTTACATCACATTAGATTCATTAGTGGGAGCAGGTGGTTTTTAGGAGTAGTCAGAACAAACTTATGTTTGTCAGCTTGCAGCAACAACCCAATTTTCCTTTTCCATGTGACATAATTATCACTAGTTAAAATATTTATCTTTTAGGATGATCATTAGGGATGGGGTCATGATTTCTTAATAAAGCAAAATTATATATGAGTAAATAATCATGATAAAGCACTTTCAAATATTTATCTTGATTTAAATAAATAACTCAATCATAAAAATTCAATGGTGATCCAACACCCATAAATGTTACGCCTCCTTTGGGAGTACATACCATTTACTAGTTGGACTAGGTCCCACCTAATTGTTAACATAACAACCAGCGTTTTCAATTTTAGCCTTGTGATTTTATTGATAAGAACTCTTGGGAGGATATCAATAAAATCACATTGAGTGTGTTACCAAGATATCGACCCTCAATATTTTCTCTCACGAAAATCCCTCCTTGGGGAGTAGATTTCGTTTGAGTCAATTGTCTAGTCTATCCTTGTAAGGAAGTATGTTGCTAAATTCCATTCATGGACGCCCCTTGGGGGGATTACCAATAAATAATAAAGCTCAACTAACCTTGGAGGCCATAGGTGTTGCAAAACACCTTCTCCCACTCAATTATTTAACGAGGGTGTGATTAAATCCCATAGAATGATTTACCAAGTTATCTAGATGCCAATTTAGATACCTAAATCATTCAATGCATGTTCATACCAAAAGAGATATATGAGTGGCACTCCTATTCTATATGACATGTTATCATACAATAACAAATATTGTAATATTTACAAAAAATAAATAGCCACAATTTTGGTCCATCCTAGAAAAGCAAGTAAATTACAATTGTTAGGAATACAAGATCTTCCTTCTTGACGAACAAGTCTTCAAGTGGCCATCGACCACCCGTGCATCCCTCGGCTGCCTCCTATGGGCGTGCACACCCCACAACCCCACAAAGGGCTGCTGTGCGCAGCCCATGAGAACACTAGGGCTGCCGTGCGCAGCCCACCATTATATGGGCTTGCCATGCGCAGCCCAATCCACTCCAAGGGTGCACATGGCGCTCGTTCTAGGTTCCGGTTGCATCCAATTCTTCACATATTTGAATCTTCGATACTCGAATATATTATAGCAGTATTTAAACAAATAAAATACTGCAGTATTTTTTTTTTTTTTTAATCACTGCAGTATTTAATATAACAAAAACTGCACTAAAATAAAATTTAAAAAAACTGCAGTATATTTTAATACATAAAAACTGCACTATTTAATTACAATAAATTTTTTTTAAGCAACTATCAAGAAGGAATTATGGTGATGATAGACCACCCTTCTTGTTACAATTCCAAAACAAAAAATACATTGAAATTCTAGGACCAAAATCGAGCAACAACAATTCACATAAAAAATAATAACATATATAAATCCATACATTCCCATGTAATTATATATGCGAATACCTAGAGTGCCATCTCTTTCTAAACATGCATAATCATAATAAAAAGAAATAGATTCACGTATATATACGTTAATTAATTAAAGGGTACAACCAAGGCTCTGATACCAATTGTAGGGAAAAACATATGCACGCAGCGGAAGCGAGACTAAAATCGAGTTTAGTATAGTTTAAAATTTTTCCATAATTCGAACCTTAACCCTCTAATTAATTAACATATAGTACTAAAGATATCATACCTTTGTTGCGTGATCCGATTGACATTGCGTCGATGGTAATCCGCAAGATCTTCCAATCCAATCATGAACGTGAATCACCTAGGAGCGTGGTCTCCATTCTCTTTGAATTGTGTACCTGAGGATAGATTAACAAAACTTTTTCTTTTTCGTTAGTCACAATAAATTCCAAGAGGCTACAAAGAATGTTCCGGTCACTTTTGAATTCACAATCGTTAGATCGAAACTCGCATGAACCTTATTCGAAATTGTGCACAAAACCTTTTGATATAAAAGTTACTAGTGCACTATCGAAATAAGAACAAACTTTTCTCTCTTTTCCTCTTGGCCGAATTCTCACACTAGTCTTAGAGTTGGATTCTATTTTTCTCTAGCAAAAGAAAAAACTCTCAAATCTAAGACATTAGGGTTCGCCAAATTCTCTTTGCACTCAATATATATATAGGTCGCATAATATACATGCCCAATATATTATATCAATGATCCGAATTCTTCTTTGCCTAATTAATATGTAAGTCCGCACATACTTCTTTGCCCAATTAAAAAAATTATATATATAGTGCATGAATTCTGCACTTTCCATATATATATTATATTAGCCAAAAATGCACTTTATCTTATATATATTATCTTAGCCAAAAATGCACTTAATATTTTATATATATAGTTGCCGAATTCTCTTGGCTAAATCACAATTAGGGTTGGCCGAAAATCACAAATAGGAAATACAAGTGGTGGCCAAAATCCTCACTTGAAGAGGATTTATGTTTCCATCAATGACTCCTATCTCTCTTTTGATTTCCAAACCCTAATCCAACTCTATAGTGTTTAATCCTATTATGACTATATAAAAGACTTCCTTATTTGACTAGATAAATAAATCTCTTATTTATCTACTTACCAACTAAGTCTTTTATATTTATTATACTACCACAACAGTATACTACTAAGAAACATATTTCCTAGTCAGAAAAAGATTTTGATTTTTAATTAAATGATTAACTAATAAATTAATTAATTTCCATTTAATCAATCAATAAAATAAAATAATATTTTAGACTATTATTCTAGTCTTGCCGCCCATACCATATGCATGGGCCTAATATTATTTTCTTATTTTATTTAATCCATTAGACTTTAATTAAAAAGCCCACATGTGAACCAGACCCATTCTTACTAAAAGAAACAAGCCCACATGTCTTTCATTAATATATTAATATAATTGATCAGCCCATTAAATAAATAATGTGTAAATTTTATTCTTAATAAATTAAATACAATTCTAGATGGACCCATAAATTGGTCTGGTAGAATATATTAAGTGATCCATGCAAGTCCGTGTGGATTGGGGATCTTGGCGGGCTATCTAAATTTAAGCTTCAATAGACATAACCTAATCATAATCAACAAATGATTCACTTAGGTCCGATCTATTAATTTTAACTTATTCCACTAAAGAGCTAAAATTGAACTCTTAAATAAAGATAGAATAAATAAATATTTCTCATTCGTACCCTAGACAATCTTATTGGAGATGGTGTATCCTCGTGAAGAATATCAGTAATCGCCAAGAGCTCATAGACCGCCTATAGCTCTCCAAGTTACCATATTTACTCATATGACCACATTTTGAACTTGGATATTTTGACTTGTCCAGAAGCCATGTTTCAATAGACTCTATCGAAAACTTAACGTTAAGATTCAATACCTAATACCTCAAAACATCCACATGATGATATTCTACTCTCATTTAATAAATGGAGCCACGATGTCCATATCTAGAAATGAAGTCCTCTATCGATTAACAAATGAATACCACCAAACTATCGAGGATAGACTATGCTATATATGAAGGGAAAAATACCGTAGTACACGCAGCGGAAGCGAGACTAAAAATAGATTTAGTAACTTTTAAAATTTTTCCTTTTTATGAACCTTAAACCCTTTAATCAATTAAACACATATATTATCTAACAAAAGAATAATACCTTTTGTCGCGTGATCCGATTGACTTACGTCGATGGTAATCTGCAAGATCTTCAATCCTAGCACGAACGTGGATCACCTAGGAGCGTGGTCTCCCTTTTCTTTGAATTGCAAACCTGTGAATGGACAAATAAACTTCTCTTTTCTTTGTTAGTCACAAAAACAATCAAAAGAAGACTAAAATTATTCCGGTCACTTTTGAGTTCTCAATCTAATGATACCTAAATCGATGTTGTACACACAAGCTTATTGATGAACAAGCAAATAGTGTACCATCAAAGAAAAATTTATTCACTGTTTTATGTTTTTAGTAGAATAAAATTAATACTCTCTATGAATTAAGAAGAAGAAAAATTGTCTCTCAAGCACAAAGCCTAGGGTGGCCGAATTCTATACATATGAATATATAGGTGGCCTAAATTTTCTTCTCTTTTCCTATTAGGGTTGCCGAAATCTTGCTCTCTTTTTCTACTAGGGTTGCCGCAAATCACACTCCTAAAAAGAGTTTGTGTTGCACCCTAATTTCCATAAAAGAATAGACTTCAAACCCTAATCCAACCCATAGATATTTTATTCTTTTTATTGACTAAAATAAAAGACTTCTTATTTGATTAAATAAATAAAATTAATTATTTATTTTCTTACCAAATAAGTCTTTTACTTTTAGTATACTACCAACAATAGTATAAGACTAGGAATCATATTTCCTAATCAGAAAATGTTTGTTTCTTAATTAAACAATTAATTAATAAATTAATTAATTCTTATTTAATTAAAACAATGAAAACAAAATAATATCTTAGGTTAAAATATTAACCTTGCCGCCCCACTTGAATAAAATTGGGCCTGATATTATTTTCTTATTTCATTTAATCCATTGGACTTTAAATAAAAAGCCCACATGTGAACCAGAACCATTCTTACTAAAAGAAACAAGCCCACATGTCTTTTATTAATATATTAATATATTAATATAATTGAGCAGCCCATTACTTAAATAATGTGCAAATTATATTCTTAATATATTAAATGCAATTCTAGATGGACCCATAAATTGGTCCGGTAGAATATATCAAGTGATCCATGCAAGTCCGTGTGGATTGAGGATCTTGGCAGGCCATCTAAATTTAAGCTTCAATAGACATAACCTAATCACAATCAACAAATGATTCACTTAGGTCCGATCCATTAATTTTAACTCATTCCACTAAAGAGCTAAAATTGAACTCTTAAATAAAGATAGAAAAGGAAGATGTTCCTCATTCATACCCTAGACAATCATGTTGGAGATAGTGTATCCTCGTGATTAATATCAGTAATTGCCAAGAGTTCATAGACCGCCTATAACTCTCCAAGTTACCATATTTACTCATATGACCACGTTTTGAACTTGGATATTTTGACTTGTCCAGAAGCCATGTTTTCAATAGACACTATCGAAAACTCAACGTTGAGATTTAATATCCAATTACCTCAAAACATCCATATGATGATATTATACTCACATTTAATAAATGGAGCCACGATGTCCATATCTATAAATGAAGTCCTCTATCGATTAACAAATGAATATCACCAAACTATCGAGGATAGACTATGCGATATAATCGTACTCATTGATAACTCAAATGATACCACTTGCAACCATAAGTCCATCATTTATCTCAGGATTAAGATAGACTCTCCGATTGTCCTGATAATGAAAAGACTATTATCTATTGACGGTTCTAGATAAAGTATTTCATTGTGATCCAGTTCAATGCATCCAATGCACTAGATTCTTTTGCTTGAAGACACTCCGATGATTTTAGACTCATCATATCTCATTTGATCCCACTCAAATGCTAGCAAAATAATTCTACAACTTTAACAAGATAAATGTGCCCAACCTTTAACTTAAGTTGTGAACAATATTCAAGACTAACTAAAGAATTGTGTCTACCACATACATATCCAGATGTACGAACAATTCTTCTTTTCTCATAGCCTTTAGACCTTATGATTATTTACTTTGACAATTATAATATTAAACTATAAATGCTATAAGATTTGTTAAACCAGAAATCACTTTATTAATATGAAAAAGATTGTTAATTACAACATTACACTCTTGTTATTGCGCATAATCCTAACAATCTCCCACTTGCACTATAGCAAATGTGTCATATCTCTTAAGCCCATGTTCTCTAGATGCCCATCGAAACTCTTCTGAGGTAGAGCCTTTGTGAAGGGATCCGCTAGATTTTCTGCTGACGCGATTTTGGTAATCGTCACGTCACCTCTTTGAACAATCTCCCTTAAAAGATGATACTTTCTTTCAATGTGTTTTCCTCTCTTGTGACTTTTTGGTTCTTTCGAATTAGCCACTGCTCCACTGTTGTCACAGTAGATACTGATTTGCTTATTCGCACTAGGAACCACTTCCAAGTCAATCAAGAATTGGCGGAGCCAAATAGCCTCTTTGGCAGCCTCGCATGCAGCAACATACTCAGCTTCCATGGTGGAATCAGCAATACAAGATTGCTTGATACTCCTCCATATGACTGCTCCTCCTCCAATAGTAAACACGGCCCCTGATGTGGATTTTCTAGAGTCAGAATCTGATTGGAAATCAGAATCTGTATACCCAACGGGAATCAAATCCCCTCCAGAGTATACAAGCATATTATCTCTCGTTCTCTTGAGATACTTGAAAATATGCTTGACTGCCGTCCAGTGATCAGGACCAGGTTTCGATTGAAACCTGCTAACTATGCCAACAGCAAAACAAATATCTGGTCTAGTGCAGAGCATTGCATACATGAGACTTCCAACTGCCGAGGCATATAGAACTCTACTCATGAATTGCTCTTCTTCATGCTCATTCTTAGGAACTTGTTCCTTAGAAAGTTTGATTCCATGTCTGAAAGGTAACATACATTTCTTGGAATCCTGCATGGAAAACCTAGACAAGATCTTGTCTATGTATGAAGCTTAGGATAATGCAATCATTTTATTCTTTCTATCCCTTATGACTTGGATACCTAGAATAAAACTTGCTTCTCCTAAGTCCTTCATATCAAATTGTTTTGCTAACCATTCTTTTACTGATGTCAATACGCCTACATCGTTTTCAATGAGTAGTATATCATCAATATAAAGAATCAGGAAAACCAACTTGTCGCCTTTAATCCTTTTGTATACACAAGGTTCGTCAGGATTCTGAATAAATCCAAAACCTTTTACAGCTTGATCGAACCTTATGTTCCAGGATCTGGATGCTTGCTTTAATCCATATATGGATTTCTGCAACTTGTATACCTTTTCCATTTGGCCCTTTTCAATGAATCCCTCTAGTTGCATCATGTAGATGCTTTCGTCAAGACTTCCATTAAGGAAAGCTGTCTTGACGTCCAATTGCCAAATCTCTAGATCTAAAGATGCTGCAATGGACAAGAGTATCCTTATGGATTTAAGCATGGCCACAGGAGAGAAGGTTTCCTCGTAATCGATACCTTCTTTCTGTGTATACCCTTTAGCTACCAATCTAGCTTTAAAGGTTTCCACCTTTCCATCCATACCTCTTTTCCTCTTGTATACCCACTTGCACCCAATGGGTTTTATCCCTTTAGGCAAGTCTACAAGGGACCAGACTTTGTTATCGAACATAGATTCAATCTCAGATTGCATTGCCTTTTGCCAATGGCGACTATCAACATCCTCCATTGCTTCCTTATACGTGTAGGGATCATCGTCGTCCGGGAGATTCTCCACTGATTCTCCCAGACCGATGTATCTTTCGGGTTGTGTTCTAACCCTCCCACTATGACGAGGAATGGTAGGTTGTTGATCTTGTGTTGGATCGGAACTTACAATTGGGTTAGGTTGTGTAACCTCTCGTGGAATTGTATCTCCTGACATCTCATTCAGGACAATTCTATTTCTAGGCACAAAATCATTCATATAGTCCTTTTCCAGAAATTTAGTATTTGTCGAAACAAATACTTTAAGATTTGAAGGACTATAGAAATAATATCCTTTAGTTTCTTTTGGATACCCTACAAATATACACGTTTCTGAACGGGACTCCATCTTATCTGTCTTTCCTTTTAACACATGCGCAGGACAACCAAATATCCTTAAGTGTTGTAAACTAGGCTTGCGCCCAGTCCACAACTCATGCGGTGTTTTAGGAACAGATTTAGACGGTACATCGTTTAGAATGTATATAGCAGTTTGTAAAGCATATCCCCAAAAAGAAATAGGAAGTGTTGAATAACTCAACATAGACCTAACCATATCCAAAAGAGTTCTATTTCTCCTTTCTGCTACCCCATTCTGTTGAGGTGTACTTGGTGCAGAAAACTGAGAAACTATCCCATTATCAATAAGATATTGCTGAAACTCACCAGATAGATATTCTCCACCACGATCAGATCTCAAGATTTTTATGTGTTTCTCAAGCTGATTTTCTACTTCAGCTTTGAATGCTTTGAACATGTCAAAAGCATCCGACTTATGTCGCATGAGATACACATAGCCAAATCTCGAGTAATCATCTGTGAAGGTGATGAAGTACTCATATCCACATCTAGCTTGAATGCTCATAGGTCCACATACATCAGTGTGTATCAATCCTAAACATTCAGTGGCTCTTGTACCTTTGGCAGAGAACGACCTTTTGGTCATTTTACCTTCCAAACAAGATTCACAAGTTGGTAGATCATCAACCTTTAAGTCACTTAAAGGTCCGTCACATACCAATCTTTTAATCCTATTAAGGTTAATATGACCTAGGCGTAAATGCCATAGGTAGGTTTCATCTATTGATAATTTTACTCTTTTATGATTAGGTTCCGTTAATTCTGTGTCTAACGAGTGAGAGATATTTCTATGCAAAAAGTATAGACCGTTTTCCAATGTACCTTGGCAAATAATTTTGTCATTCTTACTAATAATAAAAACTTTATTAAAAGTAACCGAATATCCAAATTTATTCAAACAAGAAACTGAAAATAAATTCCTCTTGAATTGAGGTACATAATAAACGTCTATTAAATCTAAATGCCTTCTAGAATCCAAATAAACTCTAATATCTCCCACTGCACTTGCACACACTAACGTTCCATTGCCCAAGCGCAAATTGATTTCATTCTTACTCAGCCTTCTCCTTTCTTGGAACCCCTGCAAGGAATAAACATGATTAGTGGCTCCAGAGTCTATGATCCAAGAATCATTAGAATCTGCCAGAAAACATGTTTTAAGATAATTAACATTACCTTCTTCCTTCTTATTCTGGGACTTTGGGCAATTTCTTTTCCAATGTCCCTTTTCACCACAAAGGAAGCATTTCCCTTTGATCTTGGTTACTTTCTTGGTCTCCTTCTTGGTAGGCCCAAATTGCTTTTTCTTCTATTGTTTCTTGACCTTTTGACGGGCCTTAACAGTAGCAACTTTACCAACCATATGAATCTCTTGACCCTTACCTTTCACAAGGATCTTTTCAGCACTTTGAACATCTTGCATCAGGCCTTGTAAGGTGTATTCCTTTTTGTTCAAAGTGTAGTCCAATTTGAACTGATCAAAGGAATCTGACAATGAATTGACAACCATATCAATTTTTGTCTCACCATCTATCTCAGCGCCATGCAGTTCAGCAATGTTGAGATGTGCTATGACTTTCATCATGTGATCTTTCACAGCCTGTCCAGGTTTCATTCTAAGATTCATAAAAGCAGTCACTGCCTCTCTCTTAGTCGTCCTGGACTTCATAGCAAACATCTCCTCTAGAGACATCATTATATCAGCAGCGGACTCCATTCCTTCATGCTGTTGTTGCAACACGTCGGAGATAGTGGCCATAATATAACATTTGGCCATATCATCTGAAGTCTTCCACTACTCATCTCTATACATTATGCTAGATTCATTATTAGGAGCAGGTGGTTTAGGAGTAGTTAGAACAAACTTATGTTTTTCACTTTGCAGCAACAACCTAATTTTCCTTTTCCATGTGACATAATTATCTCCAGTTAAAGTGTTATCTTTCAGGATGTTCATAAGTGATTGGGTCATGATTTCTGAATAAAACAAAACATATATAAGTAAATAATCATGATAAAGCACTTTAAAATATTTATCTTGAATTAAATAAATAACTCAATCATAAAAATTCAACGGTGATCCAACACCCATAAATGTTACGCCTCCTTTGGGAGTTCGCACCATTTACTAGTTAGACTAGGTCCCACCTAATTGTTAACATAACAACCAGCGTTTTCAATTTTAGCCTTGTAATTTTACTGACAAGAACTCTTGGGAGGATATCAATAAAATTACATTGAGTGTGTTACCAAGATATCGACCCTCAATTTTCTCTCACGAAAATACCTCCTTGGGGAGTAGATCTCGTTTGAATCCATTGTCTAGTCTATCCTTGTAAGGAAGTATGTTGCTAAATTCCATTCATGGACGCCCCTTGGGGGGATTACCAATAAATAATTAAGCTCAACTAACCTTGGAGGCCATAGGTGTTACAAAAACACATTCTCCCACTCAATTATTTAAGGCGTGTGATTAAATCCCATAGAATGTTTTACCAAGTTATCTAGATGCCAATTAGATACCTAAATCATTCAATGCATGTTCATACCAAAAGAGATATATGAGTGGCACTCCTATTCTATATGTCATGTTATCATACAATAACAAATATTGTAATATTTAAGCAAAAATTAAATAGCAACAATTTTGGCCCATCCTAGAAAAGCAAGTAAATTACAATTGTCAGGAATACAAGATCTTCAGGTGGCCATCAACCATACGCTCATTCCTCGGCCTCCTCCCATGGGCGTGCACAGCCCACAACCCCACAAAGGGGCTGCCATGCGCAGCCCATAAGGCCACACAAGGCTGCCGTGTGCAGCCCACCAGAATTTGGGCTTGCCATGCGTATCCCAATCCACTCCTAGGGTGCGCAGGGTGCTCGTTCTCGGTTCCGGTTGCTTCGTTTTTATTCGTGTCTTCGAATCTTCAATACCCGAATACATTACAGCAATATAAATAATAAAATACTGCAGTATTATTTTATTTTTTATTTTTTTTAATCACTGCAGTACTTTTATAAAATAAAAACTGCACATATAAATTAAATAAAAAAAAAAAACTGCAGTAGTAATAATAAAAAAAATACTGCACTTAAAAAAAAATAAAACCTAGCAACTACCAAGAAGGAATTATGGCGATGATAGACCACCCTTCTTGTTACAATTCCATAACAAAAATACATTGAAAATCTAGGACCAAAATCGAGCAAAAACAATCCACATAAACATATATAAATCCATACATTCACATGTAATTATATATGCAAATACCTAGAGTGCCATCTCTTTCTAAATATGCATAATCACAATATAAAGAAATAGATCCACGTATATATACGTTAATTAATTAAAAGGGTTCAACCTAGGCTCTGATACCAATTGTAGGGAAAAATACCGTAGTACACGCAGCGGAAGCGAGACTAAAAATAAGATTTAGTGACTTTTAAAAATTTTCCTTTTTATGAACCTTAAACCCTTTAATCAATTAAACATATATATTATCTAACAAAAGAATAATACCTTTTGTCGCGTGATCCGATTGACTTACGTCGATGGTAATCTGCAAGATCTTCAATCCTAGCACGAACGTGGATCACCTAGGAGCGTGGTCTCCCTTTTCTTTGAATTGCAAACCTGTGAATGGACAAATAAACTTTTCTTTTCTTTGTTAGTCACAAAAACAATCAAAAGAATACTAAAATTATTCCGGTCACTTTTGAGTTCTCAATCTAATGATCGAAACTCGCGTGAACCTAAATCGATGTTGTACACACAAGCTTATTGATGAACAAGCAAATAGTGTACCATCAAAGAATAATTTATTCACTCTTTTATGTTTTTAGTAGAATAAAATTAATGCTCTCTATGAATTAAGAAGAAGAAGAAAAATTGTCTCTCAAGCACAAAGTCTAGGGTGGCCGAATTCTATACATATGAATATATAGGTGGCCTAAATTTTCTTCTCTTTTCCTATTAGGGTTGCCGAAATCTTGCTCTCTTTTTCTACTAGGGTTGCCGCAAATCACACTCCTAAAAAGAGTTTGTGTTGCACCCTAATTTCCATAAAAGAATAGACTTCAAACCCTAATCCAACCCATAGATATTTTATTCTTTTTATTGACTAAAATAAAAGACTTCTTATTTGATTAAATAAATAAAATTAATTATTTATTTTCTTACCAAATAAGTCTTTTACTTTTAGTATACTACCAACAATAGTATAAGACTAGGAATCATATTTCCTAATCAGAAAAGATTTGTTTCTTAACTAAACAATTAATTAATAAATTAATTAATTCTTATTTAATTAAAACAATGAAAACAAAATAATATCTTAGGTTAAAATATTAACCTTGCCGCCCCACTTGAATAAAATTGGGCCTGATATTATTTTCTTATTTCATTTAATCCATTGGACTTTAAATAAAAAGCCCACATGTGAACCAGAACCATTCTTACTAAAAGAAACAAGCCCACATGTCTTTTATTAATATATTAATATATTAATATAATTGAGCAGCCCATTACTTAAATAATGTGCAAATTATATTCTTAATATATTAAATGCAATTCTAGATGGACCCTTAAATTGGTCCGGTAGAATATATCAAGTGATCCATGCAAGTCCGTGTGGATTGGGGATCTTGGCGGGCCATCTAAATTTAAGCTTCAATAGACATAACCTAATCACAATCAACAAATGATTCACTTAGGTCCGATCCATTAATTTTAACTCATTCCACTAAAGAGCTAAAACTGAACTCTTAAATAAAGATAGAAAAGGAAGATGTTCCTCATTCATACCCTAGACAATCATGTTGGAGATAGTGTATCCTCATGATTAATATCAGTAATCGCCAAGAGTTCATAGACCGCCTATAACTCTCCAAGTTACCATATTTACTCATATGACCACGTTTTGAACTTGGATATTTTGACTTGTCCAGAAGCCATGTTTTCAATAGACACTATCGAAAACTCAACGTTGAGATTTAATATCCAATTACCTCAAAACATCCATATGATGATACTATACTCACATTTAATAAATGGAGCCACGTTGTCCATATCTATAAATGAAGTCCTCTATCGATTAACAAATGAATATCACCAAACTATCGAGGATAGACTATGCGATATAATCGTACTCATTGATAACTCAAATGATATCACTTGCAACCATAAGTCCATCATTTATCTCAGGATTAAGATAGACTCTCCGATTGTCCTGATAATGAAAAGACTATTATCTATTGACGGTTCTAGATAAAGTATTTCATTGTGATCCAGTTCAATGCATCCAATGCACTAGATTCTTTTGTTCGAAGACACTCCGATGATTTTAGACTCATCATATCTCATTTGATCCCACTCAAATGCTAGCAAAAGAATTCTACAACTTTAACAAGATAAAGGTGCCCAACCTTTAACTTAAGTTGTGAACAATATTCAAGACTAACTAAAGAATTGTGTCTACCACATACATATCCAGATGTACGAACAATTCTTCTTTTCTCATAATCTTTAGACCTTATGATTATTTACTTTGACAATTATAAAATTAAACTATAAATGCTATAAGATTTGTTAAACCAGAAATCACTTTATTAATATGAAAAAGATTGTTAATTACAACATTACACTCTTGCTATTGAGCATAATCCTAACAATATAATCGTACTCATTGATAACTCAAATGATAACACTTGCAACCATAAGTCCATCATTTATCTCAGGATTAAGATAGACTCTCCGATTGTCCTGATAATGAAAAAATGTTTATCTACTGACGGTTCTAGATAAAGTATTTCATTGTGATCCTGTTCAATGCACCCAGTGCACTAGATTCTTTTACTCGAAGACCCTTCAATGATTTCAGACTCATCATAACTCATTTGATCCCACTCAAATGCTAGCAAAAGAATTCTACAACTTTAACAAGATAAAGGTGCCTAACCTTTAACTTAAGTTGTGAACATTATTCAAGACTAACTAAAGAATTGTGTCTACCTCATACATATCCAGATGTACGAACAATTCTTCTTTTCTCATAGTCTTTTGACCTTATGATTATTTACTTTGACAATTATAATTATAAATGTTATAAGATTTTGTTAAATAAACAGAAATCACTTTATTAATATGATAAGATTGTCTATTACAATATTACACTCTTGCTATTAAGCATAATCCTAACAGTTATTGTCAACAAGAAATTGAGTAAGGCGCTCATACCAAGCCCTCGGTGCTTGTTTCAACCCATATAGAGCCTTCTTGAGGCGATAGACATGGTTGGGGTGATGTGCATCCACAAACCCCTTGGGTTGTTCAACAAACACTTCCTCTTGCAAGAAGCCATTCAGGAAGGCACTCTTAACGTCCATTTGGTGCAATTTGAACTTGTGCACACAAGAGATGGATAAAAGAAGCCTAATGGACTCTAAACAGGCAACGGGGAGCAAAAGTCTACTCAAAGTCGATACCCTCAATTTGAGAGTACCCTTGTGCTACAAGTCTAGCATTGTTCCGCACTATGTTGCCATCCTCATCGGATTTGTTCCTATAAATCCACTTAGTGCCTATCACATTAGTGCTTTTAGGCCTAGGAAGTCCAAACCTCATTCCTTTCGAATTGGTTTAGCTCTTCTTGCATGGCAAGAACCCAAAATTCATCATTCAAGGCTTTATCAACCTTTTTGGGTTCAATTTGAGAGGTGCAGCATGTGTAGCTAATTAGATTAGCTATTTGACGCCTAGTCCTAACACCCTCATTCACATCTCCAATAACATCCTCTTTGTTATGGAGTCTTCTAACCCATGGAGCTGGTTCATTAGAGTCCAAGAGAGGGACTCTAGTAAGAGGTTGTGTGACCTCATTATTGTCATTGGACGTCTCAACATTGGGAGTCACCATAACCCTCTCCAAAGGAGAGTAATCATCTAAAACTTCCTCCTCCTCATGGTCATTAGATTTGAGTCTTGTATCATCAATAACAACATTCGATGATTCCATGACGGTTCGAGTCTTCAAGTTGAAAACTCTATAGGCTCTACTATTCAAGGCATAGCCAATAAAGATACCCTCATCACTCTTAGCATCAAACTTGCCAAGTTGATCACGGTCATTTAAAATGTAGCATTTGCTTCCAAATGTGTGGAAGTAGCTAACATTTGGCTTCCTACCCTTCCATAACTCATAGGAGGTGTTTCTAGATCCGGGCCTTAGGAAAACACGATTCCCTATATAGCAAGCCGTATTGACGGCTTCAGCCCATAGGTTCCTAGGGACATTGTTGCTAAGCAACATCACTCGGGTCATCTCTTGAAGGACCCTATTCTTCCTCTCAACAACTCCATTTTGTTAAGGTGTCCTAGGAGCCGAGAACTCATGGGAGATGCCTAAGCTATTGCAATAGCTTTCAAATGAGGCATTCTCAAATTCCTTCCCATGGTCACTTCTAATCCGTTTAATGCTTTTAATGTTAGAATTCATTTCATTTTGTATTTTAGTACAAAGCATTTTAAACTTATCAAAAGTTTCGGATTTTTCTCTAAGAAAATATGTCCATATAAATCTAGAGAAATCATCAACACAAACAAAAATGTATCTCTTTCCACCTAAACTCTCGGTTTGCATAGGACCTATGAGATCCATGTGGAGAAGCTCTAGGGGCTTATTGGTGGAGAGATACTTGCCCTTTTTGTGCATGCTTTTGGTTTGTTTTCCTTGTTGTCAAGGTTCACAAACACCATTGGCTTTCTTCCCAAGCTTAGGGAGGCCACGCACACAATTGAACTTTTCAAGGGTTCGTAAATCCCTAAAGTTCATGTGGCCAAGTCTTTCATGCCACAACTCAATTTTCTCATCCATGGACACATTGTTTGAGACTATTCTAGCTTCAAGACAATAGCAATTGTCACTAGATCTCATACCTTTCAACAAGGTTTGTCCATCGGGCTTTAGGATAGAGCAATCATCTTTATAAAACAAGACGGAATATCCTTCATCACTTAGATGTGAAATGCTTATTAAATTGGCTTTCAAGCCATCAACAAATAAAGCATCGGATAAGGAGGGTAATCCGGGAACGAAAATGGTTCATTTCCCTACAACTTTCTTTTTGGATCCATCACCAAAAGTGACATATCCTCCTTCCTCCATAACAAGAGTCTCGAAGAAACTCTTGTTTCCAGTCATGTGCCTAGAGCACCCACTATCTAAATACCAAAAATTAGAAGAATTTGCCTTCAAGGCTATTTGAGCAACATGACAAACATTTTCATTCTTTCTAATCCACCTAGAAACAACCTTAGCTTTCTTAGTGGTCTTTGGTACATGGGCTCTAGATGTTCTAGGATCATGCATAACAATATCATCATTCCTAGGAACATGCATCATGGCTGTAAGGTTCCCATTTGTTGATTGGCTCATTTCATGGACAAACCACATGTTGGGGGTTCTTTGTAAGGGTAGCCTAGGTATCGATGTTATTGCTCAAGCCCTTTGAAGACCTCGTCTTGATAAGCACCGAAGGTAAATTTCTATGTGCTTACTTTTCTTTAAAGAGATTAGTTGCACACACACGCTTAACATGCATTGCATATGTGTGCATTCTCTTCACTTGTCAAATTTCACACTTGCACTTATTTGTTATATTTTGTTGTGTGTAATGTGTCTTGTTGTCTTGTAATTCGTTTCCCGATAATTTTCAGAAACGTCCGCGCATGCACTAGGATGTGCTTGGTTTAGCGCGGGGACTGCCTACGGAGAATGCCCTTGGCTTCTCCTTGGTTTTCACCTTTGTTGGTGATCGGTAGTTATGATCGGCGGCCTGACCGCCGAATGAAACCGCTATTTGCTTCCAGTAGTGAATGGAGCAATTCTACGGTTATGATCGGCGGTCACGACCGCCATTCGAAACCGCCGTTCAAGACCTGATTGATTTTATCTCTCAGCCTAATTCGGCAGTTGAATCGACGGTCACGAATGAAACCGCCGTTTCATACCTGATTGATTTTTTAATCTCAGGTTTGATTCGGCGGTTAGATCGGCGGTCACTAAACCGCCGTTGGTCCCCTGTTCCTCTCGGGCCAATTCGGCGGTTATGATCGGCGGCCTGGCCACCGATTGAAACCGGGTGCGTTTTAGGGGCAAACTTGTCTTTTCACATGCTCTGTTTTTCATGCCTATAAATACATCACTTTCTCTTGTTCTAAATGTGACTCTTTAATCATCAAGAACCCTACTTTCAAAAGAGATATTTTTAAGAGAGAAAGCAATCAAGTTTGCTCATTAAACACTCAAACCAAAATCCATTTGCATCAAAGTTCATCTAGCATTCTCTAGCATATCTAGGATGCTTGCTTGCATGGGTCTTTCATCATCACACTTGCTTTGGTAAGTTTTTCACTATTATCATACATAATTAGTGTTTAATTTATTATGGCATCTCTTTTATTGCTTGATTGATCTTAGATTATATTCTTATATTCAAGATAGAGATTGTTGTGTTGATTTGATTGAGTGTTGTTTTTATGATAGATATCTAGGTTTCTATAATCTATGATTATCTAAGCTAATTGACATGTCATTTAGCTTTAATATCTAGGAATTGTTTTTAATTGCAAATTCATCATCTTAGATAAGCATATAGGGTTTCCCTTGCTCTATGTTGCATTTGAATATTCATATATTCACTTAGGGTGTTAATCTCTTTTTAGAGAATTAAGTCTTGTGTTGTGACCGGGATTAGGTTGCTTAATTCGCAAGCAATAGGACTAGGTTCACTCATACCGGGATTAGGTAGGTGTGTGATTACTTCCGGGATTAGGTTGTAATCGTTTTACACATTTAGTGGATTCGAGGTTCGAGTGTGGCTTACTTACTAGCCCGTGGTTTTTCCCGTGAGGGTTTCCACGTAAAAATCAAGTGTTATTTAATTTCCGCATTTTATACTTGATTTATTGCTTTATCTATTTAGGGGTAATTTCGTAATTTTGACTAATCACGAAAAATTGGGTAATAAGCTTAAAATCTATTCACCCCCCTCTAGATAGTTTTATACACACCGTGCTATAATTTGTTTCAATGGCTCTTTTCTTTTTCTTCTCAATCATGCTTCTAGTTTTGCACATTTTAATATATCGAAAGCAATGTGGCCTAATATGACCATCAAATCCACAAAAGTGATATATAGGAGTAAAATAAGGAATCATACCTTGTCCTTGTCTTTGTGGATGAATGGGTTCAATCCATCTTCGTTGTTGAACCGGTCTAGATTGCTTCCTAGCTTGAGGTTGCATGATTGGTCTCTTTCCTTTGTGAGCCAATTGTGGAGGAATATTGGCTTGAGGGACCCTAGAGGGTTGAGCTTGAGATTGCCTTCTTGGCACCATCTTCACTTGTGCATTTAAACATTGTCCTAGTTCTAACTTCTTCCTAGGAATTTGCACAATTGAAGTTTCTTCGTTCCTCAAACTCTTGACAAACACGGTCTTGTTAGAGGTTGAGATCTTCTTGCGATCTTCATACCCAAGACCCCTTTTGTCACACAGACTCTTTCCAACACCAAGTATATGATCAAGTTTCTTGGTGCTAGAATCCATCATAGCTAAAGATTCTAAAGCTTCATCAAGTTCCCTCTTTAGACCTTCTTCATTCCTCCTAGATAAGTCTAAGTCCTTTCTTAGCTCATCTTCTATCTTCTTAAACTTTCCCACTTGTTCACTTAAGTGGTCATTTTGAGACAAAAGCTCAAGATTTTCTTCTCTCAACATCTTGATCTTTTTTGTGCTCTTGATTGCCAAGTCATTGAACTCGGCATGGTATTTAGCAAGCACCTTTTTCTCCACAAATCCATTTATGGAGTTAGAAGAGGAATCACTTTCTTCTTCACTTGAGTCATTTTCCTCTTAAATCTCTTCCTCTCTTTCACTAGCACTTTTGCTTTTATGGGAGGAGGCAAAAGCTAGGAGGTTAGCCATGAGCTCTTCATCACTTGAAGACTTATCTCCCTCAATGGAGTCATCACTACTACCACTCCATGTGGCGGCCATCACTTTACCCTTTTTCTTGTCATTGTGATTAGCACATTCGGGGGCAAAGTGACCTATGCCACCACACTCGAAGCATCGGACCCCTTTCCTTTCGGTCCTTTCTTGCCTAGGTTCAAACTTCTTGAAAGGACCCTTTTTCTTCGAATCTTGACCTTTTGATCCAAAGCCCTTTCTCCTAAACTTCATAACTTTGTTGAACCTTTTTACAAATAAGGCAAGATCTTCATCCGAGTCAATCTTCTTTGCCTTCTTTTCATCCTTGGAGGCTTTTAAAGCAATCCCTTTTTGCTTTTTAGTGGGTGTGTAGATAGGACCTTTCCTAGACTCATAAGCTAGAAGTCTCCCAATCACCTCACTCGGCTTCATATCCATATAACCACTATTTTCTTCTATAGCCGTCACCTTTGATTCAAACCTATTGGGGAGAGATCTCATGATTTTTTGCTTGACTCTCCTATCCGAATACGGGTCTCCGAGTTGGTGACTTTGATTAACGATATCCATCAATTTGATTTCGAAATCATTGAAGCATTCATCCTTTCCCATCCTAAGTAACTCGAATTGAGTTTGGAGGACTTGAAGCTTGGATTCCTTCACCACCTCGGTTCCTTCATGTGCAACTTGTAAGATATCCCAAGCCACTTTCGCGATTTGAGTGTTCTGAATAAGCTTATACTGATTTTCATCCATTGCACAAAGGATAGCGTGCATCGCCTTCCTATTCCACTTTGAAGCCTCAAACTCTTGCGGACTCCATTGCGCCTTAGGCTTCAATACTTCTTCTCCTCCACCATCGGGAGTCATCTTGGGTAGATTATATCCATCTTCCACCGCCATCCACGCGCGGTCGTGAATTTGACATATGTAGGATTCCATCTTCCCTTTCCATTGGGAATAGTTCAACCCGGTAAGAAGTGGAGGCCTTGTGCTTGAGGCTCCCTCGTTGCCACCATCATTTCCACCGTTTCCATTCATAGTGTTTATGAATGAATGAATGAAATAAATGCAAATGTATGAATGATCAAAAAACACACAAAATGCAAAACACACCAAAGTGAGCAAGGATCACCTAATTATATTTAGGAACCCGCTCTGATACCAATTGAAAGTTCTCACGGTGTGTAAGCTATTAATCTAGAGGGGGGTGAATAGATTTTAACTAATTTTACCCGATTTTCGTTTAATCACAAGATTACGAAAATACCCTTAATAGTCAATAAAATATAGCAAGTGTAATATTGTGCGGAAATTAAAACAACACTTGATATTTACGTGGAAACCCTCACGGGAAAAACCACGGGCTGTTTAGTGAGCCACACCCGAACCTCGAATCCATTAAATGTGATGAAATTACAACCTAATCCCGGAAGTAATCACACACCTACCTAATCCCATGTATAAGCGAACCTAGTCCGATTGCTTGCGAATTAAGTAACCTAATCCCGGTCACAACATAAGACTTAATTCTCTAAAAAGAGATTAACACCCTAAGTGAATATATGAATATTCAAATGCAACATAGAGCAAGGGAGACCCTATATGCTTATCTAAGATGATGAATTTGTAATTAAAAATAATCCTAGATATTAAAGCTAAATGACATGTCAATTAGCTTAGATAATCATAGATTATAGAAACCTAGATATCTATCACAAAGTAACACTCAATCAAATCAACACAACAATCTCTATCTTGAATAGTAGAATATAATCTAAGAACAATCAAGTAATAAAAGAGATGCCATAATAAATAAAACACTAATTATATATGATAATAGTGAAAAACTTACCAAAGCAAGTGTGATGATATAAGACCCATGCAACCAAGCATCCTAGATATGCTAGAGAATGCTAGATGAACTTTGATGCAAATGGATTTTGGTTTGAGTGTTTAAATGAGCAAACTTGGTTACTTTCTCTCTTAAAATTCTCTCTTTTAGAAGAAGGGTTCTTGATGATTAAAGAGTCACACTCATAACAAGAGAAAGTGATGTATTTATAGGCATGAAAAACAGAGCATGTGAAAAGACAAGTTTGCCCCTGAAACGCACCGATCGACGGTTTCATTCGGCGGCCAGGCCACCGATTCTAACCGCCGAATTGAACCCAAGAGGAACAGGGGAATAACGGCGGTTTCATTCGGCAGTTTCGTGACCACCGATCTAACTGCCGAATCAAACCGAGATATAAATCAATCAGGTATGAACGGTGGTTTCATTCGGCGGTTTCGTGACCGTCGATTCAACCGCCGAATCAGACCGAGAGATAAAATCAATCAGGTCTTGAACGGCAGTTTCGAATGGTGGTCATGACCACCATCGTAACCGTAGAATTGCTCCAGACACTTCTGGATGCAAACGGAGGTTTCATTCGGCGGTCAGGCCGCCGATCACCAACATAGGTGAAAACCAAGGAGAAGCTAAGGGCATTCTCCGTAGGTGGTCTTCGTGCAAAACCAAGCACATTCTAGTGCATGCGCGGACGTTTCTGAATACTATTGGGAAACGAATTACAAGTCACAAATTCACACAACAAAAAAAAAAACATATAAGTGCAAGTGTGAAATGTGACATGTGAAGAGAAACCACACAAATGCAATGTATGTTAAGTGTGTGTGTGCAACTAATCTCTTCAAAGAAAAATAAGCACTAGAGATATACCTTTGGAGTGCTTATCAAGACGAGGTCTTCAAAGGGCTTGAGCAATAACAACAACAACACCTAAGCTACCCTTACAAAGAACCCCAACATGTGGTTTGTCCACGAAATGAGCCAATCAACAAATGGGAACCTTACATTTTGACATATTGAGGAGATACAAGATGAAGCTCAACCCAAGCAAGTGTGTATTTGGGGTACCATCAAGGAGAATCCTAGGTTTCCAAGTCCACCAAAGAGGGATCGAAGTAAATTCTGAAAACATCAAAGCCCTCGCGAATATGGTCTCACTAAAGACATTGAAAGAAGTCTAAAGGTTGATTGGATGCCTCGCCTTACTCAACCGATTCATACCCAAGTCAACAGACAAATGCACACGAATCTTTAAGGCAATAAAGAAAGGGAAAGGGCTCGAGTGGAATCAGGAATGCGAAGAAGCCTTCCAGAAATTAAAGGAGTACTTAGGCCGAGCACCAATCTTCTCAAGCCCACAGTCTGCGAGACCTTATACTTGTACCTATCCCTTACAGAAGTAGCGACCAGCTCTGTATTGATTCGGTTAGAAGAAGGAGTCCAGAAGCCAGTGCACTACACTAGTAAAGCCTTGCTACCAGCTGAAACAAGGTACTCACCTGCAGAGAAAATAGCCCTCGCACTGGTCATGGCAGCAAGAAAGCTCAGACCATATTTCCAAGCGCACACAGAAGAAGTATATATAGATTATCCGCTTAAACAAATCTTACAAAGACCGGAGATATCGGGTAGACTAACCAAGTGGGCGATAGAGCTGAGCGAGTTTGACATTAGGTACACGCCAAAGGCATCGCTCAAAGGACAGGCGGTGGCGGACTTTGTAGCTAAATTCAACGAGCCAGACATGGAAGTAAGAAGAATAATGGAAGAAAGACGAGAGAAGATCTTCCAATGGAGACTACATGTGGACGGTTCGTCGAACACCTATAAGTTCCTCATTTTTTATTGGCTTATTTCATGAAAAACCACATTAGAGGATGAGTTTGTAATGGATAGCTTAGGTCCTCGATAGCAAGCCTCCAAGCATCCCAATGTGCTTCAAGAGCAAGAGCGAAAGGTAAATCACTTGACTTACCATTTGAAGAGATTTAGTTGCACACACACACACTTTCATATTACATTTCTATGATTGCATTTGTGTTTCTCTTAGTTGTGTTCATTTATGTTTTATCATCACACTCTTGCATTTTCATATCTTGCATATTTTTGTGTGTCATATGCTTGGTGATTATTCATGATGTTATCCATTCTCATGCATGTTATTTACTCACTTCACACTTGCACAAAATTCATATAGTTTAAGTATGTTTGAGAGCCCGGGAAAAGAGTTTTTAACTCTTACTGCGGTGCAGGCCGCTCCCCAAGCACCTGCCTATACTACGGTACCCACATTGGTAGATCCTAGTGGGTTTTACATGTAGGGTACCACGGTCGAGACACCTTGCCTCCACAACGATCCCAACAGCGAAGCTCCCTAAGGCTTCCACGCTGTGCGTACCACGGTTAGGGTACCTTGTTCGTACTATAGCACGCACAGCGGTTGTGACGAGTTTTTGACAGCTTTGTTCAAAACGACGTCATTTCGGCTAAGGCTTGATATATATACTCCTTGTTCCCTACTTGGCCGAATTAGAGCTCATATTTTACATTGTTAGAGAGAGATGGTAAGGATTCCCATTAAATTGATTGGCTTATTTCGTGGTCAAACCACATGTTGGGGTTTGGTTGTAAGGGTAGTCTAGGTGATTAAGGTTGAAGATCATAGACCCTTTCCAAGACCTCAAGAGGACAAGCACCAAAGGTATATCTTGTGCTTACTTTGGCTTGAAGAGATATAGTTGCACACACACATAACATGCATAACTCTTATTCTTGAATGTTGTGTTTATATTTTGTGTGCATTGTGCTTTATTGTTTATTCAATGTCTCTTCTTGCATTAAATTGATTGCATCTTGTTTTATGAAATGCCATGACATGATAGGCATTAGGATGCACTCAATACCCACACTTGCACTTCATGTATGTTAGCTTTTAGTGTGGTGTAATTCGTTTCCCGAAGGATGTTCAGAAACGTCCGCGCTTGCACGTTGATGTGCTTTGTTTTGCGCGATGATCACCGGTGGACATGCCTTTGGCTTCTCCTTGGTTTCACCATTTTTGGTGAATCGGCGGTTACGTTCGGCGGCCTGGCCGCCGTTCGAAACCGCCGAATGAGACCTGATTGAAATATATCTCTCGGGTCCAAAACGGCGGTTGGGATCGGCGGTTTGTAAACCGCCGAACGAAGTCGCCGAAGTTCCCCTGTTCCGCTCGGGAGCCATTCGGCGATTCAATTCGGTGGCCTGGCCGCCGATTGAAACCGCCGATCGGTGCGTTTCAAGGGCAAAATTGTATTTTCACCTGCCCTGTTTTTGGTCTCTATAAATACATCCTTATCTCTGGTTCAGAATACAAGTCTTGCATCCCAAGAACCCTAGAGAGATATTTAGAGAGACTTGAGAGAAAAATCCTAAAAGATCATATCTTTAATTCTCTAAACCCATTCCCACATGCACAAATCATCATCTAGGCATCATCTAGGTTCATCTAGCATATGCTAATGCATGGGTCTTCTTCAACACACATGGTATGATTTGTTGAACACTTTTATCTTACATAATTAGTGTTTCTACTTATCAATTTTATCTCATATTTTACTTATATGTGTTTAGATTAATTTCTACATATAAGATTGAGATTATGTGTTGATTGGGTTATTATTTGATAGCTAGGCTTTAATGTTCATATGCCATCTAGCTAATTGATCTCATTTGTTGATTGAGATTATTTTTCATAGCTTATTTGATTAGGTCATTATTGCCTAAAAGCTATGCCATGAACATTCTTGTGTGATGTATTGATAACTAGGTTGATAGATTGTTTTTTAATCAACTAGTTAATCCTTTGAATGTTTGTGGGTTTTATATGATAGCTTTGTATCTAGGATTGGTTATCCTTTACTTAGCTAAAGTTATATGCCATGTCATATAGCTATATGTGATATCTAGGATTGATTATATTGTCATCTTATAATCCTAGGTAAGCATTTAGAGTACCCTAGCTCTTATTGCATTAATTGAATATTCATACATATTCACATAGGGTTGTGCATCTCTTTTGAGAGATTGAAGTCTTGGTCTAGGGTTGCTATTACAGGCCCGCTGGGTAGTAGTGGTGGGTTACAGACCGGGATTAGGCTATAAACATCGTAGTGACTACGAGGATCAAGCAAATTGGACTAGAGCCACTTTTAAAGGCCCGCGTGGTAGAAGTGGGGGGTTATTGACCGTGTGTTAGACGAGGTCTACATAGGTTGTAAACTCCATTTCAATTAGTGGATTTCGAGGTCCGAGTGTGGCGCACTTAACAGCCCGTGGTTTTTCCCAGTGGTTGGGTTTTCCACGTAAACATCAAGTGTCATTTATTATTTCCGCATCTTATTACACTTGTATGTATTGTTGACTTGCTAGGGGTATTTTCATAAAATTGACATGCACAAGAAAATTGGGTAATAATTAGATAAAATCTATTCACCCCCCCTCTAGCTTTATATATAGAACACACCTCGAGTATTTAATTACTTAGAGAGATGACTCCTAGAGAGAAAGAGAGAGAGCTCCCAAGAACACATATTTACTCAACCAAACACTTTCCCATGAGCATCTAGCTTCTTCCTAGCATCATCCAAGCATTGGTTTTCTTATTTTCTTTGACTAGGTAATTTCTACATGTCCTAGAATCTCTTGTTTCATTCTTATGACATATTTGCCTAGGTTTAGCATTTATTTGTTAATTAAATGCATGTCTCCTTGCTTAATGTTATTTCTAACATGTTTGAGACTTTGAATGTTGGTTGAGTGTGTTTTTCTTTGATAGCTAGCATTTAGGACCATTTTGCCCTCTAGCTAAGTCTCTATGCTTTGCATTTAGACATTGTTGATTATGACTCTTTGATTCTTGATTGCATTAATTGTCCTTGCCATGTTTAATGACAACTTGTGTTGATTTTGGCTTTGTTTGATGACTAGGTCTTAGACTTGCATGTCTTCATCTAGTTAGGTCTTTATAAGCATTCATATAGACATATTGATATCTAGGATTGTTCTCATTGACATCTTGAATTCCTAGATAAGCATTTGTTGGGGTTTTTGCCCTAAAGCTTGTAATTTGTAAATGTGAATTGAACATAAATAAAAGAAGTAGTTTATTCATTCAAATTGTCTCATACATTTATATATAACATGTGTACTTAACATCCAAGATTGCCAGATGTAATTTCAAATTGAGTATATGAATGTCATATACAGATGGATTCAGTTTGAAATGAGTAATCCAAAGAGTCCGTAGATAGCAAATAAAGCTGGGTACCTTATTTGTGGTTAATCTATAGCTGCGGTCCATTCCGTAATGTATAGTGATCTTATCCTGGATCATTCATATGGTGATATGAGAATGGAGGCACCTTGTATGATGTGATTATATAGGACTGGGCCACGATCTATATGAATCTCTCAATAAGATCCGTTACATGATGAGATTCATATATATCGACAAAAGATGGCTATATATGAGTGATCTTAATCCTAAGTGTCTTATCGACCCCTTCAGGTTAGATCGTGTTTTTTGATATACAATGGGTGAGATCGGAGTTACATTCCTAGTCAATATGCTTCGTATGTTGGAATCACGGTTTGACTTGTGACTGGGAAGGTTTGTATGCAATAGAGGAATCTACTCCTTCTTACGAGAAGTAGATAGTAGTTCCCTTAAGAATTGATTTAGGGCTTGAACAATATGAGCGCTCTCCTAATTCCGTAAGAAATGTAGGATTTATTGTTCATTAGAGAATAAGTGGTACTTAAAGGAAAAGATATAATTAGAAGGGTACAACGGACTTTATGACCTAGCTCTAATTATGAACTACTTGTGGAGGATCATATCATATGTAATAGTTATATCGATAGACACCGAATGTTATTAGTTTGTCTAAAAACATCTACAGTTGAGAGAGTACAACTTCAGGTTTTTAGTGGAATAACATCGAAGTTAATAATCATGAAATATTAATTAAAGAGTTTAATTAATTATTTCTAAGGATTATTGGAGCTCAAAATACTGTTGGTCCATTGGGTCCCCTTGCTAGCCCGATTGATTAAGGTAACAAGGGTCACGGTTAATTAATTGATTGTCCAATTAATTGTGTTACAAAAGTGACACGTATTTATTCAGGGATTAATTGAATAATGAGATTATTTAATTACTATATTAATAATTAAATTAATTAAATAATTAGATTATTTAATTAATGAATTAATAATTATGAATTGTTAATTGATTATTAAATAGAGGTTGTTGGTTCAAATCATGACTGAGACATAAAATAATTAGATTATTTTATTCTTAGCTAGGTATAGTTTTTAAGCTTAAGTCAACTAGGGTTATGTACTCTACCTATGAAACTTAAATACTAATTATGTTTTGAATATATGGAGATATATTTGAAAAGAGATAATGATTTAGTTTGAAAAATATATAAAGATATATTTTAAATAACTAAAGAATAAAAAAAAAACTGATATAGTAATCAGTGTAACCTAACTTTTGAACTACACATACACGCAAATAGAAAAGAAAAGACAACAGAGGTGTGCGGCCAACTCAAGAGAAAAAAAAAAGTTTCTTGCTTTTACGTAGGGTGGCCGAACTTCACCATACAAGGAAAGGGGTTGTTTTCGTGTGTCTCTTCTACCTCCATTCTTGTTCCTGAGTACCGTGATGTGCCCACACGCCGTTACCAATCCCGGGTGATAGCCAGGAAGATCTTGTGGTTCAAATCAGGAAGTATATTGAAAAGAAGAAGAAGCCTACAAACGTTGGTCTGAATTAGTTTCATCTCCTTCTTATTGTATTTTGATTATTACTGTACAAATGGGTTAGTTTATGATTACATAAAAAAAAAAAATTAAAACCCTTCCTCTGTGCGATCCGTAACCCTGGGTTCCTACAAAATGGTATCAGAGCCATTTTTTGTACAGTATAATCAAATTCGATTGCTCCTGATTGCATGTATGAATGTGTAGGAACTTTTTAATGATTGTATGATGTTTATAATTATTTATTTATTTATTATAAACATGGTTGGTCGTTAATTGTATGGTACAATGGGTTTAGGGTTTGGTTTTAATGGTTGTAATATTTTTCAATGTAATATTAATCACGGGATGTAATTTTAATATTCTATTTTAATTTTCTGCTGTATTTTCTTTGTTGTAAATTTTCTGTTATGTATTTTATTGTAAAATATGTACGAAGAAATCAGTTGAAGAAGACGAAGAAGTTGAGCGTGTGTTGGACACACATAACAGCACTATGTGCACAAGACACATGCATGATTGTCATGCAACATATTTAAGTGTGTTACGCAGCATGTTGCGTGTGCAAGTATTAAGTGTGCAAGTGTTGCAGAAATGTGCGTGTGCAAATTTAAGTCTGCAAGTGTTGCTGTGTGCAAGTGTGCAAATGTGCAAGTGCACATAATGCAGCAACTGTGCAAAGAGGCAGCTATGTGCAACGCATAATTAATTTAATTAATATTGTGCAACGCCTGCTGCTGCGCAAAGTTGTTGCACGTTTGTGCAGCAGCCACACGCACTGAACGCGCAAGCGTTGCGACTCTCTACCCATGTGCACGTTCACAAGGGCAAGGGCTGATTGTGCACGAGCACGTTTGGGACAAATTTTTTTTTTTTGGAAATTGATTGCGCTATATAATATATGTGTGAGCGTGCTTGCTTATCAGCAAGTGCACGGATCGTTACGATCGCATAGCGGCAAATACGGTTCGTTTCCACAGGGAGGTATGATACCTTAAGTCGGTCCTAAGCCTTAGATATATATATATATATATATACATACACACAATATAATTACACTAATTACATGCAAGAAAGTAAAAGGGGATTGTCACAAGCAAATTAAACTAAGATTACACTAGGATTAAGCTAAGATGGCAATAATTAAATAACAACTAAATTAACATTAACTAACTAAATTAACTAAACTAACAAGCTTACCAACACAATTAACTAATTTAACACTAACTAACTAAACTAAACTAAACTCATGCATGGTCATGGAAGTGTTTAGTTGAGAGGTGGTAAGGGCATTGAAATGCTAGGAAATGATTTTCATGCAATAAATCCAATTCCTAGTTGATAGCAAATAAGCTCACAAGATTGGTTCTCACCAATCTACACTAAGATAAAGACACATACATAATATTCATTCATGCATGTTGTTGATGTCTCAATTAGTCTAAATCCATTACATATCAATCAATTGATTAATCAATTAACATGTATATATTAAGCTCAAGCAAATAAACAATCAACCAAAATATGAATATTATTACAATCTCACCAAAATTCCCAACATCAACATGTAGTAAAACTACAATAACAAGCTAAAGTAAACAAAGAGATAAATAAGACAACCCAATATCTTGTGAAGTCTTCAAGCTAGCTAAACTTCTCCTTGTCTTTCCCAAGCTTGGAATCAAAAGGTGTTGAGAATGAGAGTCTAGGATTGTCTAAGCTATTCTAGGTTGTCTAGGGTAATTTGGGTGTAACATTGGATATTAGGGATTGTGTTTTGTTGGCAAAAGAGGAGCATTTATACAAGAAAAGGTTGGGCAAAGTTTGGACGTGGAAAAGACCATAAAATCCCTCTGAAACGTGATGCTCGCGTGTTCCAAACCCCTGTCTCGCGGGTTCTTGCTCTCCGGTGCAACTCCCGGTGGAAAATGGACGTTTGGTTGCGAGTTTGGCACCTTCTGGCTCGCGGGAACTTTCCCTCGGCATGAACTCGCGGTGTTCCTGTAGTTTTGAGCGTGAAAGAAGCTGTTGGAACGTGACCTTGAAGCTTGGTGGCCATGGAGTTTGGATGATTTGGAGGAGAGGGAAAACCTTTGCATGGGAGGCTCAAAATGGGTCCATTGTGACCGGAGGAAGGTGGGATTCCGATCTCGGCACCGGAAAAATGGCCAAAAAATAGGCAGAATCGATCGGGTCATACATTGGGTCTATTGCGGGTCGAATCGAGTTCACAAGTCGTCGGGTCGACCCCGTTGCTGAAGAAGACGAAGTGACGTCATCCTGACGTCACGCCTATGCAAGCTCGGCCCAAAACGACGCCATTTCATACGAGTGACGTGGCGCGCTACAAGCTTTGGCTGGCAAATTACAATCTGTGCCCGTAACCTCTTCCCTATTCACAGAATCTTTAATAAAGTCCCGAATATTTGCACTTTAGCCCATATTTCTCTAAAATTACCACAATGCCCCTGAATTCCTCTATTTACCTGAAACACTTATTTAATCCATTAAATACCTGGTTTTACCGGAGAAACAAGCATAAAGTAACAGAAATTAGGGGTATAAAATAGGTACTTTTATACCCCGATCAAAGCCCCAAACCTAACTTTTGCTAGTCCTCGAGCAAAACAAAACACGAAAAACTAACAAAAATACACTAAAGCATAAATAAACATAAACTAAGCTAGTCCACTGTCGTGGGAGAAACGATAGCACTTAGCACGTGCCACAAACCTTTTAAACCCCTAAGTGTCCCTAGTATGAGGATTGTAGTCTCCTGAGGGTTTACCGCTATGATACCCATAAACACAAAGCTAAAAATTAAAAACTAAAATTAAAAACAGTTTGCGAAAGCCATACGAAATGAGATATCAAAATAGTTGTGCATATGAGGAGCAGTACATGTGAGAACCACTGAGTGAAGGGTAACCTAAAGTCATTCACATGACTGAAACGCACAATGAAAATCCCACACTCAAACCTAAACTCGACATTGTCCTCAATGTTGAAAAATTTAAAAACATGGACAACAAGTTCATTGGTTTAAAAATCCGATCACAAACATACAAACACTTATATACAACTAAACACACACATACAATAAATATAACAAAACACAATTCTAAAAAAAACAAACAAAATTACAAAAATACCATGTGAAGAAAGCTTCTAAACATAGAGGACATCATTTCAAGAAAACTGTCAACTTTCGAAATCGAATAATGTCTGCTCTTCAATGCATATTTTCAAAGATGCTCAATAAAATTTGCTCCAATGTTGACACAAGAATATAGACAGGAAAAGGAACACTTTTCATGTAGAAAATATTTTAAAATTCAATTTGGAAAAGTGTGAAAACAGATATTTAAAACAGGTCACGTGCAGAATTTTGAAAACAGGGCACGTTCATGACCTTCGGTTGAAGAAATACTCATAACTTTTAAACCGCCGCCCAGAATTTTATGTTCTTTATATTGTTAGAACTGTATCGAAAAAACAATGAACACAACATGGGTAGAATAATTTATTTCTTCACTAATTAGTACAGTTTTCAAGAAATATTTGCCTTAAAATTTTTAAAACAAGGCATCCTCACAAGGTTTGAAATACAACAATAAAAACAAAAACAAAAAAATACAACAATAACATATATATACAATCCTAATATCTACAACTAACATGTAAATACATATTTACAATCCTAATATCCACCACTAATCACATTACAAAAACCAATCCTAGTCACTATGCAAAAACAACCAATTCACACCCTTATGCTAAACAAAAGATATCAACTTGAAGTAAAAGCTTAAAAGTGAGAGATTGGACCTTCCTAGGATAGGGTGGCTTTGTGGTATGGTTTATGGTGCATGATGTGTGTTGCGGCTTTGTGTCGCGGGTTTCTTCCCGCGGTCTCTTCTCGTGGGCAATTCTCAGGAATCCATGCGGGTTCACACTTTCTGGCTAGCGGGCTCTTTCCTACGGATATGAAGTCACGGGAATTCCTCCAAAGAATGCCGTGGCTTTGTGCCTTCCAGTCAGCGGGCTTTTGCTCGCGGATATTAAATCGCGGAGGCTCCTCAATCTTCACGCGGGTTCATCCCTTCTGTCCCGTGGGTATGTTCCAACGGGTGCATCTCGCGCAAGGTTCCAACAAAACCCCGCGGCTTTGTTGAGCGGGAATATTCCCACGGACTCAACCCGCGGTAGGCATTCCTAGCCTATTAGCCCTTCTCTTTAATTCCATTGCCTGCACACACAAAAATAACACCAAAACACCACAAGTATATGCTATGCAAGGATATAAGTAAGGAGTATAAACCCCCAAACCTATCTATTTCCATGCATCTCATCATGATATGGTTAAGCACAAATGCAATATGATAAATGAGTAGATAATGACTCTAGACTCTAAACACTAAACTAATCAATGTTCAAAATAATTACAAATCAAAAAGTACTTAAATATAAACGAATGTCCATTAAGTGCATCCTTTCCTTAAAACTAGAAATTCCTGAACATTAACAAACACATGAAAAAGTTCATACAATACAGGCACTCAACCACCATCAAAGATGGGTGGCTTTACCACAACATAGTCATTCTCACTTTTCTTGACCCAAAGGGATCCATTCCTCTTGAGTCCTTCTATTTTGGTTTTGTCAATCTATAAGGAATTGACAACCAACCTTGTAGTCATAGGACTCACACTTGTCACATGTTGCCATTTCATATTGGCACATTGAGATCCAATATGGCCTCTAATGTGGCACTTGTAACAAATGGGACTAAAGTGAGAGATTGTACCTCCTTGATTTGTTGCGGTTTGCTTGGAGGCTTGCTTGATCTTGTCTTTCCTTGGGGCCAACCTTGGAGTAGGTCTTTTAAGGACTGTAAGGATTCCCATTCTTTGATTGGCTTATTTCGTGGACAAACCACGTGTTGGGGTTTATTGTGTAAGGGTAGTTTAGGTAATTGAACTTCAAGCTCAAAGGCCCTTCACAAGTCCTCAAGGGACAAGCACGCCAAAGGTATAATCTCTAGTGCTTGGTTTTCATTGAAGAGATTTAGAATGCACACACTCACTTAGCATTCTTGCATTTGTGTGCATACTCTTCACATGTCACATTTCACACTTGCACTTTTATGTTGTATCTTGTTGTGTGTATTTGTGTCTTGTAATTCGTTTCCCGATAGTATTCGGAAACGTCCATGCATGCACTTGAATGTGCTTGGTTTAGCGCGAGGACCGCCTATGGAGAATGCCCTTGGCTTCTCCTTGGTTTTCACCTTTCTAGGTGATCGGCAGTTATGATCGGCGGCCTGGCCGCCGAATGAAACCGCCGTTTCAGTCCAGATTGGTCTGAAGCATTTCTACAGTTAAGATCGACGGTCACGACCGCCGTTCGAAACCGTCGATTCAAGACCTGATTGATTTATCTCTCGGTCTAATTCGGCGGTTGAATCGGCGGTCATGAAACCGCCGTTCATACCTGATTGATTTTAATCTCTCTGTTTTGATTCGGCGGTTGGGATCGGCGGTCACGTAACCGCCGAATAAACCGTCGTTTATGCTCTGTTCTTCACGAGCTCAATTCGGCGGTCATGATCGGCGGCCTGGCTGCCGATTGAAACCACCGATCGGTGCGTTTCTTTGAAACTTACTTAAACGACCACACTTTGATTTGGCCCCCTATATATATGCCATTTTGTCTTTAGGTCAATTAAGAGAGTTTATATTCAGATTTCATACTTAGGATATTTTTCAAAGAGAAGAAAAATTCCAAGAACTCATTTTTTATTACTCAAACACTTTTTCATGATCATCAATCATCATCTAGCATCATCCTTGATCTTCTAGATGTCATCTTGCATGGATTCTTCATCATACTTTGCTTGGTAAGCTTTTCACTAATATCTTACATATTTTGTGTTTCTCTTAGCTAGCAATCTCAATTAATTACTTGTATGTTATTTTATATACTTTGAATACAAGTTTAAGATTAGTATGATGTATGTTTGAGAAGTTGTTTTGTGATAGCTAATTAAGTTTTGTGCTTAATCTTGATTAGCTAAACTATTTGACATGTCATTTAGTTTTGATATCTAGGATTGTTCTAATTGCATATTAATCATCTTAGATAAGCATATAGGGTTTCCCTTGCTCTATGTTGCATTTGGATATTCATATATTCACTTAGGGTTGTATTCTCTTCATAGAGAAAGTAAGTCTTGTGTGTAGCATCCGGGATTAGGTTGCTTAGAACGCAAGAAAATTGGACTAGGTTCACTCATACCGGGATTAGGTAGGTGTGTGATTACTTCCGGGATTAGGTTGTAATCGTTTTACACATTTAGTGGATTCGAGGTTCGAGTGTGGCTTACTTACTAGCCCGTGGTTTTTCCCGTGAGGGTTTCCACGTAAAAATTAAGTGTTATTTAATTTTCGCATATTATACTTGATTTATTGCTTTATCTATTTAGGGGTAATTTCGTAATTTTGACTATCACGAAAAATTGGGTAAAAAGCTTAAAATCTATTCACCCCCCCTCTAGATAGTTTTATACACACCGTGCTATAATTTGTTTCAATTGGTATCAGAGCGGGTTCCTAGACATACATAGGTGATCCTTGCTTATTTTGGTGTGTTTTGCATTTTGTGTGATTTTTGATCATTCATACATTTGCATTCATTTCATTCATTCATAAACACTATGAGTGGAAACGGTGGAAATGGTGGTGGCAACGAAGGTGCCTCAAGCACAAGGCCTCCACTTCTTACCGGATTGAACTATTCCCAATGGAAAGGGAAGATGGAATCCTACATATGCCAAATTCATGACCGTGCATGGATGGCGGTTGAAGACGGATATGATCTACCCAAGATGACTCCCGATGGTGGAGGAGAAGAAGTATTGAAGCCTAAGGCGCAATGGAATGCGCAAGAGTTTGAGGCTTCAAAGTGGAATAGGAAGGCGATGCATGCCATCTTGTGTGCTATGGATGAAAATCAATATAAATTGATTCAAAATACTAGGATAGCTAAAGAGGCTTGGGACATCCTAGAGATTGCACATGAGGGAACCGAAGTGGTGAAGGACTCTAAGCTTCAAGTCCTCCAAACTCAATTCGAGATGCTTAAGATGGAGGAGAATGAGTGCTTCAACGACTTCGAGATCAAGTTGATGGATATAGTCAACCAAAGCCATCAACTTGGTGATCCATATTCGGATAGGAGAATCAAGCAAAAGATTATGAGATCTCTACCCGATAGGTTTGAATCGAAGGTGACGGCTTTAGAAAAAAATAGTGGTTATAAGGATATGAAGCCGAGTGAGGTGATTGGGAGACTTCTAGCTTATGAGTCTAGGAAAGGGCCTATCTCCACACCCACTAAAAAGCAAAAAGGAATTGCTTTAAAAACCTCCAAGGATGAAAATGAGGCAAAGAAGGTTGACTCGGAAGACCTTGCCTTGTTTGTAAAAAGGTTCAACAAGGTTATGAAGTTTAGAAGAAAGGGCCTTGGATCAAAAGGTCAAGATTTGAAGAAAAAAGGCACTTTCAAGAAGTTTGAACCTAGGCAAGAAAGGATCGAAAGGAAAGGGGTATGATGTTTCGAGTGTGGTGGCATAGGTCACTTTGCCCCCGAATGTGCAAATCACAATGAGAGGAAAAAGGGAAAAGTGATGGCCGCCACTTGGAGTGGAAGTAGTGATGACTCCATTGAGGGAGATGAGTCTTCAAGTGATGAAGAGCTCATGGCTAATCTCCTAGCTTTTGCCTCCTCCCATAAAAGGATAAGTGCTAGTGAGAGAGAGGAAATGAGTCAAGAGGAAAATGAAAGTGAAGAAGAAAGTGATTCCTTGTCTAACTCCATAAGTAGTTTTGTGGAGAAAAATGTGCTTGCTAAATGCCATGTCGAGTTTAATGATTTAGCAATCAAGAGCACAAGAAAGATCAAGATGTTGAGAGAAGAAAATCTTGAGCTTGCATCTCATAATGACCACTTAGGTGAACAAGTGGAAAAATTCAAGAAGATAGAAGATAAGCTAAGAGAGGAGTTAGTCTTATCTAGGAGGAATGAAGAAAGTCTAAAGAGGGAGCTTGAAGAAGTTAGAAATTCTATGACTAGGATGGATTCTAGCACCAAGAAGCTTGACCATATGCTTGGTGTTGGAAAGAGTCCATGTGACAAGAGGGGTCTTGGGTATGAAGATGACAAGAAGATCTCAACCTCTAACAAGACCGTGTTTGTCAAGGGTTTGAAGAACGAAGAAACTTCATATGTGCAAATTCCTAGGAAGAAGTTAGAAGTAGGACAATGTTCAAATGCACAAGTGAAGATGGGGCCAAGAAGGCAAACTCAAGCTCAACCTCCTAGGGTCCCTCAAGCCAACATTCCTCCTCAAATGGCTCACAAAGGAAAGAGACCTATCATGCAACCTCAAGCTAGGAAGCAACCAAGACCGGTTCAACAACGAAGAAGGATTGAACCCTTTCATCCACAAAGACAAGGACAAGGTATGATTCCTTATTTTACTCCTATATGTCACTTTTGTGGATTTGATGGTCATATTAGACCACATTGCTTTCGATATATAAAAATGTGCAAAAATAGAAGCATGATAGAGAAGAAAAAGAAAAGAGCCATGATGCATGTTCCTAGGAATGATAATATTATTATGCATGATCCTAGGACATCTAGAGCCCATGTACCAAAGACCACTAAGAAAGCTAAGATTGTTTCTAGGTGGATTAGAAAGAATGAAATTGTTTGCCATGTTGCTCAAATAGCCTTGAAGGCAAATTCTTCTAATTTTTGGTATTTAGATAGTGGGTGCTCTAGGCACATGATAGGAAACAAGAGTTTCTTCGAGACTCTTGTTATGGAGGAAGGTGGATATGTCACTTTTGGTGATGGATCCAAAAAGAAAGTTGTAGGGAAAGGAACCATTTCCGTTCCCGGATTACCCTCCTTATCCGATGCTTTATTTGTTGATGGCTTGAAAGCCAATTTAATAAGCATTTCACATCTAAGTGATGAAGGATATTCCGTCTTGTTTTGTAAAGATGATTGCTCGATCCTAAAGCCCAATGGACAAACCTTATTGAAAGGTATGAGATCTAGCGACAATTGCTATTGTCTTGAAGCTAGTTTGAGCAAATAGAGTTGTGGCATGAAAGACTTGGCCACATGAACTTTAGGGATTTAAGAACCCTTGGAAAGTTCGAGTGTGTGCGTGGCCTCCCTAAGCTTGGGAAGAAAGCCAATGGTATTTGTGGACCTTGCCAACAAGGAAAACAAACTAAAAGCATGCACAAAAAGGGCAAGTATCTCTCCACCAAGGAGCCTCTTGAGCTTCTCCACATGGACCTCATGGGTCCTATGCAAACCGAAAGTTTGGGTGGAAAGAGATACATTTTTGTATGTGTTGATGATTTCTCTAGGTTCACATGGACATATTTTCTTAGAGAAAAATCCGAAACTTTTGATAAGTTTAAAATGCTTTGTAATAAAATACAAAATGAAATGAATTCTAATATTAAAAGCATAAAACGGATTAGAAGTGACCATGGGAGGGAATTTGAGAATGCTAATTTTGAAACCTTTTGTAATGGTTTAGGCATCTCCCATGAGTTTTCGGCTCCTAGGACACCTCAACAAAATGGAGTTGTTGAGAGGAAAAATAGGGTCCTTCAAGAGATGGCCCGTGTGATGTTGCTTAGCAACAATGTCCCTAGGAACCTATGGGCCGAAGCCATCAATACGGCTTGCTATATAGGAAATAGAGTTTTCCTAAGGCCCGGTACTAGAAACACCTCCTATGAGTTATGGAAAGGCAAGAGGCCAAATGTTAGCTACTTCCACACTTTTGGAAGCAAATGCTACATTTTGAATGACCATGATCAACTTGGCAAATTCGATGCTAAGAGTGATGAGGGTATTTTTATTGGCTATGCCTTGAATAGTAAAGCCTATAAAGTTTTCAATTTAAAGACTCTAAGTGTTATGGAATCATCCAATGTCGTATTTGATGACACTAGGCTCAAGTCTAATGATCATGAGGAGGAGGTTATTTTTAGTGATGTTTCTCCTTTGGAGAAGGTTGTGGTGTCTCCTAATGATGGGACATCTAATGTCAACAATGATGACACACAACCTATTGATAGAGTTCCTCTCTTGGACTCTAAAGAACCCGCTCCATGGGTTAGGAAACTCCATGATAAAGAAGATATCATTGGAGAGGTTAATGAAGGTGTTAGGACTAGACGTCAACTTGCTAATCTTATTAGCTACACATGCTACACCTCTCAAATTGAACCCAAAAAGGTTGAGGAAGCCTTAAATGATGAATTTTGGGTTCTTGCCATGCAAGAAGAGCTAAACCAATTCGAAAGGAATGAGGTTTGGACTCTAGTTCCTAGGCCTAAGACCATTAATGTCATAGGCACTAAATGGATATTTAGGAACAAATCCGATGAGGATGGCAACATAGTGCGGAACAAGGCTAGACTTGTAGCACAAGGGTACTCTCAAATTGAGGGTATTGACTTTGAGGAGACATTTGCTCCCGTTGCCCATTTAGAGTCTATTAGGCTTCTCTTGTCCATTTCTTGTGTGCACAAGTTCAAATTGCACCAAATGGATGTCAAGAGTGCCTTCCTCAATGGCTTCTTGCAAGAGGAAGTGTTTGTTGAACAACCCAAGGGGTTTGTGGATGCTCACCACCCCAACCATGTCTATCGCCTCAAGAAGGCACTATATGGGTTGAAACAAACACCGAGGGCTTGGTATAAGCACCTCACTCAATTTCTTTTTGACAATAACTACACAAGAGGTAGTGTTGACAAGACACTATTCATCAAGAGAGACAATGATGAGCTTTTCATAGCTCAAATATATGTCGATGACATAGTGTTTGGCTCTACCAACAACACCAAGGTCCAACAATTTGTTGATGTTATGTCTCATGAATTTGAGATGAGTCTTGTTGGTGAGCTTAATTACTTCCTAGGTTTGCAAATTAGGCAACTAGATAATGGGATTTTCATAACCCAAGCCAAATATGCCAAAAACCTTGTGAAGAAGTTTGGTCTTGAAAAAGCCAAACATTGTAACACTCCTATGAGCACCACTTTGAAGCTAAGCAAGGATGCTAGCGGTAAAAGTGTGGACCAAACCTTATATCGTGGCATGATAGGGAGCTTGCTCTATTTGACCGCAAGTAGGCCCGATATATCATTTAGTGTAGGAGTTTGTGCTAGGTACCAATCCGATCCCAAGGAGTCCCATCTCTCTTCGGTTAAGAGAGTCATTCGCTTTGTGAATGGGACTTCCAACTATGGGATTTGGTACTCATTTGACACTAATCCTAGTCTTGTAGGATATAGTGATGCGGATTGGGCAGGAAATTATGATGATAGGAAGAGCACATCGGGCGGTTGCTTCTTTCTAGGCAACAACTTGGTGTCTTGGTTTTGTAAGAAGCAAAACTCGATTTCCTTGTCCACGGCGGAAGCTGAGTACATAGCCACGGGGAGTGGATGCACTCAACTTATATGGATGAAGCAAATGCTAGTAGATTACGGATTCAACCAAGGTACTCTCACTCTCTTTTGCGATAACATGAGTGCCATTAATATTTCCAAGAATCCGGTGCAACATTCTAGAACTAAGCATATTGACATCCGCCATCACTTCATTAGAGAGCTTGTTGAAAATAAATGCATAGTACTTGAACATGTAGGTACTAATGATCAACTTGCGGACCTATTTACTAAACCCTTAGATTCTACTCGATTTAAAACTCTTAGTAGATCTATTGGGATATGTCTTGTGGAGTGATGTTCTATGATTGACCCCATATGGGGAACTCAAGCAAAGAGAGCTAGTTTGCATTCTTGTCACTTGCAAAAAATTTGAAATATCTTATGCCTCTTCTTTTAATTGCTTGAGTAAGCTTGGTTGCACATCTGTATATATGTTTTCAATTCAATAAGTGTGAACCTTGCTTGTTTACAATCCATGTCATATTTATGTTCAAACATGCATTTTTGGACTAGGAGATGTATATAGGAAGTATGATTTGAATGACCTATGATTATCTCCATGACATGATGATTCTTTAATAACATGCTAATGTCAAATGAAAAAGCATGAAATTCATATAACATGCTCACATGAAAAGCATGAATTGATGATTGCATATTCTTAAAAATGCAAAACTTGTGTGAAAGCTTATGAGACTCAAAATGAATAAAGGATCTTGTATCCGTTCAAAGGAATTTATATTCCAAATGTCTCTCTTTCTTTATTGGTTGAACATGGCTACTATCATACGGATATCTTATCCGGAAAAATCAAAAAGGGTGCAAAGTTGCTCATGCCATGTTTCTCTTATAAAGTTGGATATAGTTGCTCTTATATTGAAATCAATGTATTCTATATCCTTGCTTTACTCATGACATTGGTGAAATTGGTTTGAATTCCTATTAGAAACCTTTGTCATTTGCTTTGCCAAATACCATTGTATTTTGGACTTGAATGCTACATGTCTTGTATGCAAAGCATGTTTGATTCACACATTTTCTCTCAAATAAATCTCCTCGTTTCTCTCCGATTAAATTGAGATGCATAAAGTGACTTATATTAATTATGCAAATCTTGCATGCTACTATCTCTCATTACTATGAGTGACCCGGTTGGGGACTACTCCTTTGCCTATATCATGACAAAAAGGGGGACTAGTATATGGTAAGGGGAGATGCAAATTTGTGTTGCAATTGTGCACATTGGGGAGATAACACATTGAGGGGGAGTAACCCTTTGAGGGGGAGCATTGCATTTATCATACATTGCATATATTTTGTAATGTTGTGCCTAAATTCTCAAAATGCAAATGCTTGTTTTGATATCACTTGATTAATCTCACATTTCACTTGTATTGGAAAACATAGAAATCTTATCTACAGGGCTTGATTATTCTACAAGAGATTGAAGACTTGAAGTTTTATTTTCTTATCTCTTTGTGTTGTAGAATATCATAGTTGTCCCGTAGTTTCTATTTCTTTGTGAGGAATCAATGTGAGTGGTGGTTTTGTCACAAAATAGCCAAAGGGGGAGATTGTAAGGTTCCCATTTGTTGATTGGCTCATTTCGTGGACAAACCACATGTTGGGGTTCTTTGTAAGGGTAGCCTAAGTATCGGTCTTATTGTTCGAAGCCCTTTGAAGACCTCGTGTTGATAAGCACCGAAGGTAAATTTCTATGTGCTTACTTTTCTTTGAAGAGATTAGTTGCACACACACACTTAACATTCATTGCATATGTGTGCATTCTCTTCACTTGTCACATTTCACACTTGCACTTATTTATTATATTTTGTTGTGTGTAATTGTGTCATGGTGTCGTGTAATTCGTTTCCCGATAACTTTCGGAAACGTCCGCGCATGCACTAGAATGTGCTTGGTTTAGCGCGAGGACCGCCTATGGAGAATGCTGAAACAAATTATAGCACGGTGTGTATAAAGCTATCTAGAGGGGGGGTGAATAGATTTTACGCTTTTTACCCAATTTTTCGTGTTAGTCAAAATTACGAAAATGCCCTCAAGATAATATAACCAAGCAATTGTAATATGGTGCGGAAATTAAAACAACACTTGGTTTTTACGTGGAAACCCTCACGGGAAAAACCACAGGCTATGTAAGTAAGCCACACTCGAACCTCGAATCCACTAAATGTGCAAACGATTACAACCTAATCCCGGAAGTAATCACACACCTACCTAATCCCGGTATGAGTGAACCTAGTCCAATTTGCTTGCGTTCTAAGCAACCTAATCCCGGATGCTACACACAAGACTTACTTTCTCTTTGAAGAGAATACAACCCTAAGTGAATATATGTGAATATCCAAAATGCAACATAGAGCAAGGGAAACCCTATATGCTTATCTAAGATGATTAATATGCAATTAAGAATAATCCTAGATATCAAAACTAAATGACATGTCAATTAGTTTAGCTAATCAATATTAAGCACAAAACCTAATATGCTAGCACAATATAAAATCTCAAACATACATCATACTCATCTCAATATTGTATCTAAAGCATACAAAATAACAAACAAGTAATTAATTGAGATTGCTAGATAAGAGAAACACAAAACATGTAAGATATTAGTGAAAAGCTTACCAAGCAAAGTATGATGAAGATTCCATGCTAGATGACATCTAGATGATCTAAGATGATGCTAGATGATGATTGATGATCATGAAAAGTGTTTGAGAATCAAGAATGGAGTTCTTGGAATTTTTCTTCTCTTTGAAAAATATCCTAAGTATGAATTCTGAATATGAACTCTCTTAATTGACCTAAAGTCAAAGTGGCATATATATAGGGGGCCAAATCAAAGTGTGGTCGTTTAAGTAAGTTTCAAAGAAACGCGCCAATCGGCAGTTTCAATCGGCGGCCAGGCCGCCGTTAATGACCGCCGAATTGAGCTCGTGAAGAACAGAGCATAAACGGCGGTTCATTCGGCGGTTTAGTGACCGCCGATTCCAACCGCCGAAACAGAACAGAGAGATCAAAATCAACCAGGTATGAACGGCGGTTTTGAACGGCGGTTTCATGCCCGCCGTTTCCACCGCCGAATTGGACTGAGAGATAAATCAATCAGGTCTTGAAACGGCGGTTTAGAACGGCGGTTTCATGCCCGCTGTTTCAACCGCCGAATTAGACTGAGAGATAAATCAATCAGGTCTTGAATCAGCGGTTTAGAACGGCGGTCGTGACCGCCGATCGTAACCGCAGAAATGCTTCAGACCAATCTGGACTGAAACGGCGGTTTCATTCGGCGGCCAGGCCGCCGATAATAACCGCCGATCACCTAGATAGGTGAAAACCAAGGAGAAGCCAAGGGCATTCTCCATAGGCGGTCCTCGCGCTAAACCAAGCACATTCTCGTGCATGCACGGACGTTTCCGAAAGTTATCGGGAAACGAATTAAACAACAACATGACACAATAACACACAACAAAATATAATAAATAAGAGCAAGTGTGAATTGTGACAAACGAAGAGAATGCACACATATGCAATGAATGTTTAGTGTGTGTGTGCAACTAATCTCTTCAAAGAAAAGTAAGCACATAGAAATTTACCTTCGGTGCTTATCAACACGAGGTCTTCAAAAGGGCTTCGAACAACAAGACCGATACTTAGGCTACCCTTACAAAGAACCCCCACATATGGTTTGATCACGAAATAAGCCAATTAAAAACAACGGGAATCCTTACAAATGCCCTTAGCTTCTCCTTGGTTTTCACCTTTCTAGGTGATCGGCGGTTATGATCGGCGGCCTGGCTGCCGAATGAAACCGCCGTTTCAGTCCAGATTGGTTTGAAGCATTTCTGCGGTTAAGATCGGCGGTCACGACCTCCGTTTGAAACCGCCGATTCAAGACCTGATTGATTTATCTCTTGGTCTAATTCGGCGGTTGAATCGGCGGTCATGAAACCGCCGTTCGAAACCGCCGTTCATACCTGATTGATTTTAATCTCTCTGTTTTGATTCGGCGGTTGGGATCGGCGGTCACGTAACCATCGAATGAACCGTCGTTTATGCTCTGTTCTTCACGAGCTCAATTCGGCGGTCATGATCGGCGGCCTGGCCGCCGATTGAAACCGCCAATCGGCGCGTTTCTTTGAAACTTACTTAAATGACCACACTTTGATTTGGCCCCCTATATATATGCCATTTTGTCTTTAGGTCAATTAAGAGAGTTCATATTCAGATTTCATACTTAGGATATTTTTCAAAGAGAAGAAAAATTCCAAGAACTCATTTTTTATTACTCAAACACTTTTTCATGATCATCAATCATCATCTAGCATCATCCTTGATCTTCTAGATGACATCTTGCATGGATTCTTCATCATACTTTGCTTGGCCAGCTTTTCACTAATATCTTACATATTTTGTGTTTCTCTTAGCTAGCAATCTCAATTAATTACTTGTATGTTATTTTATATACTTTGAATACAAGTTTGAGATTAGTATGATGTATGTTTGAGAAGTTGTTTTGTGATAGCTAATTAAGTTTTGTGCTTAATCTTGATTAGCTAAACTATTTGACATGTCATTTAGTTTTGATATCTAGGATTGTTCTAATTGCATATTAATCATCTTAGATAAGCATATAGGGTTTCCCTTGCTCTATGTTGCATTTGGATATTCATATATTCACTTAGGGTTGTATTCTCTTCATAGAGAAAGTAAGTCTTGTGTGTAGCATCCGGGATTAGGTTGCTTAGAACGCAAACAAATTGGACTAGGTTCACTCATACCGGGATTAGGTAGGTGTGTGATTACTTCCGGGATTAGGTTGTAATCATTTTACACATTTAGTGGATTCGAGGTTCGAGTGTGGCTTACTTATTAGCCCGTGGTTTTTCCCGTGAGGGTTTCCACGTAAAAATCAAGTGTTATTTAATTTCCGCATTTTATACTTGATTTATTGCTTTATCTATTTAGGGGTAATTTCGTAATTTTAACTATCACGAAAAATTGGGTAAAAAGCTTAAAATCTATTCACCCCCCCTCTAGATAGTTTTATACACACCGTGCTATAATTTGTTTCAGTAAGGATTCCCATTCTTTGATTGGCTTATTTCGTGGACAAACCACGTGTTGGGGTTTATTGTGTAAGGGTAGTTTAGGTGATTGAACTTCAAGCTCAAAGGCCCTTCACAAGTCCTCAAGGGACAAGCACGCCAAAGGTATAATCTCTAGTGCTTGGTTTTCATTGAAGAGATTTAGATTGCACACACTCACTTAGCATTCTTGCATTTGTGTGCATACTCTTCACATGTCACATTTCACACTTGCACTTTTATGTTGTATCTTGTTGTGTGTATTTGTGTCTTGTAATTCGTTTCCCGATAGTATTCGGAAACGTCCATGCATGCACTAGAATGTGCTTGGTTTTACGCGAAGACCACCTACGGAGATTGCCCTTGGCTTCTCCTTGGTTTTCACCTCTGTTGGTGATCGGTGGTTATGATCGGCGGCTTGGCCAACGAATGAAACCACCGTTTGCATCCAGAAGTGTCTGGAGCAATTCTACGGTTATGATCGGCGGTCACGACCGCCGTTCAAAATCACCGTTCATACCTGATCGATTTAATCTCTCGAATTTGATTCGGCGGTTGTATCGACGGTTACGAAACCACCGAATGAAACCGACGTTGTTCCCCTGTTCTTCTTGGGTTCAATTCGGCGGTTATGATCGGCGGCCTGGCCGCCGATTAAAACCGCTGATCCGTGCATTTCAGGGGCAAACTTGTCTTTTCACATGTTCTGTTTTTGATGTCTATAAATATCTTACTTTCTCATTCTCTGAATTAGTTCTTTTCACTCCAAGAACCCTAAACTTAAAAGAGAGAATTTTGAGATAAAATCAAATCAAGAACTCACCTTTGATCACTCAAATCAAATCCCTTTTGCATCAAATTTCATATTGCATCAACTATGCCTTCATAGAATGCATCCATGTATGTTTTTGGATCATCACATCTTCCTTGGTATGTTCTTCACTAATCTCATCTAATTTTAGTGTTTTTCATATTAAGACATCTCTTAGATTACTTGTATGTTTTTAGATAATATGCTAAATACAAGATAGAGATTATTTGTGTTATTTTGATTGAGTCTTGTATTGTGATAGATATCTAGGTTTTTATAATCTATGATTATCTAAGCTATTTGACATGTCATTTAGTTTTAATATCTAGGATTGTTCTAATTGCAATTTCATCATCTTAGATAAGCATATAGGGTTTCCCTTGCTTTATGTTGCATTTGGATATTCATATATTCACTTAGGGTGTTAATCTCTTCTTAGAGAATTAAGTCTTGTGTTGTGACCGGGATTAGGTTGCTTAATTCGTAAGTAATCAGACTAGGTTCACTCATACCGGGATTAGGTAGGTGTGAGATTACTTCCGGGATTAGGTTGTAATTTTATCACATTTAGTGGATTTGAGGTTCGTGTGTGGCTCACAAAATAGCCCGTGGTTTTTCCCGTGAGGGTTTCCACGTAAACATCAAGTGTGCTTTACATTCCGCACCATATTACACTTGTATGTCTTTTTGACTAGTTAGGGGCATTTTCGTAAAATTGACTTGTATGCGAAAATTGGGTAATATCGATTAAAATCTGTTTACCCCCCTTCTAGATTAATATTTAACATACTGTGAGAACTTTCAAGGATTTCTTGCAATGGTTGCTTGTCCTTCTTTTGTAGAGGTGAAGGTGGGGCTTGTTTGCTTTTCTTTGATTTGTTGAGACTTGGTTTGGTGACCATGGCACTTGAAGTTCCTTGACCAAAGTCAAGCTTATCTTTCGGAAATGGGATCACTTCCTTGTCATTTGCCTTAAACTCTTGCTTAGCCTTTGCAAGTTTCGTAAGGTGGTCAAGTTCCCTTGTCTTCATGAGATTCAAAGCCACATCTTTTGCTTCGATGTCGGCTTGCATTAGCCACACTCTTTGAGCAAATTCATCCTGAAGCTCTTCAATCTCTCTTAAGGATGAATCCCTTTCCTTCTCAAGCGAATTGATTCTCATCTCTAACTTCACACTTTGATTCATCAATTCCTTGCTCTCTTGTGCAACCTCTACTACCTCTACTACCTTCTTTTCTTCATACTCTCCATACTCCTCCTCGAACACCCTCTCTAATATGACCATAAGTGCATCAACGTGGTCATATTTCCCTTTTGAGGATTTGAAGACGAACTTAAGTTCTTCGACCTCTGTTGAGTTCAACTCTTCGCTCTGAAGATCGGTTAGTGCCTCTTCATGCTCAATGTGGGCTAGAAGCTCATCATATTCTTTCATTTGGTAGCTCTCTTCCAACTTCCCTATTGGGACTGCTGTATTCTCTACAAATTCTTTTAAGCCACTAATCCGTTGCTCGGTGAACGAGGGGTTGTCTTGGCTGCCCCATTGGTGGTCTTGATTATTGCTTGCTTGATGGTAGTCTTGATATGGATACATGACTTGTACTTCTTCCATTGCCGGTTGTTGCCTACGGTATGCCATGAGGTTTTCCATTTCTCGTGACAAGTCGCCCAGTTGCATTGCTAACTCCGCCTTGGCTTTCTTTTCATGAGAACCATTCCTTCCGCTTCGTTGTTGGGAATTTTCACCCAACATCTCATACACGGCAAATACTTCTTTGGCGGTTTTCTCCCTCGTTGCTCCTGTAAGGATTCCCATTCATTGATTGGCTTATTTCATGGACGAACCACATGTTAGGGTTTGAAATGTAAGGGTAGCTTAGGCTCTCAAGACCTCAAGAGAAGAAGCACCAAAGGTAATTTTCTAAGTGCTTGCTTTGCTTTGAAGAGATGTAGTTGCACACACACACATTCCATGCTTATCCATACTTTATGTATTTTTGTGTCCTTGTGTGCATTCATATTTATATAATATCTCTTCTTGCATATTTTATTGATTGCATCTTAGGATTAGAATGCCATGTCATAATAGTTCTTAGGTTGCATTGCGTAAGTATGGGCGCTGTTCACCCACCCTACAGGCGCTCTACGAACAGCGGCCCATCAGGGGCTTTGAGCAATTTTGCTCTTAACCGCTCTACACCCGCTCTACATAGAGCGTGTGAACAGCAGTGCCACTAGGATTTATTATGAACTTTTGGTTCGCCCTCATTTCGCTCTTCGTAGAGCGGGTGAAGGGTGGCTCTTAAAACCTGAGAGCAATCGCCCCTAGGTCGCCTGGAATCCGCCCTACGTAGGGCGGTCACGAAGAACATGTTCTTCGTAAACCCAGGTGAACCGCTGTACACCCGCCCTACGTAGTGCGGGTGAACAGCGGTCAAGGCAATTTTTCTGCCAACTTTTCCAAACGACTGCACTTCACTTTGAGACATTATATATATGCCTCTTTCATCTTAGGTCATTTTTAGAGAGTTCAAAATCACTTTTTTACATAGCATATTTTTCCAAGAGAAAATATTCTCAAAGAACTCTCCTTTAAACACTCAAAGACATTCGTTTGTGCATCAAAGAACATCTTGCATCATCCATGCATGGTTTTGCATCATCACAACTTGCTTGGTAAGATTTTTACTAACTTCATCTAATTTTAGTGACTTTCTTAACAAGCCATCTCTTTATTCACTTGTATGTTTTAGATCATATGCTAGATACAAGAATAGAGAATTGTTTGTGATAATTTGATTGAGTGTTGTATTGTGATGGCTTTCTAGGTTTTCTTAATCTATGTTTAGCTAAACTTTTTGACATGTCATTTAGCTATTGATATCTAGGGTTGTATTAATTGTCATTTTAGACAAGCATCTAAGGTTCCCTAGCATTGTTTGCTCTTTGAATATCATCTTGTATTCACATAGGGCATTTTATCTCTTCATTGAGAAGTAAGACTTGTGTAGCTTCCGAGATTAGGTTGCGTAAATCACAAGCAATCGGACTAGGTTCACTTATACCGGGATTAGGTAGGTGTGTGATTATATACCGGGATTAGGTTGTAATCGTTTATCACATTTAGTGGATTCGAGGTTCGTGTGTGGCTCACAAAACAGCCCGTGGTTTTTCCCGTGAGGGTTTCCACGTAAATATCAAGTGTTATTTACATTCTGCACCATATTACACTTGCTATATAATATTGACTATTAGAGGTATTTTCGTAAACTTGACCAACCACGACAATTGGATAAAATCAGATAAAATCTATTCACCCCCCTTTAGATTAATTTTATACACACCGAGTATTTGTTTCAGCTCCCCCACAAGCATTATCAACAGTGGCTTGTGTGAGTCCCGTCAATCCATCATAGAAACACTATACTAGTAGGACGAAGGGGAACATGTGATGCGGGCATTGTGCAAAGAGTAACTTGTATTGGTCCCAAGTCTCATGGAAGGCTTCCCTAGGTTCTTCTTCGAAGGTTACTGAAATTTCCCTTAAGGAGTAGTGTAAAATATACCTAGAGGGGGGGTGAATAGGTATAGGCCCAAATTCTTCCAATATTAAAAACTATGCGGAGTATAACAAAGAAAATGCACACTTGAAGATATTCAACAAATGGATTGATTTAACTAAAGCAAAAGTAAATCAATATACAAGATATGCAATCAATGTAAAGTATGGAAGATAAGAAAAAGTAAAGCAAAAATTGACACAATGATTTTTACGTGGTAAAACCTCAAAGAGGAAATATCCACGGGTTGATACCACAACCACCGGCAAAGTAATCCACTATATGAAAAAGGACTTACACACTCAAGCTACCAACTCATGATATCTGCTCAAGCTATCAACTCCTAATCTACCCTCGGGCTAGTGAATCACAAAGCCTACTACCTATCCAAGGTGTGTCCTACACCTCTAGGTAGCAACATCCTATCCAAAGCTCTCAAGCTTCTAGGATGATTTCTTGCTTAGCTATCCGGAGTTTCCTACTCCTAGCTAAGTCTTCTTGCTTGACTATCCGAGTCCTCCCGACTCTAGTCAAGACTTCCTTGCTCTATCCACAAAGCTTCACTCACTTTGCTAGAGACTTCAACCTAATGCAAGGCTATGATCTAAGTGATGCAAATGATGCAAACACAATCAAATAAAGCTAGATGATCAATCAAGCTAAATGTACATGTTCAATGATAATCTAGAATATGCTTTCAACAAACAATCACAAAAGTATCTAGAAATCAAGACATGCAAATCAATAAGAACAAGGTATGAATATTCAATAAATCACACTAAAAACCTAGTTCTTAGATCATGAAATTAAACCTAGAAAATAACATGAGGCACATCATATATTCATTTTCTAGAATCAATTTCAAGTTGAATCAAGTTTAGCACATATATCTTCGATAGAAATCACAAAGCTAAAACTTAATTGACAAATGATCAAACACCCCTAGCATATGATCTAACATCCTTCTCAACATATTTCATCAATCAAATAGTAAGAATAAAAGAGATGATCAAAGATGAAATGAAAAAGAAGAAGTTGAACATACAACCTTGACCACGTACTGAAAATCAGGCCATTGGGAAAAATGACGAAGTCATCTGCCTCTAGAAATGCTTGGGGTTTGTAGCTCTCATCAATACCAACAATTTTGGCTTTTAGATCAATCGATTTCGAGTTCGTATGAGAAAGTTATGATCCAAATACTAAAACTAAAATGTTGAAGAATTCTGCAGAATTTCTTTGAAATTGTTCTTCAAGTTCTTTTTTTTAGGTTTGGAGGGAAGGAGAAGTGTTTAAATGGAGAAGAGAGAGAAAATTTTCGGGCCAATCAGAGGTGGCCACATCACCCACCCTGTGGGGGGCGCGTGGGCCACACGGGACCAGAGGGGTCCTCTGGCCGTGGGTCCCACGGCTCCCACATGGCTTGGCCCACGTGGCCTTTGGCCACGCTCTCCTCTCGCATGCGCCCTCACGTTCTTCAGCCGTATCTTGGGCATCCGAACTCCGATTTTGAATCCGTTTTCGGATTACAAACTGTGACTCCCTCACGCACGACGATGACTACACAACTTTGAAAAATAGTTGAGAAATCATCTTGGAAAATGACGATGAAGTCAACTCAATGAATGAGAACGAAAAGTAGCGTAGCTACATCGTTTGGACTCGAAACCTTATGAATGAGTAACCGAAATGACCAGAACTCAATAAGGAATCAAATAAGAACATATTCAAGTCCAAAATACAAAATACATAAAAAAAAACAAACAAAAATTCACACAAGCATGCCATATCAAAGAGATAGTCACAAAGCATGCAATTCTACAATGTTTGTCTATTAGAGACCAATGCATGTGCATACTTAGAAGTGTGTGAATGTGTTATACCAAATGTTTGAACTACGATGTAGGGACACACATGTATGAACTGTGTGTGTGTGCGCTAACACCTTGCAAGAGGATAGAAGTCGAAGTATACCTTTGACGCTTTCACCTTTTGAAGACGACATTTGCACTAGATGTTGCTCTTCACCTTTTAAGCTTCTTTTCTTTCAAGAACATCCTAAGCAACAACTAATACAAATATAGAGCGTTTTGCAATGGAATCAAGCCAATACAAATCATGAACCTTATAGTTACTATCTTGCCCTGTATTTCTCATGTCTTCCAAAAAGGATAGTACCTTGAGAAGAACTTGGTCTCTATCGCTTCCCAAGTAGTTAATGAACCTGCGGGTAGAGCTAATAACCACTGCTTTGCCTCGTCTTTCATGCAGTACGGAAAGTATCTCATCCTCAACTGATCTTCTGTGAGCTCTCCGAGTCGGATGGTAGTAACGACATCGTAGTACTCCTTCATGAACTGAAGGGAATCCTCATCTAAACTGAAGGGAAGAGTGTTGAAATGAGAACTCTTCAACTCGTAGCTCCATTGCAAATCACTTTAACAGAATCGGTGACAGTTGAGCTCCCATAATCGGCAAAGCAAAGTACTTCATTAGCCTCTGAGTAACGGGCACAATGGTAAGGTTCTCCATGTTAATCCGAATCCTGAAAAACCAAACAAACAAAAATCAAATCAAACAAGATACAATATGAACAATAAAAAATTAAACTACAAATAACGAAAATAAAACTAAGACTAAAACTAACAAAAGGTAACGATACGCCTCCCCGGCAGCGGCGCTAAAAACTTAATCGCGCTCGTGGTAGTTCTAAAATATAATATATGTGTGAGCGTGCTTGCTTATCCGCAAGTGCACGGATCGTTACGATCGCATAGCGGCAAATACGGTTCGTTTCCACAGGGAGAGTGTTGTACCAGATTCTTGGAAATATTTATAGCACTCATATTATCACAAAAGAGAGTGAGTGTACCTTGGTTGAATCCGTTGTCTACTAGCATTTGCTTCATCTATAGGAGTTGTGTGCATCCACTTCCCACGGCTATGTGCTCGGCCTCGGCCGTGGACAAGGAAATCGAGTTTTACTTCTTGCAAAACCAAGACACCAAGTTGTTGCCTAGAAAGAAGCAACCGCCCGATGTGCTCTTCCTATCATCGCAATTTCCTGCCCAATATGCATCACTAAAGCCTACAAGACTAGCATTAGTGTCAAATGAGTAAAAATTCCATAGTTGGAGGTCCTATTCACATAGCGAATGATTCTCTTTACGGAAGAGAGATGGGACTCCTTAGGATCCACTTGGTACCTAGCACACACACCCACACTAAAAGATATATCGGGCCTACTTGCGGTCAAATAAAGCAAGCTACCTATCATGCCCTGATATAACATTTGTTCCACACTTTTTCCACTTGCAACCTTGCTAAGCTTCAAAGTGGTACTCATGTGTGTGTCACAATGTTTGGCATTTTCTAAACCAAACTTCTTCACTAGGTTTTTGGCATATTTGGCTTGGGTAATGAAGATCCCATCATCTAATTGCCTAATTTGCAAACCTAGGAAGTAACTTAGCTCACCAACAAGACTTATCTCAATTTCATGAGACATAACATCAACAAATTGTTGGACCTTGGTGTTGTTGGTGGAGCCAAACACTATATCATCAACATAGATTTGAGCTATAAAGAGCTCATCATTGTCTTTCTTGATGAATAGTGTCTTGTCAACACTACCCCTTGTGTAGTTATTGTCAACAAGAAATTGAGTGAGGTGCTCATACCAAGCCCTCGGTGCTTGTTTCAACCCATATAGTGCCTTCTTCAGGCGATACACATGGTTGGGGTGATGTGCATCCACAAACCCTTTGGGTTGTTCAACAAACACTTCCTCTTGCAAGAAGCCATTGAGGAAGGCACTCTTGACGTCCATTTGGTGCAATTTGAACTTGTGCACACAAGAAATGGACAAGAGAAGCCTAATGGACTCTAGACGGGCAACGGGAGCAAAAGTCTCCTCAAAGTCGATACCCTCAATTTGAGAATACCCTTGTGCTACAAGTCTAGCCTTGTTCCGCACTATGTTGCCATCCTCATCGGATTTGTTCCTATAAATCCATTTAGTGCTATAACATGTGTGCTTTTAGGCCTAGGAACTAGAGTCCAAACCTTATTCCTTTTGAATTGGTTTAGCTCTTCTTGCATGGCAAGAACCCAAAACTCATCATTTAAGGCTTCATCAACCTTTTTGGGTTCAATTTGAGAGGTGTAACATGTGTAGCTAATTAGATTAGCTATTTGACGCCTAGTCCTAACACCCTCATTAACATTTCCAATAACATCCTCTTTGTTATGGAGTCTTCTAACCCATGGAGCGGGTTCATTAGAGTCCACAAAAGGAACTTTATCAAGAGGTTGTGTGTCCTCATTATTACCATTGGACGTCCCAACATTGAGAGTCTCCACAACCCTATCCAAAGGAGAGTCATCATCTAAAACTTCCTCCTCCTCATGGTCATTAGACTGGAGCCTTGTATCATCAATGACAACATTGGATGATTCCATGACTGTTCGAGTTTTCAAGTTGAAAACTCTATAGGCTCTACTATTCAAGGCATAGCCAATAAAGATACCCTCATCACTCTTAGCATCAAATTTGCCAAGTTGATCACGGTCATTTAAAATGTAGCATTTGCTTCCAAATGTGTGGAAGTAGCTAACATTTGGCTTCCTACCCTTCCATAACTCATAAGAGGTATTTCTAGATCCGGGCCTTAGGAAAACTCTATTCCCTATATAGCAAGCCGTATTGACGGCTTCGGCCCATAGGTTCCTAGGGACATTGTTGCTAAGCAACATCACACGGGCCATCTCTTGAAGGACCATATTCTTCCTCTCAACAACTCCATTTTATTGAGGTGTCCTAGGAGCCAAAAACTCATGGGAGATGCCTAAGCTATTGCAATAGCTTTCAAAAGAGGCATTCTCAAATTCCCTCCCATGGTCACTTCTAATCCGTTTAATGCTTTTAATGTTAGAATTCATTTCATTTTGTATTTTAGTATAAAGCATTTTAAACTTATCAAAAGTTTCGGATTTTTCTCTAAGAAAGTATGTTTATGTGAACCTAGAGAAATCATCTACACAAACAAAAATGTATCTCTTTCCACCTAAACTCTCGGTTTGCATAGGACCCATTAGATCCATGTGGAGAAGCTCTAGGGGCTCCTTGGTGGAGAGATACTTGCCCTTTTTGTGCATGCTTTTGGTTTGTTTTCCTTGTTGGCAAGGTCCAAAAACACCATTGGCTTTCTTCCCAAGCTTAGGGAGGCCACGCACACAATTGAACTTTCCAAGGGTTCGTAAATCCCTAAAGTTCATGTGGCCAAGTCTTTCATGCCACAACTCAATTTGCTCATCCATGGACACATTGTTTGAGACTATTCTAGCTTCAAGACAATAACAATTGTCACTAGATCTCATTCCTTTCAACAAGGTTTGTCCATCGGGCTTTAGGATAGAGCAATCTTTTTTACTAAACATGACGGAATAGCCTTCATCACTAAGATGAGAAATGCTTATTAAATTGACTTTCAAGCCATCAACAAATAAAGCATTAGATAAAGAGGGTAAACCAGGAACGGAAATGGTTCCTTTCCCTAACACTTTCTTTTTGGATCCATCACCAAAAGTGACATATCCTCCTTCCTCCATAGCAAGAGTCTCGAAGAAACTCTTGTTTCCCGTCATATGCCTAGAGCACCCACTATCTAAATGCCAAAAATTAGAAGAATTTGCCTTCAAGGCTATTTGAGCAACATGGCAAACATTTTCATTTTTTCTAATCCACCTAGAAACAATATTAGCTTTCTTAGTGGTCTTTGGTACATGGGCTCTAGTTATCCTAAGATCATGCACATCAATTTTATTATTCCTAGGAACATGCATCTTGGCTCTATTATTTCTCTTTTCAATCATGCTTCGTGTTCTACACATTTTAATATATCAAAAGCAATTTGGTCTAATATGACTATAAGGATTCCCATATCTTGATTGACTTATTTCGTAAACAAACCACATGTTGAGGTTTATTGTGTAAGGGTAGTTTAGGTGATTGAACTTCAAGCTCGAAGGCCCTTCCAAGACCTCAAGGGATAAGCACTCCAAAGGTATACTTCTAGTGTTTAGTTTCCTTTGAAGAGACTTAGAATGCACACACACACTTAGCATACTTGCATTTGTGTGCATACTCTTCACATGTCACTTTACACACTAGCACTTTGATTGATATATCTTGTTGTGTGTATATGTGCCTAGTAATTCGTTTTCCAATATTATTCGGAAACGTCCGCACATGCACTAGAATGTGCTTGGTTTTGCGCGAAGACCGCCTACGGAGAATGCCCTTGGCTTCTCTTTGGTTTTCACCTATGTTGGTGATCAGAAGTTATGATCGGTCCAGAAGTGTCTGGAGCAATTCTGTGGTTACGATCGGCGGCCACGACCATCGTTTGAAACCGCCGTTCATACCTGATTGATTTAATCTCTCGGGTTTGATTCGGCGGTTAGATTGGCGGTTGCGAAACCGTCGAATGAAACTGCCGTTGATGCTCTGTTCTTCTCGGGCTCAATTCAGCGGTTGTAATCGGTGGCTTGGCCGCCGAGTGAAATCGCCGATCGGTGCGTTTCAAGGGCAAAATTGTCTTTTCACATGCCCTGTTCTTGATGTCTATAAATATCTCACTTTCTTATTATCTGAATAAGTTCTTTTACTCCTTAGAACCCTAAACTTCAAAGAGAGATATTTGAGAGAAAATCAAATCCTTTTTGCATCAAATTTCATATTGCATCTTCTATGACTATATAGAATGCATCCATGCAGGGGTTTGCATCATCACAACTTGCTTGGTAAGATTTTGATTAACTTCATCTTATTTTAGTATTTTACTATCAAGCCATTCTCTTTTAATTTACTTGTATGTTTTTGATCATATGATAAATACAAGAATAGAGAATTGATTGTGATGAATTGATTGAGTGTTGTATTGTGATAGCTAATTATGTTTTTGATTAATCTTGATTAGCTAAGCTATTTGACATATCATCTAGCTTTTAATATTTAGGATTGAATTAATTGCATATCATTATCCTGGGTAAGCATTTAGAGTAACCTAGCTCTAAATTGCATTTTGAGTATTTTACATATTCACATAGGTTGCATTAACTCTTAATTGAGATTTAAGACTTGGGGCTAAGATTGCTTAGGCCTCAAGCAATTAGGACTAGAGCCACTTTTAAAGGCCCGCGTGGTAGAAGTGGGGGGTTATTGACCGGAGTGTTAGACGAGGTCTACATAGGTTGTAAACTCCATTTCAATTAGTGGATTTCGAGGTTCGAGTGTGGCGCACTAAACAGCCCGTGGTTTTTCCCAGTGGTTGGGTTTCCACGTATACATCAAGTGTTATTTAAATTCCGCACTATATTACACTTGTTTGTCTTTTTGACTAGTAGGGGCATTTTTGTAAAATTGACTTGCATGCGAAATTTTGGGTAATAAAGCTTAAAATCTGTTCACCCCCCCTCTAAATATATTTATCATACACACCGAGCATTCATTATTTCTTTCAATTGGTATCAGAGCGGGTTCCTAGATATACTTAGGTGATCCTAGCTCATTTTTGGTGTGTTTTGCATTTGTGTGATATTTGCTCATTCATACATTTTGCATTCATTTCATTCATTCATTATATACAATGAGTGGATACGGTGGCAACCATGAGGGTGCGTCAAGTACACGACCTCCTCTCCTCACCGGTGTGAATTATGCCTCATGGAAAGGCAAGATGGAAGCATACTTGTGTCAAATCCATGATAGGGCATGGATGGTAATTGAAGATGGGTATGTGGCTCCTAAGATGACTCCCACGGGTGGTGGAGAAGAAGTACTCAAGCCTAAGGCTCAGTGGTCCACTGAAGAGTTTGAGACTTCAAAATGGAATAGGAAGGCATGGCACGCTCTACTATGTGCAGTGGATGAAAATCAGTACAAACTGATTCAGAACACTAGGATAGCCAAGGAGGCATGGGATATCCTAGAGGTTGCACACGAAGGAACCGATGTTGTCAAGGATTCCAAGCTACAAGTCCTTCAAACACAATTTGAGTTGCTCAAAATGGAGGAGGACGAATGCTTCAATGACTTTGATGTCAAGTTGATGGATATTGTGAATCAAAGCCATCAACTCGGTGATTCATATTCGGATAGGAGAGTCAAGCAAAAAATCATGAGGTCTATCCCCGATAGATTTGAAGCAAATGTGACGGCTTTAGAAGAAAACAGTGGATATACGGATATGAAACCGAGTGAGGTAATTGGAAGACTCTTTGCTTATGAGTCTAGGAAGGCTCCTAGTATTTCACCTCTTAAAAAGCAAAAAAGGATTGCTTTGAAAGCTTCCAAGGTTGAGAAGGAGGAAAAAGGTGACTCGGACGAAGACATGGCTTTGATGCTTAGAAAATTCAAGAAATTTGTCAAGTTCGAGAAGAAAGGATTTGGATCCAAAGGCCAAGACTCGAAGAAAAAGGCTTTCTTTAAAAGTTTTGAGCCTAGGCAAGAAAAGAGTGAAAAGAAAGGGGTCCAATGCTATGACACATCTCACCCGATTGTGGGAATTTAAAGAACAAGATGGCAAAAGTGATGGTCGCCACTTGGAGTGAAAGTGATGACTCCGGAGAGGGAGACAAGTCATCAAGTGATGATGAGCTTACCATCGATTACACGGCATTTGGGGCCACTTGTGTAGAAGATAAAGTTGTTGGTAAGAATGCCTTGACTAGTGATCCCATAGAAGAAAAAGATAAAGAAGTAGCTCTAGAGGTGATAGGTGTAGCTACTCATTGGGTCATGGCTCTCATTAACTCAAGAGACCAAGGTGAAGGTCTTAATGAGGGAAATGACTCCATAAGTGAGAAGAAGAGTGGAGGAGATAACTCAAGTGAAGATGACTCCTCATCTAACTCTACAAATGGAAGTGTAAAGAAAATGGAGGTTCATGACTTTATAGTCAAGTGTGAAAGTTCATTGAAGAAGAACAATAGAAAGTTGAAGATTTTAGAGGATGAAAATCTAGAGCTTTCAACACACAATGACCACTTAAGTAAGCAAGTGGAAACATCCAAGATGATTGAAGACAAGCTAAGGGATGAGCTAGCTATGTCTAAGAGGAATGAAGAAGGGTTGAAGAGAGAGCTTGATGAAGCTAAAGAGTCATTGACTAGGATGACTTCAAGCACCAAGAAGCTTGACCACTTACTTGGTGTTGGTAAGAACCCTAGTGACAAGAGAGGTATTGGGTATGAAGAAAGCAAGGAGATCACTACTCCAACCAAGACCATCTTTGTCAAGAGTTTGTGCAAGATAGAAGCCTCGCCGGTGCACACTCCTAGGAAGAAAATTGATCTAGGACAATGTTCAAGAAGTGTATAAGTGAAGGAAGTGTTAGGACCCCGGTTTACCAATCATGCAGCGGAAGGTTTTAAAATTTTTTATTTTATTTCATAAAGAAATACTGTGATTGATAAAACCTAGAATCTATTTTTCGGAACAGTAAAACAAAAGAATCGAAATCAAAACATATAAATAAAAGGAAAGAAACAATTTCTTCATACCTACGTATGAGGCTCCTTCACTTTAATACGATCTGCTCCTGATTTGAACCACTTGATCTTCCTCGCTATCTCCCGGAACTGGTAACAGCGTGTGGGCGCGTCACGGTATTCAGGAACCTGTATGGAAGAAGAAGAAGAGAAGAACACATAAAAACAACTCTTGTTGTTTGTATGTCTTAGGTTAGGCCACACAAAAAAGAAAACTTAAAAAATATATTTTTTTTTTCTCTTTTTGATTCTTGGCCGCCGCACCCCACTTGTTTCTCTTCTCTTTTTGTGTTTTTTTTTTCTTTTGTTGTCAGGTCTCTTATATCTAAAAATATATATCATATATATATATTATTTAAGAAACCAATGATATCTTTTAATTTAAAAACAAAATCATTATTTTATTTTATTTTATTAATAGATATCATCTAATTTGAATTTAAACTATTTAAATTCAAAATTGATATTTAATCAATTAAAAATATAAGATAATCATATTATCCCATTTTTCAAATATAAATATCAACTAACACCCTCCATCAATAATTAATTACTGTAAGGATTCCCGTTTTGTTGATTGGCTTATTTCGTGGTCAAACCACATGTTGGGGTTTTGAATGTAAGGGTAGTCTAAGTGTTTAGTGTTGAAGATCAAAGGCCCTTCCATGACCTCAAGATACAAGCACGCCAAAGGTATAATCTCTTGTGCTTGTTTTTCTTTGAAGAGATTTAGTAGCACACACTCACTTAGCATTCTTGCTATGATTGCATACTTGCTTATTTTTATGTGCATCTCTTCACATGTCACTTTACACACTAGCACTTTGGTTGATATATATTGTTGTGTGTATATGTGCCTTATAATTCGTTTCCCGACATTGTTCGGAAACGTCCGCGCTTGCACTAATTAGTGCTTGGTTTCGCGCGAAGACCGCCTATGGAGAATGCCCTTGGCTTCTCCTTGGTTTTCACCATTGTTGGTGATCGGCGGTTATGATCGGCGGCCTGGCCGCCGAATGAAACCGCCGTTTCAGTCCAGATTGGTCTGAAGCAATTTTGCGGTCCAGATCGGCGGTCACGACCGCCGTTCGAAACCGCCGTTCATACCTGATCGATTTTAATCTCTCGGGTTTGATTCGGCGGTTGGATCGGCGGTCACGAAACCGCCGAATGAAACCGCCGTTAATGCTCTGTTCTTCACGAGCTCAATTCGGCGGTCGTAATCGGCGGCCTGGCCGCCGATTGAAACCGCCGAACGGTGCGTTTCAGGGGCAGAATTGTCTTTTCACTTGCCCTGTTCTTGATGTCTATAAATATCACACTTTCTCATTATCTGAATCAGTTCTTTGACTCTTAAGAACCCTAATCTTCAAAGATAGATTTTGAGAGAAAATCAAATCAAGAACTCATCTTTAACCACTCAAATCAAACCCCTTTTGCATCAAATTTCATATTGCATCTCCTATGTCTACATAGAGTGCATCCATGTATGGGTTTGCATCATCACAACTTGCTTGGTAAGATTTTGATTAATTTCATCTTATTGTAGTATTTTAAATACCAAGCCATCTCTTTTAAATTACTTGTATGTTTTAGATCATATGCTAAATACAAGAAAAGAGATTATTTGTGATGAATTGATTGAGTGTTGTTTTTGATAGATATCTAGGTTTTTATAATCTATGATCATCTATGCTATTTGACATGTCATTTAGCAATTGATATCTAGGGTTGATTTAAATTGAATATATCATCATCCTAGATAAGCATTTAGAGTACCCTAGCTCTTATTGCATTTATTGAATATTCATATATATTCACATAGGGTTGTATTCTCTTCAAAGAGAAAGTAAGTCTTGTGTGTAGCATCCGGGATTAGATTGCTTAGAACGCAAGCAAATTGGACTAGAGCCGCTGTAAAAGGCCCGCGTGGTAGATTAGAGGGTGCTCACGCCAAGAGTAGTGTATCAGGGGATATCACTAGGGATTGAACCAAGAGTGGCGATTGGTAGTGTCCATAGCCTGAGGTTATCTAGGGTGAGAGTCCGAGAATCACTTGAGGGTGTAACCGTCTTTTCATATAGTGGATTTCGAGGTCCGAGTGTGGCGCACTTAACAGCCCGTGGTTTTTCCCAGTGGTTGGGTTTTCCACGTATACATCAAGTGTCATTTACTATTTCCGCATCTTATTACACTTGTATGTTTTGTTGACTTGCTAGGGGCATTTTCGTAAAATTGACTTGTATACGAAAATTGGGTAACAATTAGATAAAATCTATTCACCCCCCCTCTAGCTTTATATTGATAAACACACCTCGAGTATTTAATGAACTTTCAATTACATAATTAAATAATCTTATTATTTAATTGTCATAATCATTAAAATCCTTAATTAAATAATCTCATTATTCAATTAGTTCCCGAATAGATATGTGTCACTTTCGTAACACAATTAATTGGACAATCCAATTAATTAACCATGACCCTTGTTACCTAAATCGATCGGGCTAGCAAGGGGACCTAATGGACCCACAGTATTTTGAGCTCCAATAATCCTTAGAAATAATTAATTAAACTCTTTAATTATTATTTCATGATTGTTAACTTCGGTGTTATTCCACTAAAAACCCGAAGCGAAACTCTCTCAACTGTAGACGTTTTTACACAAACCAATAACTTTCGGTGTCCATCGATATAGCTATTACATATGGTATAATCCTCCACAAGTAGTTCATAATTAGAGCTGGGTCATAATGTCCGTTATACCCCTCTAATTATATCTTTCCTTTAAGTACCATTGATTCTCTAATGAACAATAAATCCTACATTCCTTATGGAATTATGAGAGCGCTCATATTGTTCAAGCCCCGAATCAACCCTTAAGGGAACTACCATCTACTTCTCGCAAGAAGGAGTGGATTCCACTATTGTGTACAAACCTTCCCAGCCACAAGTCAAACCGCGATCCCAACATACGGAGCATATTGATCAGGAATGCAACTCCGACCTCACCCATGGTATATCAAAGACCATGATCTAACCTGAAGGAGTCGATAAGACACTCAGGATTAAGATCACCCACATATAGCCATCATTAGTTGATATATATGAATCTCATCGTTAAACGGATCTTAATGAGAGATTCATATAGATCATGGCCCAGTCCTATATGATCACATCATACAAGGTGCCTCCATTCTCATATCTCCATATGAATGATCCAGGATAGGATCACCGTACATTACAAAATAGACCGCAGCTTTAGATTAACCACAAATAAAGTACCCATCTTTATTTGCTATCTACGGACTCTTTAGATTGCTCGTATCAAACTGCATCCATCTGTATATGACACTCATATACTCAGTTCGAAATTACATCTGGCAATCTTGGATGTTAAGTGCACATGTTATATATTTAAAGTATGACACAAAATGAATGAATATACTACTTCTTTTATTTATGTTTGTTGTATATATAATTTCGCCAAGCAGCCACGTCATCAAAGGAATCAATAAATGTTGAAGAACAGGTTGCCACGTCACGCATCGACCAGGTCAAAGGAGAAAACGTGGACCAGTCAGTATGTAAACGTCAAGTCAATAAAGTCAAAGGTATGGTCACCAGAGCTAGATATGTACTCGCCAAAGATAGAAACATGTTCGCCGAAGGTTAATACCCAAGAGGGGAGATGTTCGCCGCATCAATGTACTAGGTACGAACCAACTCGCCAGAAACACGAAAATAAACCCTAAAACTCCCAAAAGACCCATGATAACCAGGAGTCATAGGAAAAGGCGGAGAGAAGAAGTCCTAATCCAATACAACATGGGACTCCCAATACAAAACCAAGAGGAAGTCTTACTACCAACACGACAAGGATCAAGGGAAAAACCCTAATTAACATGTATAAATAGAACCATATATCCCATGAGGAAGGAGTTCGAAAACCAAAAGAGAGAAAAGCAATAATTAGAGAGATTTGAGTGTGTAACCAAAACAAAGGAACCATAGTGATATTTTCTTGTCCTCCGGGACGTCGTGGTTTTTTCCCATTCAAGGGTTTTCCACGTAAATTGGTCTCTTGCATGCATTGATTTTCTTTCTTAATTGACGATTGTTTTGATTTAATTGTTGGCCGCGTGGTAATCCAAATTTCACCGTCAACAATTGGCACTAGAAGGAGGGGGTGATTGAACAGAAACTTCGAAGAACCCTTGCGACTTGAAAACATGAACAGCGACAAGAATGGCAACTCCAGCGGAGATCAGATTGTTGAGGCAACTGCACCAACAGACGATTGGGCGACGACAATCGGGGAACAATCGGCGGTAACACCAAGAGCTAGGGCAACCGACCCAGGAACTCTGCAGCACTTCCAAACTGCATTGATGAATTTGATCAACAAGGCTAACAAAATAGGACTCTCACTTCCCATAGGCCCGGGAATCTCTTCTCCCTACGAATTAGCCACACCTGGAATCCAGCCGCTCGGGAGATTACGGTCAGAAATCCACATTGCAACCCCTGATGCTCAAGTGAGGCAGACCCTCGAAGAAACTCCACAGGATCACCCAGAAGGTTTCGAGGAAAGAAGATATGGAAAGAGAAAAGGTGTGACGAATGACGAAACCCCGGAGATGCAAGATCACAGACAGATACATGGGACAAATTCCAATGATACACACCAAAGGAGATGGCGAAGACACCGCTTAATCTCATCTGAAGACAGAAGTCCCCGATAAAGAAGAGAATTACCATCCAAAAGGATACGGCGAAGAAGGTCTGAGAGCACGGAAGATCAGATTGGTAGGAATTCGAATGATAAGGATAACTATGGGAGAATGACAATCAAGAGCAGACTCGATCCAAGCGGAGAACCAACTGGCCATCGAGATATCGTTTTGCAAGAGCTGTCGAGAAAGGTTTCAGCAATGGCACGGAGGTATGGTCGCAACGTGTCTTCAGATGATGAGTCGGAGAGTCCATTCGTCAATCACATTGCTCGCACCCAGTTCCCAGATAGATTCAGAATGCCAACCATTGAACAGTATAAGGAAAGCAGAGATCCGAAGGAGCATGTTCGCCGATTCCGTAATATTATGGCCCAGTATTCATCCAATGACGGACTGCTATGCCTTACCTTCCCGTAAACATTCGGTGACCTCGCCTCCAGGTGGTTTGGAAGACTTCCACCCGGAAGTGTAAGCAATTTCTCAAACCTCAGCAAAGCATTCATAAGACAATTCATGGGGAGCGTACAGAGAAGGAAGTCACTCGCCCATCTATCAAATCTAAAGCAGGAGCGCAATGAGTCGATCAAGAAGTATCTAGCAAGATTCGGGAAGGAGGTTGCCCAAATTGAGGACGCCAGTGATGTAGATGTTATCGCCGCTTTCACCAATGGGTTGCAAAGTGGGCGACTATCCTTTGATCTGCGAAGGGATAGGCCAAAAACTTATGAGGAGATGATGGAAATAGCTGGCGATTATGCATTGGCAGAAAAAGAAGAAGTAGCGCAAGGGGGTAGCTACGTATATGGCCACAAGCCTGACTCAAAATCAGAGCATAAGGATAACAAGAAGACGAAGTCATGTGATCGCCAGAGAGACGAAAAGGGCCAAAAGGGACATCCAAGGGAAAACAAGGGAAATAACCAAGCTAGTAGGTTTCAAGGAAGGTACAACCATTACACCCTCTTAGCTGGCGATCAAGAGGAAATACTTTCTGTAGTAGAAGGCAAAGGACTTGCCAAATACCCTCGGCAACAATCAGCTAATGCTAGGAGAGATACAATCAAATACTGTCGATTTTATAAAGATCATGGGCATGAAACTTCAAAGTGTTTCCAGTTGCGTGACCATATTGAGAGCTTGATCAGAGATGGACATCTAAAAGATTTTACTTTGAAAGATGACAAGCAAGGTGGTCGTCAAGACAACCGCCAAGGGAACGGGCAGGAAAGGAGGAGTCCGAGGAGAAACAGCCCTAACGCCACTATAAACACCATCTTTGGCGGGCCCCATACTGGGAAAAACAATCGAGAAAAGATGTTAGAAGTCCGGGAGGTAATGCAAGACAGCAGAAACATGGAGATTAATTCTGTGCAAAGGAACCCCAAGAAAGGAAGAGAAGGACATGACCCCATAACATTCACAGCGGAAGACTCCGACGGAATTGATGCAAAACCTAATGATGCAATCGTAGTGGGAGTTCAAATTGCACACAGGGATATCCTTCGGGTAATGATTGACAACGGAAGTTCAGCAGATATTTTAAGTGCTAGAGTGTACGATGAGCTGCGACTGGATAGGAAAGATCTAAAACCCTTTCATGTACCACTAAAAGGTTTCGAGGGGGGGCGCAGAAGTGAGATCTTTGGGAACTGTGAAACTTTCGGTGAGGTTTGGTACAGCACCATGTCGACGAACAATCCTCTTGGATTTTGTTGTAGTCGACATCCACAATTAGCCGTATAATGCTTTGCTTGGCCGACCGTTTCTTAACAAAGCCCGAGCTGTCACTTCAACCCATGCGTTAAAGGTAAAGTTCCCAACAGAATTTGGAGTCGGAGAACTGAAAGGATCACAGGAGATGGCTCGCCGCGCCAACCTTTCAATCTTTAAAGATAAGGCAGGGATGAAGACCTTAAATATATTCGAGGTAAATAAAGAAGTACAGGAAGAAAACCTGGAAGCATTCGAATTGGACCCAAGGGACAAAGCGAGCAGAGAGAAAGAAGGGCCAATTGAGTCAATTGTTCTAAATGAAGCAGAATCGGATAAAACAGTCAGGATCGGAGCAAGGTTGGCTGAACGAGTCAAGAGAGATGTGATAAGCTTGCTAAAAGAGTACAAGGGGATTTTCGCTTGGAGCCATGAGGACATGCCAGGGATTGATGGAGGCGTTATTTCACACAACCTGGCTGTGAACGAAAAATGCAAACCGGTGGTGCAAAAAAGGAGAAGCTTCAACCCAGAGAGAAGTGCGGCGACAAAAGAGGAGGTGTCCAGGCTGCTCACCGCAGGGTCAATCAGAGAAGTTAAGTGCCCGGAATGGGTGGCGAATGTAGCTCTAGTGAAGAAGAAGAAGAATGACCAATGGAGGATGTGCGTCGACTTTACCGACCTAAACAGGGCCTGCCCCAAGGATAGCTTCCCACTACCAAGAATTAACCAATTGGTCGATGCAACAGCCGGACATGAGACATTGAGCTTCATGGATGCTTACCCAGGTTATAACCAGATAAAAATGCATAAGCCAGATGAGGAGAAGACAGCATTCACCACGGACCAAGGGTTATACTGTTACACAGTCATGCCGTTCGGCCTGAAAAATGCTGGAGCGACTTACCAGCACTTAGTCAACAAGATGTTCGCCAGACAGATAGGAAGAAATATGGAGGTTTACGTTGACGACATGCTGACAAAAAGCGTCACAGCAGATAAACATATAGATGACTTGAGGGAGACATTTGATGTGTTGGTGAAATTTGGAATGAAGTTGAATCCAGCAAAATGCGTGTTCGGCGTACCATCAGGAAGATTTCTTGGATATCAAGTACATCAAAGAGGAATTGAGGTGAACCCCGAAAAAATCCAAGCATTGGCAAAAATGGTCTCGCCAAAAACTTTGAAGGATGTCCAAAGACTCACGGGGTGTCTGGCATCGCTGAGCAGGTTCATAGTGTTAGGATTATGCTCAATAGCAAGAGTGTAATAGTGTTTTTGACAATCTATTCATATTAATAATGTGATTTCTGGTTTAACAAATCTTATAGCATTTATAGTTTAATTATTATAATTGTCAAAAGTAAATAATCATAAGGTCAAAAGACTATGAGAAAAGAAGAATTGTTTGTACATCTGGATATGTATGAGGTAGACACAATTCTTTAGTTAGTCTTGAATAATGTTCACAACTTAAGTTAAAGGTTGGGCACCTTTATCTTGTTGAAGTTGTAGAATTCTTTTGCTAGCATTTGAGTGGGATCAAATGAGTTATGATGAGTCTAAAATCATCGGAGGGTCTTCGAGTAAAAGAATCTAGTGCACTGGGTGCATTGAACTGGATCACAATGAAATACTTTATCTAGAACCGTCAATAGATAATAGTCTTTTCATTATCAGGACAATCGGAGAGTCTATCTTAATCCTGAGATAAATGATTGACTTATGGTTGCAAGTGGTATCATTTGAGTTATCAATGAGTACGATTATATAGCATAGTCTATCCTCGATAGTTTGGTGATATTCATTTGTTAATCGATAGAGGACTTCATTTATAGATATGGACATCGTGGCTCCATTTTTTAAATGAGAGTTGAATATCATCATATGGATGTTTTGAGGTATTGGATATTGAATCTTAACGTTAAGTTTTCGATAGAGTCTATTGAAACATGGCTTCTGGACAAGTCAAAATATCCAAGTTCAAAATGTGGTCATATGAGTAAATATGGTAACTTGGAGTGCTATAGGCGGTCTATGAGCTCTTGGTGATTACTGATATTCTTCACGAGGATACACCATCTCCTATAAGATTGTCTAGGGTATGAATGAGAATCATTTACTTATTCCATCTTTATTTAAGAGTGCAATTTTAGTTTTTAGTGGAATGAACTAAAATTAATAGATTGAACCTAATTGAATCATTTGTTGATTGTGATTGGGTTATGTCTATTGGAGCTTAAATTTAGATAGGCCCGCCAAGATCCCCAATCCACACGAACTTGCATGAATCACTTGATATATTCTACCGGACCAATTTATGGGTCAATCTATAATTGTATTTAATCTATTAAGAATATAATTTGCACATTATTTATTTAATGGGCTGATCAAGTATATTAATATATTAATGAAAGACATGTGGGCTTGTTTCTTTTAGTAAGAATGGGTCTGGTTCATATGTGGCCCTTTTAATTAAAGTCTAATGGATTAAATAAAATAAGAAAATAATATTAGGCCCATGTATATGGTGTGGGCGGCAAGACTAGAATAATAGTCTAAAATATTATTTTATTTTATTGATTAAATGGAAATTAATTAATTTATTAGTTAATCATTTAATTGAGAATCAAAATCTTTTTCTGATCAGGAAATATGTTTCCTAGAGTTATACTATTGGTAGTAGTATATTAAATATTAAAGACTTTATTTGGTAAGTAGATAAATAAAGGGAATTTATTTATCTAGTCAAATTAGGAAGTCTTTGATATAGTCACAAATACACTAAAGAGTTGGATTAAGGTTTGGAATTCTAAGGAAATCTACCTAGAGTTAGGATTTAAGTCAAAAGACAAATCCTACATGTTAAAGGATTTCGGCCACAATATATGAGATATATATGGCAATTGGCCGGATATATATATTGGAGATTTATATGTGGCATGCGGTTTTGTTGATATATACATTGACTTATATATTTTATGTGGAATGCGGTATTGGAGATATATACACTGACTTATATATTTTATGTGGGATACATATTGGATATATATATATTTTGACTTATATACATTATAGGTTGCATGCAAAATTCGTGATATATATATTGACAAATATATATTTTTTAAAAATAGAATTCACGTATAGATATATATATATATATTCTTTGAAAAGAATTCGGTAACCCTAATGTCTTGGACTTGAGAGTTTTTTTCTTTTGCTAGAGAAAAATAGAATCCAACTCTTAGACTAGTGTGATTTTCGGCCAAGAGGAATAGAGAGAAAGTTTGTTCTTATTTCGATAGTGCACTAGTTACTTTTACATCAAAAGGTTTTGTGCACAATTTCGAATAAGGTTCACGCGAGTTTCGATCTAAAGATTGTGAATTCAAAAGTGACCGGAACATTCTTTGTTGTCTCTTGGAACTTGTTGTGACTAACGAAAAAGAAAAAGTTTTGTTAATCCATCATCAGGTACACAATTCAAAGAGAAGGGAGACCACGCTCCTAGGTGATTCACGTTCGTGATTGGATTGGAAGATCTTGCGGATTACCATTGACGCAATGTCAATCGGATCACGCGACAAAGGTATGATATCTTTAGTATTATATGTTAATTAATTAGAGGGTTAAGGTTCAAATTATGGAAAAATTTTAAACTATATTAAACTCTATTTTAGTCTCGCTTCCGCTGCGTTGACCGGTATTTTTCCCTACACATAGCTAAATCGACGGATCGATGCCTACCATTCTTCAAAGCTCTAAAGAAGGGTAAGGGAGTCGAGTGGAGCGAAGACTGTGAAACAGGAGAAACACTGTACATGTACTTATCCGTTTCTAAAGCGGCCACAAGTTCCGTGCTGGTAAGATAGGAGGGTGGGGTCCAGAAACCGATATACTACACCAGTAAAGCACTATTACCAGCTGAGACCAGATACTCGCCAGCCGAAAAAATGGCACTCGCTCTAATAACAGCAGCAAGGAAGCTAAGGCCATATTTACAAGCTCATAAAATCGGAGTATACACCAACTGCCCATTAAAATTAATTTTGTAGAAACCAGAAGTATCCGGCCGATTAACAAAGTGGGCGATCGAGTTAAGTGAATTCGATGTAGAGTATCTTCCAAGGACAGCAATTAAAGCCCAGGCAGTGGCAGACTTTGTAGCAGAGTTCACCGAGCCAAGTGTAGAAGTGGAGAGAATGATGGTGGAGCAAAATAAGAAAGTGTTCAAATGGCAACTCCGCATTGACGGATCGTCAAACACGCACGGTAGCGGGGCAGGGATAATGGTGTCAACCCCAGAAGGAGATTCAGTCGAATGTGCCTTACGTTTTGACTTCAAAACTACTAACAACCAAGCTGAATACGAGTCACTAATAGCAGGAGTAAAGGTTTGCATAATTCTAGGAGTAGATAAGGTGGAAATCTTCAGCGACCCTCAAGTTGTTGTCAATCAGGTGCTAGATGAGTACCAGGCGAGAGATGAAAACATGATCGCCTACCTAGAATTAGCAAAGGAGCTGCTGGGAAGATTTAAAGAATACAGAATTGTCCAGGTCCCTAGAGAAGAAACCGAGCAGGCCGATGCCTTGGCCAAATTGGCATCCGCCACAATCAACATCTGGCCCAGAACTATTTCTATGATCCACCTACTACAACCAAGTATAGTCAGAATAAAGGAAGTCGGGGCAATCTTTGGCGATAAAGGTTGCTGGATTACACCAATCAAAGAATACCTCGTTAATGATGTACTCCCAAGTGATCCGTTAGAGGCAAAACGATTAAAGTACAGAGCTACGAGATATTCAGTACTCAATGGAGAACTGTACAAAAGGGGGTACTCAATGGCATTGCAGAGATGTGTCGGACCAGAAGAAGCCGAAGGTATCCTAAGGAGTATACATAGTGGAAATTATGGGAATCACGCTGGGGGTGCCAGCCAAGCCCACAAAACATTAAGGTAGGGTTTCTACTGGCCAACACTGTTCGCCGATGCTAAAAGGGTGGCAGCAAGGCGTGAGGCGTGTCAAAAAATTGCAAACAACATCCGCCAACCACCTGAATTCTTGCAAAACATTACCTCGCCTTGGCCATTCGCCATGTGGGGAATTGACTTGATCGGCCCAATGCCAACAGCATCAGGAGGAGCAAAACACGCTATTGTAGCAGTGGATTATTTTACCAAGTGGGTAGAAGCCAAACCATTGGTGCACATAACGGAAGCAAACACTATAAGCTTTGTGAAGAAAAATATCCTGTACAGATTCGGGATACCAAACACCATCATCACCGACAATGGGACCCAATTCGATGGTAATAAATTCAGGGAGTTATGTGACAAGTATGGTATCAACAACTACTACGCCTCCCCAGCACATCCGCAGACAAATGGCCAAACTGAAGCGGTGAACAAGATCATAAAACACAACCTGAAAGCCAAATTGGCAGTGAAGAAGGGTAGTTGGGCAGAAAAATTACCACAGGTACTTTGGGCATATCGAACCACAGAAAGAGGTTCGACAGGTGAGACCCCATATTCCATGGCTTATGGAGCTGAAGCTGTCATTCCCGTGGAAACATCTTTCTCTTCACCAAGAGTACAACTTTTTCAACCGGAACTCAATGTTGATATGTTAAAATACGGTCTGAATGAGTTAGAAGAAAGAAGAGAACGTACACAGATAAGAAACACTGCGTACCAACAGAGGGTAGTTAGGTATTACAATTCGCATGTGCGTGAAAGGAGGTTCGCACTCGGCGACTTGCTGAAAAGTGTGAACCCAGGAACCAGAGACAAAGCTGCAGGATCACTCGCAGACAAATGGGAAGGGCCTTATCAAATCACAGGCATAGCCGGTCACGGGGCATATCGCATCACTCGAGAGGGTTTTGGCGAACTACCTCAGCCATGCAATGCGCAGTACCTTAAAATATATTACCCTTGACATTTTTTTATTGCTTCTAGGATTTAGTTCAATGTTTTTATTCTTAGGTAGTTTCCGTTTTAGCATTTTTTTCTGTGTTGCTGTTTTGATAAAAGTTGCAGGAAGTATCCAATAAAGAGTAATTTATTACTAAGAATTCGTAACTTGACTCGCCAGTTACAAAGGGCATTCGCCGTCGTATATCACAAAATACCATTGCGTAAAGACGAGTTTCATACTCACAGCAATAAGAATAAGCAGCGACCCTCGAAATCAAAGCAGGCCAAAGGCGACTGCGTCGCCATAGCCCAAGCTATAAAAATTGGTGATCGCCACTACAATGAGAATAAGATCCCCAGAGAAAAACTTGGTGTGGGCGAGTACGCCCTGAAAAGCACCGAGTATGCCAGAATTCAGCAATGGCATCTGAATAAATAAAAACATGTTAAAAACTTGGTGTATGGTCGGATACGTCCTGACAAACACTGAGTACGCCAAAACCCAGCAACGGCAGCTGAATACAACGAAATATGCTAAAAACTTAGTAAAACACTAAGCAAAAATTCAGCGAATAGCAGCTGAATACACAAAAATATGCTAGACTTGGTGAAACACAGAGCAAGCCGAAAACTCAGCAACGACAACTGAACCAAAGTAAAAACTAAAGGAGTTATAAATTAACTTATAAACAAAATCGTTTACAATTGGAGCTGCAAAAAAGATATAAATATTTACAATTGAAGACCTAATCTCAACTAGCTGTAGGAGGTCCCTCGCTGTCTTCCTCATCTTCGATCTCCTCTTCAGAAGGCCAGGTAATTTCTTCGTCCCCATCCGGCATAAAAGGTCCATAATCCCTACAGGCAACAGGACCCAAATTAGGTTCAGCACCAGAACCAAAAAAGCTGCCCTTCTGACTGGAGTAGTAAGTGTTGAAGACACGCCTACTGGGAATTTCTAAATGCATAATATGAGGCTCAGTCCTGTTATAACGGCAGTGGGCTTTCCATCGTTTTATCTGATCTTTAATCGAACCCACTCCGCTGGCCATATGCTGTTTAAGAGACCTGTCAAAGCAATTTAAAGCCTTTTCATTCGAATGGTCCTTCATGGCGAAGAACTTCTTCGACTGCCTCATGCCCCGTTCAAACTCACGCAGCAAAAGCGCATCATAGGCGGGGGATCTCTTGAAACGATCAACTGCTTCAACCTCCAGCACGGCCTTGAGATCATTCAAGATAACTTCATGCGAGGACAACTGGTTGCGTAGGTCCAAAGCCTCACGCTCAGCTCTCTCTTTTGCCTCCTTAGCTAGTCGCTCAGCCTCGAAACGTACTGCGAGCTATTCTTGATTAGCGGAGAGTTGCTCTCGCAGCGAACGAATCTCATCCTCAGCAGCAGCCAATTTCTCTTCAACAACTAGTTGAGCTGAAAGATAACCATCTGCGGATTCCCTCAACTGAGCAAGTTGCTGAGTATGGACTTCCTCAGCAGAGAGCTTCTCAGCTGCCAAAGTAGAGGCCTGTTCCCGCAGGCGTTTCACATCCCTAGAAAGGAAATTCCTACGCTTGTAGTTGTCAGCCATCTCAGACATCATCTGAAATGAAAAATAGGCAAGTCAGGAAACACACAAATCAGAGTACAAAACGAATACTGCAAAAGACTCACCAAAGAGTGGTAGTTGAAGAAAAATTCCATCTTTCTGTTGCAAGACCTACTCTTCACATGCTCCCAGCCCTCACCGACATAAACATCGTTGTTCATCAGGTTTGAGCAAATCTCAGCAGCCGAAAAGTCTGAAAGGGAAACAGACTCAACTCCCTCACCAACTGAAGTTGGATCTACGGGAGGAACTTCATGAACAGCGCCCCAACCTGATGTAGAAGCCCCAGATTGTTTCGATGGCTCTGGCTTATCAGCTGGCCCCGGCTGACCAGATGGCCCAGGTTGACTAGCAGAAGACACACTCGGCCCACCCACAGCCTCCGAAGGAGAAGCTGCACCGGTCGGGGAGGAGGCAGGAGCATTCAAATTGTTAACTCCCTCAGAAGATGGAGACACCACCGCACTCACCCCACCAGCAGGAGCCTCAGGAACAAGTGTTTGCGTAGAGGGAGTTTCGGCGAATACAGGTCCATCAGCACCCTCCTCGTCCGAAGAAACAACATACTGCACAACTCTTGATGCTCGCTTCAATGGTCGAGCAGTATGATTAGGGGTGCCCTCAGCTGGGCGTTTGCCTCTACCGGTCCTAGGGGTTAGGTCATTCGCTGGATCAAGGGGAGTTTTAGGGACATCCGTGTCAAAAATAGGAGTGTCACTAACTGACCCTGAAACTCTAACTTTGTTTTTTCCCTTACGGCTGGAGGTAGCTGTAGGAGTGGTCGCAGCAGCAGTAGTCGCAGCATGAGTGTTCACAGCAGCCTCTTTATACACAGGGGGTTGTCCCGATTCGACCCCTCCCTCAGGAATATCACCAGCTTCCTCGCCATCTGAGGGATCGCCACCATCCGGGCTAGCAACTCCTTCCTTGGCCAAACCAGCAGTATGTCTTTTACTGGCAGCCTCAGAATTTTTTACTGCCCGGGCTTGTAAGTCACAGACAGTATCAAAGTCACACACTGTAAGAAAAATCACCAAATATTAGCAATGGAAAAAGCAAAGCTATGAAACCAAAGAAAGCAGGTAAAACTTACGGCGAGGAAGTCTGGCGGGTAAGCTCGAAAAAAGTCGCTGAGCGATCATTTTATCCTCGTCCAAAAGAAATGGACGGCCCCTTTCATCTAAAGGAAGGATGGCCGCAGTAGCGAGATGAGATATCTCTCCGTCCAACAATACTGGGATGGCCTTCGACCAAGTATCGGGAGAAGTAAAGTGCCGGGGAACCTTCTTTGCCGTAAGATTCAGGCGACCATGGGCGGACACATTTCTACCCCACTCCCCGCCAATAAAGAACCAGCTGTTCTTCCATCTCTTATTTGAGGTAGGGAAACCCCAAATAAATCCTTTCTTCTTCTCATCACCAGAAATCTCTATTTGCCCAGGATTCGCCACTCCCTCTGGGATCCAATTCTCCACGGGCGAAGAAAGAAGAAAGTAAGTTCCACTGTTGCCCGCCTGCCTTAAAGTATAGAAATGGCGAATCTCACGAGGCGTAGGGGGGTCATAACCTTTCAACTTCCACATTAATCCCAAACACATAAGAATCCTATAGCTATTTGGGGCAAGTTGAGCGGGTGCAATTCGAGCCTCCGTAAGAAACCTAGCGATGAAAGGCTGAAGAGGAAGGGTTACTCCACAGCTGAGCATGGCACCATAAACGGTGACTGCATTTTCGGGAGGATTCCATGCTGCTCGACTACCAGATAGCATCAAAGTTACTGAGTCGGGAATTGCAAAGTGACTCCTATACTTGCGGAGTTCATCCTCGCCTACCACATTAACTTCAGTGTCGAAGAAACACGGACGATCAAACGAGAAGTGCAACCTATCCCGTCGATGGTCTTCAACATCAGAATCAATAGTTGTCTGCGCATCCAGTAGGGACCCGCGAGGAGCCCTAGAGGCGCGTCGTTTGCTGCCACCTAGTTTAGAAGATCTCGGCATCACTGGAGAATCACTATCGGAAGACGAAGGAGAAATGTTAGGGATAGAATCATCTTCAGAAGATGGAACATAAACAGAAAGTGGGACCGGAGAATCCAGGTGAAAATTACGAATCAAAGATTCGATTTTGTCCGCAGTACGTTTGTCACCAAGCTCTATAGCTTGCATCATTTGATTAAAAAGAGAAGAACGTAAGAAGGGATCCATGAAAACTCACCAGAAAAACCCTAGGTTCGGAGAATGAGCAGGAGATTTGGGGACGCCAAGAAATAAGCACGATCGAGTTCAAGATGAGCTGTTCGACAATGAAATCAAATAGAAGAAATTTATGGCAGAAGTTTCTAAGGGAAAAGAATGAGAGACAATGAAGGAACTCTGCTTTGAGAGAAAGAAGAGATTAATGGAGATGTGAGAGGATAGAGAAGAAGGAGAAACGATCGGACATTAAAAGGGGGAGTTTTTGAAATTCAAAAAGAAAAAATCAGATAAAAGACATTGGTTAAAGTGAGCGACGGTCACAATAACTGGCCGCAACAGTCACCACCAAGTAACAGACATGTGGCACCTCGGGGATCACCAAGCAGTCAAAATATATCTTCACCTGTGAAGTAAGTGGAAGCGCCAGAGGTTGTGTGGCTGAAATTAAAAGTTTGCACCGGAAGAATCAACTAATTAATACAGCACGTGGTGAAAAGGAAAAAGAGGGAAGTTATTTACAGAATGCGCCGAAATCTTAAAGCATGGATATAAATACTGCTCGCAGAAACAAACAAGTTGAAAACCCAAAATATGCGCTCAGCTCAAAGTATTTATGGGGGTATTGTTGTATATATAATTTCGCCAAGCAGCCACGTCATCAAAGGAATCAATAAATGTTGAAGAACAGGTTGCCACATCACTCATCGACCAGGTCAAAGGAGAAAACGTGGACCAGTCAGTATGTAAACGTCAAGTCAATAAAGTCAAAGGTATGGTCGCCAGAGCTAGATATGTACTCGCCAAAGATAGAAACATGTTCGCCGAAGGTTAATACCCAAGAGGGGAGATGTTCGCTGCATCAGCGTACTAGGAGGAAGTCCTACTACCAACACGACAAGGATCAAGGGAAAAACCCTAATTAACATGTATAAATAGAACCATCTATCCCATGAGGAAGGGGTTCGAAAATCAAAAGAGAGAAAAGCAATAATTAGAGAGATTTGAGTGTGTAACCGAAATAAAGGAACCATAGTGATATTTTCTTGTCCTCCGGGACGCCGTGGTTTTTTCCCATTCAAGGGTTTTCCATGTAAATTGGTCTCTTGCATGCATTGATTTTCTTTCTTAATTGACGATTGTTTTGATTTAATTGTTGGCCGCGTGGTAATCCAAATTTCACCGTCAACAATGTTCAAATCATATTTACAAATTACAAGCTTTAGGGCAAAAACCCCAATAGGAAGCCCCAAGGAGACAACCTCAAGCTCAACGCATTAGAGTCTCCCAAGTCAACATTCCTCATCAAATGACTCTAAATGGAAAAAGGCCAATCATGCAAAATGAACCAAGGAAGCAAGCTAGACCAGTTCAACAACGAAGAAGGATTGAACCCATTCAACCACAAAGTCATGGGAAGGCTCCTAAGCATGCTCAAGGACATGGTATGATTTCTAAATTTATCCCTACATGTCACTTTTGTGGTATTGATGGTCACATTAGACCAAATTGCTTTCATTTCATTAAATTATGTAGATTCAAAAGCATGATTGAAAAGAGAATGACAAGAGCTAGAATGCATGTTAATAGGAAAGAAAAAATTCATGTTCATGATCCTATTATTTCTAGAACTCTTGAACCATTGACCACTAGGAAAAAAAATTTCATATCTATGTGGAAAAGGAAAAATGAACCCGCTTGCTACGAGACTAACAAGTCTCAAATAGGTTCAATCAAGTCAAATGGACTTAGGAGGTCTATAGGACCTCATAACCCTCATTGATGAAGGATGGTGATTGACCCCATATGGAAAACTCAAGCAAAGAGAGCTAATGCATACTTGTTGCATGCAAATATTTGAAAAATCTTATGCTTCTTTGTTGATTGCTTGAGTAAGCTTGGTTGCACATATGTATATATGTTTTCTATTCAATAAGTGTGAACCATGCTTGTTTACAATCCATGTCATATTTATGTTCAAACATGCATTTTTGGACTAGGAGATTTACATAGGAAGTATGATTTGAATGACCTATAGTTATCTCCATGACATGATGATTCTTTTATAACATGCTAATGTCATATGAAAAAGCATGAAATTTAAATGACATGCTCAAATGAAAAAGCATGAATTAATGATTGCAATTTTTTTAAAATGCAAAACTTGTGTGAAAAAGCTTATGAGACTCAAAATGAATAAAGGATCTTGTATCCGTTCAAAGGAATTTAGATTCCAAATGTCTCTCTTTCTTTATTAGTTGAACATGGCTACTATCTTACGGGTTTCATTCCTGGAAAAATCGAATAGGGTGCAAAGTCGCTCATGCCATGTTTCGCTTATAAAGTTGGATATAGTTGCTCATATATTGAAAATCAATGAAATCTCTATATCCTTGCTTCTCTCATGACAATGGTGAAATTGGTTTGAATTTTTATTAGAAACCTTTGTCATTTGCTTTGCCAAATACCATTGTATTTGGACTTGAATGCTACATGTCTTGTATGCAAAACATGTTTTGATTCACACATTTATTTTAAATAAATCTCCTTGTTTCTCTCCAATTGATTGAGTTGCATAAAGTGGATTATATGATTATGCAAGTATATAGTATGCTACTATCTCTCTTTGCTAAGTGACCCGGTTGGGGACTACTCCTTTGCCTATATCATGACAAAAAGGGGGAGTAGAATGGTGGTAAGGGGAGTTGCAAATTGTGGTAGCAATTGTGCATGTTGGGGAGACAATACATTGAGGGGGAGTAACCCTTTGAGGGGGAGCATTGCATTAATCATACATTGCATGATGTTGTATTTAAATTCTAAAATGCAAATGCTTGTTTATGCTCTCATTTCATTAATCTCAAATTTTACTTGTATTGGAAAGTATAGAGACTTTGCTTTCAGGGACTGATTGTTTTACAAGAGATTGAAGACTTCAAGATTTTTTTTAATTATCTCTTTGTAAAGTAGAAAATCATTGTAGACCCGTAGTTTCTATTATGTTGTGAGGAATCAATGTGAGTGGTGGTTTTGTCACGAAATAGCCAAAGGGGGAGATTGTAAGGATTCCCATAACTTGATTGGCTTATTTCGTGGACAAACCACATGTTGGGGTTTATTGTGTAAGGATAGTTGATACTCGCTTTTTCTGTCGTTGTAAGAATGCGAGGATCAAAAGATTTGTTTATATTTAAAATAGGGGTTTCCTACGCAATGTGCTCTAAACTAGCAAAAGATTAGTAAAGCGGCAAGCAAGGGTATCGTTCCGCAGGGAGGTATGATTCATCAACCGTATCAAGTTCTAGAGTTTATTGTAAGCATGTAAATAGAATGTGGAAAGGTAAGAATGATGTGTGTGAAATGTATGTACAATGCGATGTGTGTGTGTGTAGAGAATAAAAATGAAAATAAATAAAAACAAAGAGAATATGGAAGGGTGAGAATGGTGATTAAAGTGATAAATAAAATGATGGATAGGAGAGATGCATGAAAATGGTCACACAAGGTTCAACAAGTTCACCATACCTAAGTGCACAAATAGTTGGTTGTTAGACATTAAGGACATCCAATTTAGTTAAGGGTTCGTTCTTGCCTCAATCCAATTTATACCCATTCATAGATCTAACGGTTGAAGAGTGTGCCGAGAACCTCTCAAACACGAAACCGCAACCAACATATGTGAACCGATTCTACAAACAAAACTACATTGAACCCTATAATAGATTCGTAATGTAAAATGGCAACGTGAAAGTCTAATGAATGTGGAAAAAGTGATTGTATCTCCGACCATAACTCACCTAGAGCCCCTAGAGTGAGAAATAGCTAAAGACCAATAATTGTAACTCTAACCATGACTCACCTAGAGCCCCTAGAGTGAGAAATAGCTAAAGTCCAATTGTTTACAAGAACAATGAACCAAACCCTTCTAATATGACAATTTATAGGTTCACCCACTCTTCCTAGCTAATTAGCCAAAACTATGCCCGGAGAGCCCCTCCTAAAGCACAATCCTAACTCTAATTCACTCAAACCAATTCATGACATCAATTCATGACATGCAATTTCGACCTTCCAAAGACATACATACACAAATGGGATATTTGATTACAACTACTCCTACAATTAAGTTAATCTACTCCTAATCCCATCCATGAACACATATCAATTTCCAATCATCCATAAACATGCATTTCAAGATAAGAGATATATTCAATAACAATCAAGAATGAATCAAAACACAAATTGGATATAAAAACAACCACATATATATTGAGCACAAAATAGGTTTACAAATATTCCCAAGTGGGGATTACACATTCAAGAAAATAAGAAATACATAGAGAGTGAGAAATAGATACAACCCTTGAAGAAAACCTCTTCCAAGAGCTCCTTCCTTTGCTAGCTCGAAATTGACCAAAGCCCACTCCTATCTCTATGCAATCTACTCCTAAATGTGGTGGAAGATGTGTAGAAGGTGAGATGGGGAGCATCCATGGAGGAAAAATGTCCATGGATGCTCTTGGAAGCTTCTCTCTCTCTTATTTGGTGAAGCAATGAAGAAGAAGAAGAAGAAGAATAGGAAGTTTGTGGGGAGTGTGTTCTGATGGTTGAGAAGAGAATAAGGTGTTTATATAGTGTTGGGAGGTTAGGGCACGAATTGGGGATGAAAGGACGAAACTGTCCTTGAAATTCGCCCAAAAAATGACTTTCTGGAGTGATTCGGCGGTTTCATTCGGCGGCCTGGCTACCGTTTGAAGTAGCCGTTTAGACCTGACAGCCTTTCAGCGTTTTTAGCATCGCGCACCGTTACGGAAATGGGCATAACTTCCTGCAGAAAGCTCAGAATCACAATCTGTAAAATGTTCGGGAAACTAGACTTCCGGGGCTTTCCGAATATATAAAGATGTTCATGTGGTTCGATCTGAGAAGGAAGATATGATCTCCACAAGTTGTATGTTCTGCACGCGTATATACAATTTCAGCTCTTTTTGCTCCATTTTGCCTCCCAAACTTATCTTTAAGCTCAAAACCTTATTATAAGGAATATGTACCTACACAAGGCTCAAACAAAACATTATATACAAAAATACGTTCGAAAACGAGACAAACGATCGGAAATGGGGGACCTCAAATAGGTATAAAATAGTTCGATCGATAGTTTAGGTGATTGAACTTCAAACTCAAAGGCCCTTCCAAGACCTCAAGGGACAAGCACTCCAAATGTATACTTCTAGTGTTTAGTTTCCTTTGAAGAGACTTAGAATGCACACACACACTTAGCATACTTGCATTTGTGTGCATACTCTTCACATGTCACTTTGCACACTAGCACTTTGATTGATATATCTTGTTGTGTGTATATGTGCCTAGTAATTCGTTTCCCGACATTATTCGGAAACGTCCGCGCATGCACTAGAATGTGCTTGGTTTTACACGAAGACCGCCTATGGAGAATGCCTTTGGCTTCTCTTTGGTTTTCACCTATGTTGGTGATCAACGGTTATGATCGGCGGCCTGGCTGCCAAATGAAACCGTCGTTTGCATCCAGAAGTGTCTGGAGCAATTCTATGGTTATGATCGGCGGCCACAACCACCGTTCGAAACCGCCGTTCATACCTGATTGATTTAATCTCTCGGGTTTGATTCGGCGGTTGGATTGGTGGTTGCGAAACCGTCGAATGAAACCGCCGTTGATGCTCTGTTCTTCTCGGGCTCAATTTGACAATTGTAATCGTTGGTCTGGCTGCCGATTGAAACCGCCGATCGGTGCATTTCAGGGGCAAAATTGTCTTTTCACATGCCCTGTTCTTGATGTCTATAAATATCTCACTTTCTCATTATCTGAATAAATTCTTTTACTCCTTAGAACCCTAAACTTCAAAGAGAGATATTTGAGAGAAAATCAAATCAAGAACTCACCTTTAAACACTCAAATCAAATCCTTTTTGCATCAAATTTCATATTGCATCTTCTATGACTGTATAGAATGCACCCATGCATGGGTTTGTATCATCACAACTTGATTTGTAAGATTTTGATTAACTTCATCTTATTTTAGTATTTTACTATCAAGCCATTCTCTTTTAATTTACTTGTATGTTTTTGATCATATGATAAATACAATAATAGAGAATTGATTGTGATGAATTGATTGAGTGTTGTATTGTGATAGCTAATTAGGTTTTTGATTAATCTTGATTAGCTAAGCTATTTGACATGTCATCTAGCTTTTAATATCTAGGATTGAATTAATTGCATATCATTATCCTAGGTAAGCATTTAGAGTAACCTAGCTCTAAATTGCATTTTGAGTATTTTACATGTTCACATAGGTTGCATTAACTCTTAATTAAGATTTAAGACTTGGGGCTAAGATTGCTTAGGCCTTAAGCAATTAGGACTAGAGCCACTTTTAAAGGCCCGCGTGGTAGAAGTGGGGGGTTATTGACTGGAGTGTTAGATGAGGTCTACATAGGTTGTAAACTCCATTTTAATTAGTGGATTTCGAGGTTCGAGTGTGGCGCACTAAACAGCCCGTGGTTTTTCCCAGCGGTTGGGTTTCCACGTATACATCATGTGTTATTTAAATTCCGCACTATATTACACTTGTTTGTCTTTTTGACTAGTAGGGGCATTTTCATAAAATTGACTTGCATGCGAAAATTTGGGTAATAAAGCTTAAAATCTATTCACCCCCTAGATATATTTATCATACACACCGAGCGTTCATTATTTCTTTCAATGACCATCTAATCCACAAAAATGACATATATGAATAAAATAAGGAATCATACCTTGTCCTTGTGCATGCATGGGAGCTTGTCCATCTCTTTGTGGTTGAGTAGGTTCAATCCATCTTCGTTGTTGAACCGGTCTAACTTGCTTCCTAGCTTGAGGTTGCATGATTGGTCTCTTTCCTTTGTGAGCCAACAGTGGAGGAATGTTAGCTTGAGGGACCCTAGAGGGTTGAGCTAAAGGTTGCCTTCTTGGCACCAACTTCACTTGTGCATTCTTTGAACATTGTCCGAGTTCTAACTTCTTCCTAGGAGTTTGCACGAATGAAGCTTCTTCGTTCCCCAAACTCTTGACAAACACGGTCTTGTTAGAGGTTGAGATCTTCTTGCCATCTTCATACCTAAGACCCCTCTTGTCACACGGACTCTTTCCAACACCAAGTATATGGTCAAGCTTCTTCGTGCTAGAATCCATCCTAGTCATAGACTCTTTTACTTCTTCAAGCTCCCTCTTAAGCCCTTCTTCATTCCTCTTAGATAAGTATAACTCCATACTTAGCTTATCTTCAATTTTCTTGAGTCTTTCCACATGTTCACTTAAGTGGTCATTATGAGATGAAAGTTCAAGATTTTCTTCTCTCAATCTTTGAATCTTTCTCGTGCTCTTGATTGCTAAATCATTAAACTCGGCATGGTATTTAGCAAGCACCTTTTTCTCCACAAATCCATTTATGGAGTTAGAAGAGGAATCACTTTCTTCTTCACTTGAGTCATTTTCCTCTTCATTTTCTTCCTCTCTTTCACTAGCACTTTTGCTTTTGTGAGAGGAGACAAAAGCTAGAAGGTTAGCCATGAGCTTTTCATCATCCGAAGACCCATCACCCTTATTGGAGTCATCACTACTTCCACTCCAAGTGGTGATGAGTCGTCGTTGGTACTCAACAAAATGATTGTTTTTAAAATGTGTTCGTGTTGAAAACCGATTTCACCACTTAGATATAAAATTAGTAAAGTGGCAAGTAGGATTCATTCCATAGGGAATTAGAGTGATAGTTGAATAAATTAACAACTCTTATATGCAATAAAATAAAACATAAGCAATGGATGGTTGAATGGTTTGTCAAGCCATCAAACATACATGTAAAATAAACCTAATAAACTAATAAAATAGATAGAAATCTAGATAAGAGATATATGGGGAAAACAATTAATAGAATTGCTAGGGAATTAATGGGATCACAAGTGGATTACGGGAAATGCTTCTCAAGCTACCTTAACGAACCAACCTCATAGATGTTAACCAATTGAATTCTAGGATGTGTTTAGACCATTACTATGAACCCTAAACAACTTTCCACCGCAATGCTTAACCGATTAAAGAGAGGGGGTCACGGCGGAATCGGTTTGTTATAATTAACGGTTTAGATAATCGCGGTTGATATACCCTCCGACGATCTATCCTAGTCACTATGTTCTCAATCCATCAAGTTTGTCAATCCAATCAAGATTATATAACAAATTATCCTAAGCAAGAGTATAATCAACTAGTGGATATACATGTCAATTATATAATGCATAGAATCTAATTATAAAATGAATAGAACACAAATAGAGATTAAATATATATAAAGCTTAAGCAAAACCCAATCCAAATGTTCTCACATAAAAATCCCTAGAAAGGGGGTTTAATTGCACATATTACAACCAAAGGGAAGGCAAGTAAAAGATTAGGAAATCACCCTTGGGTCTCCTTTTGTAAGCTTGATCCTTTCCTTGCCTTTGATGCTCCTTGTGCAAAGAGTGGATGATGAGGATGTGTCTAGATAGGTGAAGTCAAATGGGAAGTGACTAAGGAGATTTGTGAAGAAGATGGGAAGAATAGGAATGATTTGGGGAAGGTAATCTAGATATTTAGATTTGGTAGAGGAGAAGTGGAGGGATTAGGAATGGTAGAAAGGAGGTTTCTTGGTTGTCAAGAATGGCCAAGAGTTGTTTAAAAGAGGAAAATAGTGATGAATTTATAGGATTTTCAAATTAAGTCTCGGGTGGCAAATTACCAAAACAGCCCTTCTAGATGGCAAATTACCATTTAGTCCAACAGAGGGGTGCATATTGTAATTTGCACACCTAATCAGATGAGCACAGGTAAGAGGTCGCTACTTTTCAAATGGCGACGGATCCGGTGATGAAAGTGGCGACACCATCAGGTGCCAAAACACACTCACTGTCGCTATGGCGACATCGAAAGACCAAATGGCGACAAGAGAGGGATATGTGGCGACCAAAGGGGCAAGGGAGGCGTGATTGGCGGTCATTATTCTGATCGATTTAGGCGTCGGTAAACTTATTAGTAGGCCACCGTTAACTTCACCGTCCGTTTGGGTCGGATTGTGGCCGGCGGTAGGTCGGATAAGGTGGTCTTTCAAGTGGCAGTGGCTTTGGCTTTAGGGTTTGGAGAAGCTTGAATGTCTGGTATGCACGCTAGGAAGAAGAAGGTGAATAGGAGAAATGGGGTGCATTTTGCAATAAGGTGGGGTGCACACAACAGTTCTTCTTTGTGTCTCCATTGGGGTATGTTTAGAGGCAGGCTGGGGTGCGTTTAGAGGCCTAAGCTTGCCTTTTAAATGCACCATTTCATTAAAGGGCAACGTGGGCTGCATGTGGGGTGCGCTTAGCACTTGTCTAGGGTGCAATCAGAGGCCCAATACCCTTCACATAGCCAAAACGCACCGAATCACTGTGGTGACGTGGCGCGCTCGCCTACTTTGCATGGCGAATTGCAATTCAGCCCCTGATCTCTTCCATATCTGCAATATCTTCAATCTTCCTTCAATAATTACACTTTTACCCCTATTTCTCCAATATTACTTCAATGTCCCTGAACTCTGTAAATACCTGAAAACACTTAATTTACACCATTAAAACACGGGATAATGCTTGAGAATCAAGCAAAAGGGGAAGGAAGTGAGAGCCAAAATCGTACCAATTTTGGTCCGATCAAGTGGCGGCCATCACTTTTCCCTTTTTCTTCTCATTGTGATTTACACATTCGGGGGCTAAGTGACCTATCCCACCACACTCAAAGCATCGAACCCCTTTCCTTTCGGTCTTCTCTTTCCTAGGCTCAAACTTGTTGTAGTGTAAGGGTTCCCATTCTTTGATTGGCTTATTTCGTGGACAAACCACATGTTGGGGTTAATTGTGTAAGGGTAGTTTAGGAGTTTGAGAATCTAGCTTAAAGGCCCTTTCAAGACCTCAAGGGACAAGCACGCCAAAGGTATAATCTCTAGTGCTTAGTTCTTTCTTTGAAGAGATTTAGATTGCACACACTCACTTAGCATTCTTGCATTTGTGTGCATACTCTTCACATGTCACATTTCACACTTGCACTTTAAAGTTGTATTTTGTGTGTGTTTATGTGTCTTGTAATTCGTTTCCCGATTGTAAGGATTCCCGTTTTGTTGATTGGCTTATTTCGTGGTTAAACCACATGTTGGGGTTTTGAATGTAAGGGTAGTCTAAGTGTTTAAGGTTGAAGTTCAAAGGCCCTTCCATGACTTCAAGATACAAGCACGCCAAAGGTATGATCTCTTATGCTTGGTTTTCTTTGAAGAGAATTAGTAGCACACACACACTTAGCATTCTTGCTATGATTGCATATTTGCTTATTTTTGTGTGCATACTCTTCACATGTCACTTTACACACTAGCACTTTGGTTGATATATCTTGTTGTGTGTATATGTGCTTTATAATTCATTTCCCGACATTGTTCGGAAACGTCCGTGCTTGCACTAATGAGTGCTTGGTTTCGCGCGAAGACCGCCTATGGAGAATGCCCTTGGCTTCTCCTTGGTTTTCACCATTGTTGGTGATCAACGGTTATGATCGGCAGCCTGGCCGCCGAATTAAACCGCCGTTTCAGTCCAGATTGGTCTGAAGCAATTATGCGGTCAATATCGGTGGTCACGACCGCCGTTCGAAACCGCCATTCATACCTGATCGATTTTAATCTCTCGGTCTAATTCGGCGGTTGGATTGGCGGTCACGAAACCACCGAATGAAACCGCCGTTGATGCTCTGTTCTTCACGAGCTCAATTCGACGGTCGTGATCGGCGGCCTAGCCGCCGATTGAAACCGCCGAACGGTGCGTTTCAGGGGCAAAATTGTCTTTTCACATGCCCAATTCTTGATGTCTATAAATATCTTATTTTCTCATTCTCTGATTAAGTTCTTTGAGACCTTAGAACCCTAAACTTTCAAGAGAGATTTTTGAGAAAAAATCAAATCAAGAACTCAACTTTAAACACTCAAATCAAATCCCTTTTGCATCAAATTTCATATTTGATCTTCTATGCCTTCATAGAATTGATACATGCATGGTTTTGAATCATCACATCTTATTTGGTATGTTCTTCACTAATTTCATATTACTTTAGTGTTTTTCATATTAATACATCTCTTTAATTACTTGTATGCTTTTGATTATATGCTAGATACAAGTTAGAGATTATTTGTGATGAAAATGATTGAGTGTTGATTGTGATAGCTAATTAGGTTTTTAATTAATCTTGATTAGCTAAGCTATTTGACATGTCATCTAGCCATTTATATCTAGGATTGTTTTAATTGCAAAATCATTATCCTAGATAAGCATATAGAGTAACCTAGCTCTAATTTGCATTTTGAATATTCATACATATTCACTTAGGTTGTTTCTCTTCATTGAGAAGTAAGTCTTGGGGCTAAGAGTGCTTAGGCCTCAAGCAAATTGGAATAGGGTTGCTAATAAAGGCCCGCTGGGTAGAAGTGAGGGGTTACAGACCGGAGTGTTAGACGAGGTCTACATAGGTTGTAAACTTCATTTCAATTAGTGATTTCGAGTTCCGAGTGTGGCGCACTATACAGCCCGTGGTTTTTCCCAGTGGTTGGGTTTCCACGTATACATCAAGTGTTATTTAAATTCCGCACTATATTACACATGCTTGTATTTTTGACTAGTAGGGGTATTTTCATAAAATTGACTTGCATGCGAAAATTGGGTAACAATAGTTAAAATCTATTCACCCCCCTTCTAGATTACATATTTAGAACACACCGATATTGTACGGAAACGTCCGCGCATGCACTAGTATGTGCTTAGTTTGCGTGAAGACCGCCTATGGAGAATGCCCTTGGCTTCTCCTTTAATTTCACCCATTTGGTGAAACGGCGGTTATGATCGGTGGCCTGGCCGCCGAATGAAACCACCGTTTGAGTCCAGAGACCTCTGGATCAATTCTGCGGTAATGATCGGCGGCCACGACCGTCGTTCGAAACTGTCGATCATACATGACTGATTTAATCTCTCGGGTTTGATTCTGCGATTGGTTCGGCGGTTTCGAAACAGCCGAATGAAACCGCTGATGATGCTCTATTCTTCTCGGGCTCAATTCGGCAGTTGTAATCGGCAGCCTGGCCGCCGATTGAAACCGCCGATCGGTGCGTTTCAGGGGCAAACTTGTCTTTTCACATGCTCTGTTTTTCATGCCTATAAATACATCACTTTCTCTTGTTCTGATTGTGACTCTTTAATCATCAAGAACCCTACTTTTAAAAGAGAGTTTTTTAAGAGAGAAAGCAATCAAGTTTGCTCATTTAAACACTCAAACCAAAATTCATATGCATCAAAATTCATCTAGCATATTCTAGCATATCTAGGATGCTTGATTGCATGGGTCTTTCATCATCACACTTGTTTATCACATATAATTAGTGTTTTATTTATTATGGCATCTCTTTTATTACTTGATTGTTCTTAGATTAGATTCTAATATTCAAGATAGAGATTGTTGCGTTGATTTGATTGAGTGTTGTATTGTGATAGATATCTAGGTTTTTATAATCTATGATTATCTAAGCTATTTGACATGTTATTTAGCTCTTAATATCTAGGATTGCTTTTATTGTAAAATCATCATCTTAGATAAGCATATAGGGTTCCCTTGCTCTATGTTGCATTTTGGATATTCACATATTCACTTAGGGTGTTAATCTCTTCTTAGAGAATTGAGTCTTGTGTTGTGACCGGGATTAGGTTGTAATTTTATCACATTTAGTGGATTCGAGGTTCGTGTGTGGCTCACAAAACAGCCCGTGGTTTTTCCTGTGAGGGTTTCCACGTAAACATCAAGTGTGATTTACATTCTGCACCATATTACACTATGTCTTTTTGACTAATTAGGGGCATTTTCGTAAAATTGACTTGTATGCGAAAAATTGGGTAATAACGATTAAAATCTATTCACCTCCCCTCTAGATTAATATTTAACACACCGTGAGAACTTTCAATTGGTATCAGAGCGGGTTCCTAGATATACTTAGGTGATCCTTGCTTATTTTGGTGTGTTTTTGCATTTGTGTGATTTTTGTTCATTCATACATTTTGCATACATTTCATTTCATTCATATTTTACAATGAGTGGAAACGGTGGCAACAACGAGGGGGCTTTTAGCACGAGACCTCCTCTTCTCACCGGATTGAACTATTCCCAATGGAAAGGGACGATGGAATCCTACATATGTCAAATTCACGACCGTGCATGAATGGCGATGGAAGATGGATATGATCTACCTGTTAGGATTATGCTCAATAGCAAGAGTGTAATATTGTAATTGACAATCTTTTTCATATTAATAAAGCGATTTCTGGTTTAACAAATCTTATAGCATTTATAGTTTAATATTATAATTGTCAAAAGTAAATAATCATAAGGTCTAAAGACTATGAGAAAAGAAGAATTGTTCGTACATCTGGATATGTATGAGGAAGACACAATTCTTTAGTTAGTCTTGAATAATGTTCACAACTTAAGTTAAAGGTTGGGCACCTTTATCTTGTTAAAGTTGTAGAATTCTTTTGCTAGCATTTGAGTGGGATCAAATGAGTTATGATGAGTCTAAAATCATCGGAGGGTCTTCGAGTAAAAGAATCTAGTGCACTGGGTACATTGAACAAGATCACAATGAAAAGCTTTTATCTAGAACCGTCAATAGATAATAGTCTTTTCATTATCAGGACAATCGGAGAGTCTATCTTAATCCTGAGATAAATGATGGACTTATGGTTGCAAGTGGTATCATTTGAGTTATCAATGAGTACGATTATATAGCATAGTCTATCCTCGATAGTTTGGTGATATTCATGTAGGGAAAAATACCGTAGTACACGCAGCGGAAGCGAGACTAAAAATAAATTTAGTATGTTTTAAAATTTTTCCTTTTTATGAACCTTAACCCCTTTAATTAATTAACCATATATAAAGTAACAAAAGTTGAATACCTTTTGTCGCGTGATCCGATTGACTTACGTCGATGGTAATCCGCAAGATCTTCAATCCTAGCACGAACGTGAATCACCTAGGAGCGTGGTCTCCCTTTTTCTTTGAATTGCAAACCTGAGAATGGACAAACAAACTTTTCTTTTTCTTTTGTTAGTCACAAAACAATCAAAAGAATACAAAGATTATTCCGGTCACTTTTGAGTTCTCAATCTAATGATCGAAACTCGCATGAACCTAATTCGATGTTGTACACACAAGCTTATTGATGAACAAGCAATTAGTGTACCATCAAAAGAATAATCTTTTTCTTTTCTTTTATGTTTTAGTAGAATAAAATCTAATACTTTTCTATGAGTTTAGAAGAAGAAGAAAATTGAATCAATCAACAAGTAGGGTGGCCGAATTCTATAACAAGTGTTATATAGGGTGGCCGAAATTTTTCTCCTCTTCCTTTTAGGGTTGGCCGAAATCTCCATGTGGTCCAATTAGGGTTGCCAAATTTCCTCTACAAAAAAGGATTTGTGTTGTACCCTAATTCACATGTTAATTAGACTCCTAACCCTAATTCAACTCATAAGTATTTTTATTCTTTTATTGACTTAATAAAAGACTTTCCTATTTGATTAAATTAATAAAAATTATTATTTATTTTCTTACCAAATAAGTCTTTTACTTTTAATATACTACTACCAATAGTATATCTCTAGGAAATATATTTCCTGATCAGAAAAATATTTGTTTCTTAATTAAACAATTAATTAATAAATTAATTAATTCTTATTTAATTAAACAATGAAACAAAATAATATATTAGGCTAATCTATTAACCTTGCCGCCCCACATGTATAAAAATGGGCCATATATTATTTTCTTATTTCATTTAATCCATTGGACTTTAAATAAAAAGCCCACATGCCATTCATTAATATATAAATATAATTGAGCAGCCCATTAAATAATTAATGTGTAAATTATATTCTTAATATATTAAATGCAATTCTAGATGGACCCTTAAATTGGTCCGGTAGAATATATCAAGTGATCCATGCAAGTCTGTGTAGATTGGGGATCTTGGTGGGCTATCTAAATTTAAGCTTCAATAGACACAACCTAATCACAATAAACAAATGATTCACTTAGGTCCGATCCATTAATTTTAACTCATTCCACTAAAGAGCTAAAATTGAACTCTTAAATAAAGATAGAAAAAGAAGATGTTCCTCTTTCATAACCCTAGACAATCATATTGGAGATAGTGTATCCTCGTGATTAATATCAGTAATCGCCAAGAGTTCATAGACCGCCTATAACTCTCCAAGTTACCATATTTACTCATATGACCACGTTTTGAACTTGGATATTTTGACTTGTCCAGAAGCCATGTTTTCAATAGTCACTATCGAAAACTCAACGTTGAGATTTAATATCCAATTACCTCAAAACATCCATATGATGATATTATACTCTCATTTAATAAATGGAGCCACGATGTCCATATCTATAAATGAAGTCCTCTATCGATTAACAAATGAATATCACCAAACTATCGAGGATAGACTATGCTATATAATCGTACTCATTGATAACTCAAATGATATCACTTGCAACCATAAGTCCATCATTTATCTCAGGATTAAGATAGACTCTCCGATTGTCCTGATAATGAAAAGACTATTATCTATTGACGGTTCTAGATAAAGCTTTTCATTGTGATCCAGTTCAATGCACCCAGTGCACTAGATTCTTTTGCTCGAAGACACTCCGATGATTTTAGACTCATCATATTTCATTTGATCCCACTCAAATGCTAGCATAAGAATTCTACAACTTTAACAAGATAAAGGTGCCCAACCTTTAACTTAAGTTGTGAACATTATTCAAGACTAACTAAAGAATTGTGTCTACCACATACATATCCAGATGTACGAACAATTCTTCTTTTCTCATAGTCTTTAGACCTTATGATTATTTACTTTGACAATTATATTATTAAACTATAAATGCTATAAGATTTGTTAAACCAGAAATCACTTTATTAATATGAAAAAGATTGTTAATTACAATATTACACTCTTGCTATTGAGCATAATCCTAACAATTCATTTGTTAATCGATAGAGGACTTCATTTATAGATATGGACATCGTGGCTCCATTTATTAAATGAGAGTATAATATCATCATATGGATGTTTTGAGGTAATTGGATATTAAATCTCAACGTTGAGTTTTCGATAGTGACTATTGAAAACATGGCTTCTGGACAAGTCAAAATATCCAAGTTCAAAATGTGGTCATATGAGTAAATATGGTAACTTGGAGAGTTATAGGCGGTCTATGAACTCTTGGCGATTTCTGATATTAATCACGAGGATACGCTATCTCCAATATGATTGTCTAGGGTATGAATGAGGAACATCTTCTTATTCTATCTTTATTTAAGAGTTCAATTTTAGCTCTTTAGTGGAATGAGTTAAAATTAATGGATCGGACCTAAGTGAATCATTTGTTGATTGTGATTAGGTTATGTCTATTGAAGTTTAAATTTAGATAGCCTGCTAAGATCCCCAATCCACACGGACTTGCATGGATCACTTGATATATTCTACCTGACCAATTTATGGGTCCATCTAGAATTGTATTTAATATATTAAGAATATAATTTGCACATTATTTATTTAATGGGCTGATCAGTTATATTAATATATTAATGAAAGGCATGTGGGCTTGTTTCTTTTAGTAAGAATGGGTCTGGTTCACATGTGGACTTTTTAATTAAAGTCTAATGGATTAAATAAAATAAGAAAATAATATTAAGCCCATATATGTATAAGGTGGGCGGCAAGACTAGTCTTGTAGTCTAAAATATTATTTTATTTTGTTATTTGATTAAATGAGAATTAATTAATTTATTAATTAATTATTTAATTAAGAAACAAAATCTTTTTCTGATCAGGAAATATGTTTCCTAGAATTATACTATTGGTAGTAGTATGCTAAAAGTAAAAGACTTGTTTGGTAAGAAAATAAATAATTAGGTTTATTTATTTAATCAAATAGGAAGTCTTTTAATTTAGTCATAATCTAATACTACACTATAGAGTTGGATTAGGGTTTGGATTCTCAAGAGTGGTAGGAGTTTTGGTAAAACCTAAATCCTCTTGGAGTGAGGATTTCGGTCACCTACAAACTCCTACACTAGAGGATGCGGCAACCCTAAAAGAAAATAGAGTGGAATTTCGGTCACCCTATATAAGTGAAGAGATGAAATTCGGCCACCCTACTTGCTTGGCTTGAGAATTATTTCTTTCGCTTAGAAAATAAATCCTACTCTAGTGATTAGTGTGTGTTGAATTCGGCCAAGACAAAAAGAGAGAAGAGATTATTCTATTTTTGATAGTACACTAATTGCTTATACATCAATAGGCTTGTGTGTACAACTTCGAATAAGGTTCACGCGAGTTTCGATCATTAGATTAAGAACTCAAAAGTGACTGGAATAATCTTTGTAGTCTTTTGGATGTTTTGTGACTAACATTAAGAAAAAGAGATTTTGTTTATCCATCCTCAGGTAGGCAATTCAAAGAAAAGGGAGACCACGCTCCTAGGTGATTCACGTTCGCGCTAGGATTGAAGATCTTGTGGATTACCATCGACACAAGTCAATCGGATCACGCGACAAAAGGTATTATACTTTTATTAGTTCATATATATGTTTAATTAATTTAAAGGGTTAAGGTTCATCAAAGGAAAAATTTTAAACTGTACTAAAACCCCTTTTTAGTCTCGCTTTCGCTGTGTTGACCGTATTTTTCCCTACATTACCCATGATGACTCCTACGGGTGGAGGAGTAGAAGTATTGAAGCCTAAGGCGCAATGGAACGCGCAAGAGTTTGAGGCTTCAAAGTGGAATAGGAAGGCGATGCACGCCATCCTTTGTGCAATGGATGAAAATCAGTATAAGCTAATTCAGAATACTCAAATCGTGAAAGTGGCTTGAGACATCTTACAAGTTGCACATGAAGGAACCGAGGTGGTGAAGGAATCCAAGCTTCAAGTCCTCCAAACTCAATTCGAGTTACTTAGGATGGGAGAGGATGAATGCTTTAATGATTTCGAAATCAAATTAATGGATATCGTTAATCAAAGTCACCAACTCAGAGACCTGTATTCGGATAGGAGAGTTAAGCAGAAAATTATGAGGTCTCTCCCCAATAGGTTTGAATCTAAGGTAACGGCTTTAGAAGAAAATAGTGGATATAAGGATATGAAGCCGAGTGAGGTGATTGGGAGACTTCTAGCTTATGAATCTAGGAAGGGTCCTATCTCCACACCTCCTAAAAGGCAAAAAGGAATTGCTTTGAAAGCCTTCAAGGATGAAATGGAGGCAAAGAAGAATGACTCGGATGAAGACCTTGCATTATTTATGAAGAGATTCAAGAGGGTCATGAAGTTTAGGAAAAAAGACTTTGGTTCCAAAGGTTAAAACTTCAAGAAAAAGGGTTCTTATAACATGTTTGAGCCTAGGAAAGAGAAGACCGAAAGGAAAAGGGTCCGATGCTTTGAGTGTGGTGGGATAGGTTACTTTGCCCCCGAATGTGCAAATCACAATGAAAAGAAAAAGGGATAAGTGATGGCCGCCACTTGTATTGAAAGTAGTGATGACTCCAATGAGGGAGATGAGTCTTCGGATGATGAAGAGCTCATAGCTAACCTCCTAGCTTTTGCCTCCTCTCACAAAAGCAAAAGTGCTAGTGAAAGAGAGGAAGAGAGTCAAGAGGAAAATGACTCAAGTGAAGAAGAAAGTGATTCCTCTTCTAACTCCATAAATGGATTTGTGGAGAAAAAGGTGCATGCGAAATATCATGCCGAGTTTAATGATTTAGCAATCAAAATCATGAGAAAGATTCAAAGATTGGGAGAAGAAAATCTTGAACTTTCATCTCATAATGACCACTTAAGTGAACAAGTGGAAAGACTCAAGAAAATTGAAGATAAACTAAGTATGGATTTAGACTTATCTAAGAGGAATGAAGAAAGGCTTAAGAGGGAGCTTGAAGAAGTAAAAAAGTCTATGACTATGATGGATTCTAGCACCAAGAAGCTTGACCATATACTTGGTGTTGGAAAGAGTCCGTGTGACAAGAGGGGTCTTGGGTATGAAGATGGCAAGAAGATCTCAACCTCTAACAAGACCGTGTTTGTCAAGAGTTTGGGGAACGAAGAAGCTTCATTCGTGCAAACTCCTAGGAAGAAGTTAGAACTAGGACAATGTGCAAAGAATGCACAAGTGAAGTTGGTGCCAAGTAGGCAACCTCAAGCTCAACCCACTAGGGTCCCTCAAGCCAACATTCCTCCTTAATTGGCTCACAAAGGAAAGAGACCAATCATGCAACCTCAAGCTAGGAAGCAAGTTAGACCGGTTCAACAACGAAGATGGATTGAACCCACTCAACCACAAAGACATGGACAAGCTCCCATGCATGCACAAGGACAAGGTATGATTCCTTATTTTATTCCTATTTATCATTTTTGTGGATTTGATGGTCATATTAGACCAAATTGCTTTCGATATATTAAAATGTATAGAACACGAAGCATGATTGAATAGAGAAAGAATAGAGCCAAGATGCATGTTCCTAGGAATGATAAAATTGTTAGGATTATGCTCAATAGCAAAAGTGTAATATTGTAATTAACAATCTTTTTCATATTAATAAAGTGATTTCTAGTTTAACAAATCTTATAGCATTTATAGTTTAATATTATAATTGTCAAAGAAAATAATCATAAGGTCTAAAGACTATGAGAAAAGAAGAATTGTTCGTACATCTGGATATGTATGTGGTAGACACAATTCTTTAGTTAGTCTTGAATATTGTTCACAACTTAAGTTAAAGGTTGGGCACCTTTATCTTGTTAAAGTTGTAGAATTCTTTTGCTAGCATTTGAGTGGGATCAAATGAGATATGATGAGTCTAAAATCATCAGAGTGTTTTCGAGCAAAAGAATCTAATGCACTGGGTACATTGAACAGGATCACAATGAAAAGCTTTTATCTAGAACCGTCAATAGATAATAGTCTTTTCATTATCAGGACAATCGGAGAGTCTATCTTAATCCTGAGATAAATGATGGACTTATGGTTGCAAGTGATATCATTTGAGTTATCAATGAGTACGATTATATAGCATAGTCTATCCTCGATAGTTTGGTGATATTCATTTGTTAATCGATAGAGGACTTCATTTATAAATATGGACATCGTGGCTCCATTTATTAAATGAGAGTATAATATCATCATATGGATGTTTTGAGGTAATTGGATATTAAATCTCAACGTTGAGTTTTCGATAGTGTCTATTGAAAACATGGCTTCTGGACAAGTCAAAATATCCAAGTTCAAAACGTGGTCATATGAGTAAATATGATAACTTGGAGAGTTATAGGCGGTCTATGAACTCTTGGCGATTACTGATATTAATCACGAGGATACACTATCTCCAATATGATTGTCTAGGGTTATGAAAGAGGAACATCTTCCTTTTCTATCTTTATTTAAGAGTTCAATTTTAGCTCTTTAGTGGAATGAGTTAAAATTAATGGATCGGACCTAAGTGAATCATTTGTTAATTGTGATTAGGTTGTGTCTATTGAAGCTTAAATTTAGAAAGCCCGCCAAGATCCCCAATCCACACGGACTTGCATGGATCACTTGATATATTCTACCGGACCAATTTATGGGTCCATCTAGAATTGCATTTAATATATTAAGAATATAATTTGCACATTAATTATTTAATGGGCTGCTCAATTATATTTATATATTAATGAAAGGCATGTGGGCTTGTTTCTTTTAGTAAGAATGGGTCTGGTTCACATGTGGGCTTTTTATTTAAATTCCAATGGATTAAATGAAATAAGAAAATAATATATGGCCCATTTTATACAAGTGGGGCGGCAAGGTTAAAATATTAGCCTAACATATTATTTTGTTTCATTGTTTAATTAAATAAGAATTAATTTATTTATTATTTAATTGTTTAATTAAAAAACAAATCTTTTTCTGATCAGGAAATATATTTCCTAGAGTTATACTAAAAGTAAAATACTTGTTTGATAAGTAAAATACTTGTTTGATAAGAAAAATAAATAATTAAGTTTATTTATTTAATCAAATAAGAAGTCTTTTTATTTAGTCAATAAAAGAATAAAAATACTTATGAGTTGGATTAGGGTTAGAAGTCTGAAAGTTGATGTGTATTAGGGTGCAACACAAATCCTTTTTTGGAGGGGATTTGCGGCAACCCTAATTGAATCAAGGTAGATTTTCGGCAACCCTAAATGAAAGAGGAAGTTAAATTCGGCCACCCTATATAATACTACATATAGAATTCGGCCACCTCCTCTAAGGCTTGGTTGATTCAATTTTCTTCTTCTTCTAAACTCATAGACAAGTATTTGATTATTCTACTAAGACATAAAAGAGAGAAGAAATTATTCTTTTGATGGTACACTAATTGCTTGTTCATCAATAAGCTTGTGTGTACAACATCGAATTAGGTTCACGCGAGTTTCGATCATTAGATTGAGAACTCAAAAGTGACCGGAATAATTTTTGTATTCTTTTGATTGTTTTAAGACTGACAAAGAAAAATAAAAGTTTGTTTGTCCATTCTCAGGTTTGCAATTCAAAGAAAAGGGAGACCACGCTCCTAGGTGATTCACGTTCGTACTAGGATTGAAGATCTTGCGGATTACCATCGACGTAAGTCAATTGGATCACGCGACAAAAGGTATTCAACTTTTGTTACTTTATATATGGTTAATTAATTTAAAGGGTTAAGGTTCATAAAAAGGAAAGATTTTAAAACATACTAAATCTATTTTTAGTCTCGCTTCCGCTGCGTGTACTACGATATTTTTCCCTACAATAATTGATGTGCATGATCCTAGGATAACTAGAGCCCATGTACCATAGACCACTAAGAAAGCTAATATTGTTTCTAGGTGGATTAGAAAGAATGAAAATGTTTGCCATGTTGCTCAAATAGCCTTGAAGGCAAATTCTTCTAATTTTTGGTATTTGGATAGTGGGTGCTCTAGGCACATGACGGGAAACAAGAGTTTCTTTGAGACTCTTGCTATGGAGGAAGGAGGATATGTCACTTTTGGTGATGGATCCAAAAAGAAAGTTGTAGGGAAAGGAACCATTTTCGTTCCCGGTTTACCCTCCTTATCTAATGCTTTGTTTGTTGATGGCTTGAAAGTCAATTTAATAAGCATTTCTCATCTTAGTGATGAAGGCTATTCCGTCATGTTTAGTAAAAATGATTGCTCTATCCTAAAGCCCGATGGACAAACCTTGTTGAAAGGAATGAGATCTAGTGACAATTGTTATTGTCTTGAAGCTAGAATAGTCTCAAACAATGTGTCCATGGATGAGCAAATAGAGTTGTGGCATGAAAGACTTGGCCACATGAACTTTAGGGATTTACGAACCCTTGGAAAGTTCAATTGTGTGCGTGGCCTCCCTAAGCTTGGGAAGAAAGCCAATGGTGTTTTTGGACCTTGCCAACAAGGAAAACAAACCAAAAGCATGCATAAAAAGGGCAAGTATCTTTCCACCAAGGAGCCCCTAGAGCTTCTCCACATAGATCTAATGGGTCATATGCAAACCGAGAGTTTAGGTGGAAAGAGATACATTTTTGTTTGTGTAGATGATTTCTCTAGGTTCACATGGACATACTTTCTTAGAGAAAAATCCGAAACTTTCATTAGAGAGCTTGTTGAGAATAAATGCATAGTACTTGAACATGTAGGTACTAATGATCAACTTGCGGACTTATTTACTAAACCCTTAGATTCTACTCGATTTAAAACACTTAGTAGATCTATTGGGATATGTCTTGTGGAGTGATGTGATTTGTGATTGACCCCATATGGGGAACTCAAGCAAAGAGAGCTATTTTGCATTCTTGTCACTTGCAAAAATTTGAAATATCTTATGCCTCTTCTTTTAATTGCTTGAGTAAGCTTGGTTGCACATATGTATATATGTTTTTAATTCAATAAGTGTGAACCTTGCTTGTTTATAATCCATGTCATACTTATGTTCAAACATGCATTTTTGGACTAGGAGATTTACATAGGAAGTATGATTTGAATGACCTATAGTTATCTCCATAACATGATGATTCTTTTATAACATGCTTGACAAATGAAAAAGCATGAAATTCATATAACATGCTCAAATGAAAAAGCATGAATTGATGATTGCAATATAAATGTAAAACTTGTGTGAAAAAGACTTATGAGACTCAAAATGAATAAAGGATCTTGTATCCATTCAAAAGACCTAAAAAATCCAAATGTCTCTCTTTCTTTATTAGTTGAACATGGTGACTATCATATGGATATCTTATCCGGAAAAATCAAATAGGGTGCAAAGTCGCTTGTAAGGATTCCCTTTCTTTGATTAGCTTATTTCGTGGACAAACCACGTGTTGGGGTTTATTGTGTATGGGTAGTTTAGGTGATTGAACTTTAAGCTCGAAGACCCTTTCAAGTCCTCAAGGGACAAGCACACTAAAGGTATAACTCTAGTGCTTGGTTTTCTTTGAAAAGATTTAGATTGCACACACTCACTTAGCATTCTTGCATTTGTGTGCTTTCTCTTCACATGTCACATTTCACACTTGCACTTATATGTTATATTTTGTTGTGTGTATTTGTGTCTTGTAATTCGTTTCCCGATAGTATTCGGAAACGTCCGCGCATGCACTAGAATGTGCTTGGTTTTATGCGAAGACCGCCTACGGAGAATGCCCTGGGCTTCTCCTTGGTTTTCACCTATATTGGTGATCGGCGGTTATGATCGGCGGCCTGGCCACTGAATGAAACCGCCGTTTGCTTCCAGAAGTGTCTGGAGCAATTCTACGGTTATGATCGACGGTCAAGACCGCCATTTGAAACCGCCGTTCAGACCTGATTGATTTTATCTCTTGGTTTGATTCAACGGTTGAATCGGCGGTTTCGAAACCGCCGTTCATACCTGAATGATTTAATCTCTCGGTTTGATTCAGCGATTAGATCGGTGGTCACAAAACCGCCGTTGTTCCCCTGTTCTTCTCGGGTTCAATTCGGTGGTTATAATCGGCGGCCTGGTCGGCGGTTATAATCGGCGGCCTGGCCGCCGATTGAAACCACCGATCGGTGCATTTCAGGGGCAAACTTATCTTTTCACATGCTCTGTTTTTCATGCCTATAAATACATCACTTTCTCTTGTTCTGAGTGTGACTCTTTAATCAGCAAGAACCCTAGAAATTTTTAAGAGAGAAAGCAACCAAGTTTTCTCATTTTAACACTCAAACCAAAATTCATTTGCATCAAAGTTCATCTAGCATTCTCTAGCATATCTAGGATGATTGCTTGCATGGGTCTTTTATCATCACACTTGCTTTAGTAAGTTTTTCACTATTATCATATATAATTAGTGTTTTATTTATTATGGCATCTCTTTTATTACTTGATTGTTCTTAGATTGAATTCTAATATTCAAGATAGAGATTGTTGTGTTGATTTGATTGAGTGTTGTTTTGTGATAGATATCTAGGTTTCTATAATCTATGATTATCTAAGCTAATTGACATGTCATTTAGTTTTTAATATCTCGGATTGTTCTAATTGCAAATTCATCATCTTAGATAAGCATATAGGGTTTCCCTTGCTCTATGTTGCATTTGGATATTCATATATGCTTTGAAAAATATCATAAGTATGAAATCTGAAAATCAACTCATTTGAATGACCTAAAGTCAAAGTAGCATATATATAGGGTGTCAAGTTGAAGTGTGGTTGTTTTGAAAAGTTGACACAAAAAATGCCTTGACTACTGTTCACCCGCTGTACGTAAGGTGGGTGTGCAGCGGTTCACCTAGGATTGTGAAGAACATGTTCTTCGTGACCGCCTTACGTAGGGCGAATTCCAGGCGACCTAGGGGCGGTTGCTCTCGGGTCTGGAGAGCCGCCCTTCACCCGCTGTTCGTAGAGTGGTTTTTGGGTGGACTATCAGGTGTGAAAAACATCACCAGTGGCACCGTTGTTCACCCGCTCTACGTAGAGCGGGTGTACAGCGACTAAGAGCAAATTTGTTCAAAGCCCCATATGGGCGCTGACACGCACCGGAACGGTTCTAAAATAGATCCCTGGTGGCGCCAATAACTTGATCGGCACACGCGGGACACACAGTTCTATAAACAGTGGTAAATAATGGTACGTGCGTGCGAGTGTATTTCTACCCTTTTCGCAAGTATACGAATCGTTGGCCACGTATAGTGGTTACGAGTAAGGGTATCGTTCCCACGGAGGAGGAGGATGGTTGGTATACGTAAGGTCGGTTCTACGCCTATGTTATAGTCACACTATTTACACATATTATTATTTACACTATTAACATGCAAATAAAGTAAAGGGGAATGGTTAAAAGCAAATTAAACTAACTAATCTAAGATTACACTAAGATTATGCTAAGATGGCAATAATTAAACTACAACTAAATTACAATTAACTAACTAAACTAACAAGCTTATCTAATTAATTAATTAAACTAAACTAATCTAATTACCAACTACACTTATAATTGGTCATGAAAGAGTGTAGTTGTGATATGATAAATACATGCAAATGCTAAGAATTGGGTTCATGCAATATATCCACTACCTAGTTGATAGTAATAAGCTTACACAATTGGTATTAACCAATCTAATCTAGGATTAGGCACACACACAAATAATCATCCATGCATGCTATTGAGGTCTCAATTAATCTAATCCTATTACATGTCAATTAATTAGTTAACCAATTAACATGCATATATGAAGCTCAAGCAAATAAACTAATCAACCAAAGTATGAATAATATTACAAACCACCAATATTCCCAACATAAACATGTATCAAAATTACAACACCAATAACAACAAGCTAAAGTTAAACAAAAGAGATAAAGAACACAACCCAATCTCTTGAGAAGTCTTCAAGCTAGCTAGGCTCCTCCTTGTTCTTCCCTTGCTTGGAGTCAAAAGATGTTGAGAGAGTGAGAGTAGATGGAGTGAATGCAAGTAGGTGATTTGTAGGTGGATTGTAAGTGTTCTAAGGTGTAATTTAGATGATAACTAGGTGGTAAAAGGGTATGTAATTGGGTGGTTTTGGATATTAGGGATGTGGTTTAGGTTTAGGAAAAGAGAAGATATATAAAGGGGAGAGAATTGGGCGTGAAAAGAGCTGAGTCGGTCAAGTTGGCGAGCTCAACACGCCAAGCTCGCGGGCTTGTGCCCGCCCAACAAGGTCGCCGTCGATTTTGGAGGTTGGATGGCGAGTTTAAACTTGCTGGAAGGCTGGCTTCTTCCCGCTGCATGAAACCGCCGTCATTTGGGCGAGTTTGGAACGTCTGGAAGGCTGGAATGAAGCCGCCGAAGATGAGCTTGAAGGTTGGTGGCCATGGAGTTTGGCTTGTTGGAGGAGAGAGAGAAATTCTGCATGGGAGGCCGGAAATGGGTCCATCGTGACCGGAGGAGGCTTGGCCGTCGATCTGGGCCGGAATGAGCCGGCAAAACTACCGGAATCGGGTCAGAAATGGCCGGGTAACAGTCGGGTCACGACAGGGTCTGAACCAGGTCGGACCTGCTCCACCGGGTCGTGGGTCGGGTCGGCTGGAGGTAAGGGACGACGTGACGTCATCGTCGCGTCATGCTGACGCCATGCGGCCCAAAACGGCGCCGTTTCAAAGCTGAAGTGGCGCGCTTGACACCTGCGCTGACTGGAAAATTGCCGTTTGGTCCCTCAACTCTTCCTTAATTGCAGAATCTTCAATCTTCTCCAGAATATTGCATTTTAGCCCCTATTTCTCCAAAATTACCAAAATGACCAAAATGCCCCTGAATTCCTCTATTTCCCTGAAACACTTATTTAAACCATTAAAATTCCTATTTTACCCAAGAAACGAATACAAAACATAGGAAATGGGAGCGCTAAATGTGAACATTTGCAGCGCGATCAGGCGCTGTTCGTAGGGCGGGTGAACAGCGCCCATACTTTTACACAATGCAACCTAGTTCTAATCATGTCATGGCATTTGAACTCCTAGATACAATTAATAACAAATGCAAGAAGAGATATTATATAATCATGAAAGCACACATAAAAAGACACACATATACACAAAGTATGGAAATGCATGGAATGTGTGTGTGTGCAACTAACTCTTCAAGATAAGTAAGCACTTAGAATATTAGCTTTGGTGCTTATCAAGATGAGGTCTTCAGAAGGCTTTGTACAATAACACCAACACCTAAGCTACCCTTACAAAGAACCCTAACATGTGGTTTGTCCACGAAATGAGCCAATCAACAAATGGGAACCTTACAATTCCCAACAACAAGCTAAAGTAAACAAAGAGATAAAGAAGACAACCCAATATCTTGTGAAGTCTTCAAGCTAGCTAAACTTCTCCTTGTCTTTCCCAAGCTTGGAATCAAAAGGTGTTGAGAGTGAGAGTCTAGGATTGTCTAAGATATTCTAGGTTGTCTAGGGTAATTTAGGTGTAATATTGGATATTAGGGATTGTGTTTTTGTTGGCAAAAGAGGAGCATTTATACAAGAAAAGGTTGGACAAAGTTTGGACATGGATAAGACCATAAAATCCCTCTAAAACGTGATGCTCGTGGGTTCCAAACCCCTGTCTCGCGGGTTCTTGCTCTCCAGTGCAACTCGCGATGGAAAATGGACGTTTGGCTTTGAGTTTAACACCTTCTAGCTCACGGGAACTTTCCCTCGGCATGAACTCGTGGTATTCCCGTGGTTTGGGATGTATTTGAGCGTGAAAGAAGCTGTTGGAATGTGACCTTGAAGCTTGGTGGCCATAGAGTTTGGATGATTTGGAGGAGAGGGAAAACCTTTGCATGAGAGGCTCAAAATGGGTCCATCGTGACCGGAGGAAGGTGGGATTCCGATCTAGATGGAACGATGCTGGAAAAATGGTCAGAAAATGTGCAGAATCGATCGAGTCATACGTCGGGTCTATTGCGGGTCGAATCGGGTTCACGGGTCATCGGGTCGACCTCGTTGCTGAAAAAGACGAAGTGATGTCATCTTGACGTCACGCCTACACAAGCTCGGCCCAAAACGACGTCGTTTCACACGAGTGACGTGGGGCGCTACAAGCTTTGGCTGACAAATTACAATCTATTCCCTATTCACAGAATCTTCAATAAAGTTCCGAATATTTGCACTTTAGCCCATATTTCTCCAAAATTACCACAATGCCCCTGAATTCCTCTATTTATCTGAAATACTTTAAATACCCGGTTTTACCCGAGAAACAAGCATAAAGTAATAGGAATTAGAGGTATAAAATTGGTACTTTTATACCCCGATCAGAAATCCCCAGCCTTTGAAAAATGTTAGAGTAACATTTGGGCTTTAGGGATTTAATCCATGAGATGGATCCATTAAAATAAATCAAGTTGGACTTGATTTTTGGCCCAGAAGACACAGAAGATACAAAAGATATTACAGTTGGACTTGAAGATTTTTGAAATTACAAGAAGACCAAGGAATGTCTTGGATATTTTTTGTAATTAGAAATTTTTTAAGTTAGATAAACTCATTGTACTCGATCAACTCATGTATGCTTTTATTATGAGATGATTAAAGCATTGCCATGCATATACATATCATTTAGATTAGGTGTGCCTACACATATATATGTTGATATGTCATACATGCATTATAGCCATCTATATTATGTGTTTTTTTTTTTTTTAATTTGATTAAAATGAGTAATTCACATAATTGGCTATAAATTAATGGGATTAGTTTTTAGGAGTAAAAATTTGGTAATTCTCATTAATCACTAATCTTTTTATTAAAGAGTTTATTACTTAGATTAGTAGGGTCCTTTATATATATTAGGATTAATTCGATTAAGCCCCTAATAATAATTGGACCTAATAATGTGTTTAGTTTTAATAGTTAAAACTTGGTAAATACACTTTTAATAATTATAGTCTTAGTAAATAGTTTACATAGATTAGAATTATCACTAATGAACTAGATTTTTAAGAGTTAAAAATTGAATTAGTTTATTAGTTATTGGAATAGGATTCCAATAATTTGTGATTAATGCACTTGACACTTAGATTGAAATTAGCCGTTTAATCTAGTTTAATCTAGTTTAATCTATGTGCATTAATATTAATAGAAAACCCTTATTATATAATAGTGAGTGGGAGAGGGATATATGACATTATATCCCGCGGTCTCCATCATTAGTTCAATAACGCAAGATTCGAGTGGGGCCTTGTGACGGCTTTGCTTTCGTCCTCCCTAAGGAGGGTTTCCATAAGAATCAATACCAAGGTTGACTTCCTAACGGATAGGATTTCTGAGTGGATTTCGGGATTGACCAACCTTAAGGTGTCAATTCTCGAGTTAAGCTCATGAGATCTGAAATGATGGGTTATGCTCACAAGGTTTTAATTAAATTGGTTAATTAAAAACCTGATTAAATAAACGATGGTTGAATGATATTGGAATAAGAGTTATTCTGGTATATCATTTGATTGAGAAGGTCTTGATCCAACATGCAAGAATTTGACCGACCCTAAGGCGGCACTTACTTGTGGTATGTTGGATTGTCATGGCATAGAAACATTGTTTTCTTAGGGTTGTTCTTGTTCATTAAACATTTTCATTCATCATGTTTAATTTTATGCCGAACATTCGCACATGTTTTGAATGTATGACTGAATGAATTCTTAATTTATGTTTTTTCAGCCATGTCATCTGCACTATTACAAATCATAGCCAACGACAGATTAACTGGTGATAACTACACTAAATGGAAACATAACATAAATGGAATCTTGGTCACCAAGGACCTAAAATTTATGCTTACGGAGGAATGTCCTCTAACGCCTACTGCCAATGCCACACAAACTGTTCGTGAGGCATATGAGAAATGGGTCTCATCAGATGAGAAAGCCTGAACATATCTGTTAGCAAGTATGACAGACGTGCTTGTCACTAAGCACGAAGCAATGGGTACTACATTTGAAATAATAGAGTCATTGTAAGACATGTTCGGGCAGCCTTCTGAGCAAAAATGGCATGAAGCTGTTCGTTTCGCAATGCTTGCTCGGATGAAAGAGGGCGCATCAGATCGGGAACATGTCTTGAACATGATGTCCTATTTCAACACGGCAGAGATCAATGGCGGGGCCATTGATGAACCCAGTCAAGTGAGCATCATACTGACGGCTCTTCCAAAGAGTTTTGATTAGTTTAAGAGTAACTATGGGATGAACAAGCTTAGGTCCAGTCTCACTCAATTGCTCAATGAGCTCACTACTTTTGAGTCCTTGACTAAGGACAACAAAAGTAAGACCGGTGAGGCAAATGTTGCCGAACCATCTTTCTCTAGTAATAAGAAGAGGAAGAGGTCTTCTAGAAAGGCTAAGAGTAAGCCCAAGCCTAAGGCAAGAAAAAGGGCACCTCCACCGACCAAGGTGAAGGAAAGTGTTTCCACTGCAACAAAGTTGGACACTGGAAGAGGAATTGTCCTCAGTATCTAGAGGAGGTAGCTAAGAAGAAGAAGGCGAAAGGTAAATATGATTTACTTGTTCTTGAATCGTGTATAGTGGAAGATGATTCTTCGCTATGGATAGTTGATTCGGAGGCCACTAACCATGTTTGTTCTTCTATACAATAGACTGATTCTTGGATACAGCTTAAGGAGGGAGCCTTCTCTATGCTTGTTGGTTCAAGGGATAGCGTGTCAGCCCGAGCAGTGGGTGTAGTTAGACTCATTTTGGAAGTTGTTTCATTGTTTTGGATAATGTATTTTTAATTCCTAGATTTACTCCAAATTTGATTTCAGTTTCAAAGTTGTTAGAACAATTATATTCTGTTTCTTTTAATAATAAGTTTGTTATTATTGCAAAGAATGGTTTGAATATATGTTCAGGATTAAACAAAAACAACTTGTATGTTTTAAGGCCATTAATACATACTACACTGCTCAATGCTAAATTGTTTAAAGTTGAAAAACCTAAAAAGTTGAAAAACCTAAAACAAAACGACAAAAGATTTCTCCAGAAAATGAAATGTATCTATGGCATCTAAGACTTGGACATATCAATCTTGACCGGATAGATAGACTAGTGAAAAGTGGACCTTTAAGTGAGTTAAAGGTTGGCATCTTACCTGTCTGCGAATCCTATTTAGAAGGTAAAATGACCAAGAGACCTTTTACTGGAAAAGGGCTTAGAGCTAAAGAACCACTAGAGCTTATACATTCAGAAGTCTGTATAAGCTCTAGTGGCTCTTTCATTCATCTTGGTCTTCCGTTGCCTAGTAGACTGGTTCTAGACGGGGTCAGGGTATCCAAGTATCAGGGGATACCGGGTCAACACAGTAGTGGGGTACCGGGATAATGTAGTAGTGGGGTCTTTAGGACCTTGACCTCTTTGTTTCCTGGTAATTTTGGATCTAGATGCCTCTGATCTTGATCCGGATTGGGAGAAGGTGTATATGGTCATACCGGTCTGGCTTTTTCTCGGGGTAGTCGGCTACCTCTTACAGCGTTCTTTTACTTCAAATAATCTCTGGCATTGATGGAGAATTCTTCTTTGGACCCTTACCATTTTTGGCGGTTAACAGTAGTCCCCCTTGACTTGAACACCGGTATCTATTTAGGGTTGGAGTTAGGATACATGGAACACTTGAAGGATTTTACCCATCCTACCTAACTGGCTTCAACTGTCTAGGAGGAAGTCTCCCTTCAGCACGCTTGTATTAAATGAGCGATCCATGTGTCAGGATATGAGTGGTCTGTTCATTTAAATGGGCCATTTTTTGGCGTGATTTTCACGAATCTATCACTTGCACTTCTCCAGTCATTCATCACTGTTTTCTTTTCTATTCCAGTAACCGCATACTTCCTTCTGTAAATAACTAGCCCCTCTTCTTCACACATTCATGCTGATTTCAAATTTCAAAAGTAAGCCCTAACTTTCTTTCTGAACCCTCATTCTTTAAGAGTTTCTAAAAATCATCATCTTATTCTTCCTTTATTTCTGTAATGGCAACTCCACCAACTCCTTTTGGTAGTCTCGACGATATTCTTGACATGGAGAAGGTCGATTTAGCTGGAACTTCTAAATCAAATAGGAGGAAGAGGGACCGCGGTGAGGATGATGACGTGGAGAGTCCTGTTACGTTCCAACACTATCGTTCCCAGTGGAACATGACCATTGGGTGTGGTTTTAGCAACCAGCCTGACAGCGCGCTCGAGATTATTGATGAAGAGGATGAAGATGTTGAGTAGGAAGGTTCTTTAATTAGAGATGCCTACGATGTGATTCTTACCCATCCTCTCGAAGGTCGGATCATTCCTGATTCGATCTGTACTGCTGACACCTTAGCGAATTTGAGAAGGGAGTACAAGATCCCAGATGCTATCACTTTCACTCTTCCACATCAGGGTTATGATGTGTATTATCCTCCCAAGGGCCACTTTCCCATTCATGTGGCCACTTTTGAATGAGAGGTCAAGCTACCCTTCCACCGCACTCTTCGTAAGGCACTTCATGCCCTTGAACTCGCTCTACAGTAAATTTCACTGGGTTCTGGAAGCACTTGACTGGGTTCTTGGTACTCTGGAGGGAGCAGTGCGAGATAGACAATGTGGTGTGGGAACCGGGCTTGGACGAGATCAGGTATGTCTTCCAAGTGGCATCCCTAACGCCAGGTCCCAAGGGCCAATTCTACTTGAGGGTGAGCAATTCCATGAAGTTCTAGGTTCCCGGAGCCAACACGAAATATAACAAGGCTTGGCAGGACGAATGGGTCATAGTAGGAGGAGATTGGGGCCACTCGGTGCACATTGGCGGGATTGAGTTCCCGGTTCCCACTCTTTTCAACAAAAAAGACAAGTGGAATAAGCGAAAGATTTCTACAGAGTCTAAAGGCGACCTAAAGAAAATCCAAGACCGAGCTTATATAAACATGAAGTACCCCTCTGCCGACTCTTATGATGTTGCCAAGGTGGATTAGTACCTCACGATCTCCCTCGCTTATCCCCGTATGTAGTTTCTTTCTCCTTGCTACTTGCTACTTTATTAATTTTTCTACCTGGTGTACTAACCTTTTTTTTGATAGTTTTTGCAGCAGCTCTGCCAACTTCTACTCCTACTTCTCCTTCAGCAGAGCTCCAAAAGACTTCTCCGGTCATCTCCCCAATCCTTTCTTCTGCTACCGAAGCTAGTGGCCTGTCTGGGTCCAGCCGGTCGACCCTAATCCTACCTTCAGCTCTAGCGGGGTCTCCTATGCGCCATCTTGCTCCACTTCCTACACTGTCCTCAGCACGCCCCACCCTGAAAGAGATAACTGAAAGGGCCGCCAAGGTCCAGGGTTCTCTTGGTCTGGTTCAAAAGTAGGCTCCAGCTGTTCCTACAGTTGGAATTTCACAAGCAGTTCCTCCTTCTCCTCCTCCTCCTCCTTCTCCTCCCTCAACCATTCTCACCAGGCGCCAACTTAGGGTAAATAAGGAGAAGGATACAGGTACCGTAGCCCCTCCTTCTGATAATTAGCCATCGGGGTCACAGTCGCGGGATAACCATCAGGACGAATTATTATCCCGATTTGCAACTGCATGCCCTGGTGGTAGTCTACAAGGTATGACTTCTATGCATGTGGACCTCTTGGCCACAAGGGGGTCCACCCTTCTTGCTGAGGTATGAGTTTCGATCTTCCTCTTTCCTTGGAGTAATTTCTAGAAGAGGTACTTACTTTTCTCTTTTTCTTTTGTAGGCTTCTAAACTTGTTCTGGCTATAAGGCAGCAGGTGACAGCTCTGAAGGAGGCAAACATTGCTACTAGGGTGGAACTAGAGGATGCCAAGAAAGACTTGGCTTGATCTGAAAAGAGTATAGCCTACTTGAATAGGGCCTTAATAGAGGTTGAGAAGGGCAGAGAAGATGCCTTAGTGGATTTGGAGCAGTTAAAGCGTGCTTTTGATACAAAGACAATCAGGTCACTGTGCCGCCGTGAGGAGAGGGACGGTCTAAGGGTAGAGAAGACCTTGCTACATGATAAGAACCATCTCCTGCGAGATGTAGTGAGGGCTCTAGAGACTAGAGTGGATGACACTTTTGCAGACGGGTACTTCTTTGCCTCTTATGAGGTCGCCAAAGCCCTTCCTCCTACCTTCGACCTGAAGGCTAACTTTGGGTGGAAATCGAGAGCAGATTATAGCCAAGGTGGCCCGACTTTTAAATGCTACCTTAGTCCTAGAGGGTCCTTCTTAAGCAGCTGCCATCCCAGATCCCTCTCTACCTCAATGTAAGGTCTCACATTATTGATTGGCTTATTTCGTAGACAAACCACATTTGGGGTTTTTGTAAGGGTAGATTAGGCTCTTCAGACCTCAAGAGAAGAAGCACCAAAGGTAAATTTCTAGTGCTTAATTTGCTTTGAAGAAATGTAGTTGCACACACACACAACACTTGCATATCTCTTATTCTTGAATGTTGTGTGTTTGTATTATGTGTGCATTATTGATTATTTAATCTCTATTCTTGCATGAGTATATTGATTGCATCTTGTGATTATAATGACATATCATGTTAGGCTTATGATGCATTTTTCTTTACCTTTTTGACCATGGCACTTTTGTGTGTAGGCTTAAAAGGTTGGGCTGTGCGCTGGTCCACATGTGCCAGACCAGCGCAACACACCAGCACAGATCGCCCAGTGCTATGTTGCTGGTCGTGCGTTGGTCATCCAGCGCAAGCACACCAGCGCAGAACGCCCAGTTCACTATCGCTGGTGTTGCGCCCTTCACCTGCGCTGGTCGACCAACGCCCTATGCAAATTGTCTTCATGCGCTGGTCGTGCGCTGATCCACTAGTGCAGCTCACCGACACACAATGCATTTTCTGGTGCGTTTTTTTCAAAACGACCTCACGTCACTTGAGTCCTTTATATATATGACTCTATGTTTTTAGGTTGTTTTTTAAGAGTTCAAAAATCATATATTTCCTTAGAATACTTTTCAAGGGAAAAAATTTACAAAAACTCACCTTTAAACACTCAAAGCTTTTCCTTTGCTCATCAAAGTTCATCTAGGATCATCCATGACCATATAGGATGCATCCATGCATGGTTTTGCATCACCACATCTCCTTTGGTATGTTTTTCACTAACTTCATCTAATTTTAGTGTTTTTCATATTAAGACATCTCTTTAATTACTTGTATATTATTAGATCATATGCTAAATACAAGTTAGAGATTATTTGTGATGAATTGATTGAGTGTTGTATTGTGATAGCTATCTAGGTTTTTATAATCTATTTTTAGCTAAGCTATTTGACATGTCATCTAGCTTTTAATATCTAGGATTGAATTAATTGCAAATCATCATCCTAGATAAGCATATAGGGTTGCCTAGCTCTAAATTACATTTTGAGTATTCATATATTCACTTAGGTTGTATTATCTCTTCTTAGAGAATTAAGTCTTGTGTTGTGACCGGGATTAGGTTGCTTAAATCACAAGCAATTGGAATAGGTCCACTCATACCGGGATTAGGTAGGTGTGTGATTACTTACCGGGATTAGGTTGTAATCTTCAACACATTTAGTGGATACGATGTTCGAGTGTGGCGCACTTATTAGCTCGTGGTTTTTCCCATGAGGGTTTCCACGTAAATATCAAGTGTTATTTACATTCTACACCATATTACACTTGCTATATTTTATTGACTATTAGGGGTATTTTTGTAATCTTGACGTGTATATGAAAATTGGGTAAAATCGTTTAAAATCTATTCACCCCCCCCCCCCCCCCCCCCCCTCTAGATTAATATTGAACACACCTTGAGAACTTTCAATTGGTATCAGAGCGGGTTCCTAGATATACTTAGGTGATCCTTGCTCATTTTGGTGTGTTTTGCATTTTGTGTGATTTTTGATCATTTATACATTTGCATTCATTTAATTCATTCATAAACACTATGAGTGGAAACGGTGGAAACGGTGGTTGTAACGAGGGTCCTTCTAGCACAAGGCCTCCACTTCTTACCGGGTTGAATTATGCCTATTGGAAAGGCAAGATGGAGTCGTACATATGTCAAATCCATGACCGGGCTTGGATGGCGGTTGAAGACGGCTACACATCACCCATGACGACTCCTACAGGTGGAGGAGAGGATGTGCTCAAGCCTAAGACGCAATTTAACACGCAAGAGTTTGAGGCATCAAAATGGAATAGGAAAGCGATGCATGCCATTCTATGTGCAATGGACCAAAATCAATATAAATTGATTCAAAATACTAGGATAGCTAAAGAGGCATGGGACATCCTAGATATTGCACATGAGGGAACTGAAGTGGTGAAGGACTCCAAGCTTCAAGTCCTCCAAACTCAATTCGAGATGCTTAAGATGGAGGAGAATGAGTGCTTCAACGATTTCGAGATCAAGTTGATGGATATAGTTAACCAAAGTCATTAACTTGGTGACCCGTACTCGGATAGAAGGATCAAGAAACAGATTATGAGATCGCTTCCCGAGAGGTTTGAATCCAAGGTCACGGCTTTATAGGAGAATAGCATATACAAGGATATGAAGCCGAGTGAGGTGATTGGAAGGCCTCTGGCTTATGAGTCTAGGAAGGGTCCTGCCTCCACACCTCCTAAAAATCAAAAGGGAATTACTTTGAAAGCCTCTAAAGTTGAGAAGGAGGAGAATGATGACTCGGACGAAGAAATGGCTTTGTTAATGAGAAGGTTCAAGAAATTCTACAAGTCCGAGAAGAAGTGTTTTCGATCCAAGGGTCAAGACTTCAAGAAAAAGACTTCATTCAAGAAGTGTGAGCCTAGGCAAGAGAAGACCAAAAAGAAAGGGGTCCGATGCTATGAGTGTGGTGGCATAGGCCGCTTTACCCCTGAATGTGCTAATCATATTAACAAGAAAAAGGGAAAAGTGATGGCCGCCATATGGAGTGGAAGTGATGACTCCAATGAGGGAGATGAGTCTTCGGATGATGAAGAGCTCATGGCTAACTTCATAGCCTTTGCCTCCTCTCATAAAAGCAAAGGTTCTAGTGAAGAAGAGAATGAGAGTCAAGAAGAAATTGACTCAAGTGATGATGGCTATTCATCTCACTCCACTAATGGAAAAGTGGACAAGATGGATCTTAGAGACTACATGGTCAAGTTTGAGAATTCAAGGTTAAAAAACAAGAGAGAAATTATGAGATTGAATGAGGAAAACCTAGAGCTCTCAACACATATAGATCAATTAAGTGAAGAAGTAGTGAGATCCACATTGAATGAAGATAAGCTAAGAGAGGAGTTAGCCTTATCTAAGAGGAATGAAGAAGGTTTGAAAAGAGAACTTGATGAAGCTAAAGAGTCATTAACTAGGATGGCTTCTAGCACCAAGAAGCTTGACCATATACTTGGTGTTGGAAAAAGTCCGTGTGACAAGAGGGGTCTTGGGTATGAAGATTGCAAGGAGATCTCAACCTCTAACAAGACCGTGTTTGTCAAGAGCTTGGGCTACAAAGAAGCTTTACCGGTGCAAAATCCTAGGAAGAAAATTGATCTAGGACAATGTTCAAATAGTGCACAAGTGAAGATGGCTCCAAGAAGGCAACCTCAAGCTCAACCTACAAGAGCTCTTCAAGCTAACTCTTCTCAACTAATGGCTCACAAAAGAAAATGACCAATCATGTAAGCTATACCTCGGAAGCAAGCTAGACCGGTTCAACAACGAAGATGGATTGAACCCACTCAACCACAAAGACATGGGAAAGCTCCTATGTACACACAAGGACAAGGTATGATTCCTTATTTTATTCCTACATGTCATTTTTGTGGTTTTGATGGTCATATTAGACCAAGGTGCTTTCATTATATTAAAATGTGTAAAACTAGAAGCATGATTGAGAAGAAAAAGAAAAGAGCCATGATGCATGTTCCTAGGAATGATAATATTGATTTGTATGATCCTAGGACATCTAGAGCCCATGTATCAAAGTCCACAAGGAAAGAAAATGTGTTAACTATGTGGATTAGAAAGAATGAAAATGTATGCCATGTTGCTCAAATTGCCTTAAAGGCTAATTCTTCTAATTTTTGGTATTTGGATAGTGGGTGCTCTTGGCACATGACAGGAAACAAAAGTTTCTTCGAGACTCTTGTCATGGAGGAAGGAGGATGTGTCACCTTTGGTGATAGATCCAAAAAGAGAGTCATAGGGAAATGAACCATTTCCATTCCCGGATTACCTTCCTTATCCAATGCTTTATTTGTTGATGGCTTGAAAGCCAATTTGATAAGCATTTCACATCTTAGTGATGAAGGATATTCTGTCATGTTTAGTAAAGATGATTGCTCTATCCTTAAGCCCGATGGACAAACCTTGTTGAAAGGTATGAGATCTAGCGACAATTGCTATTGTCTTGAAGCTAGAATAGTCTCAAACAATGTGTCCATGGATGAGCAAATAGAGTTGTGGCATGAAAGACTTGGCCACATGAACTTTAGGGATTTAAGAACCCTTGGAAAGTTCAATTGTGTGCGTGGCCTCCCTAAGCTTGGGAAGAAAGCCAATGGTGTTTGTAGACCTTTCCAACAAGGAAAATAAACCAAGAGCATGCTCAAAAAGGGCAAGTATCTCTCCACCAAGGAGCCCTTAGAGCTTCTCCACATAGATCTTATGGGTCCGATGCAAACCGAGAGTTTAGGTGGAAAGAGATACATTTGAAAGTAATACAATAACGCTCGGTGTGTATGATAAATATATTTAGAGGGGGGGGGGGGGGGGTGAATAGATTTTAACTATCATTACCTAATTTTCGCATGCAAGTCAATTTTACGAAAATGCCCCTACTAGTCAAAAATACAAGCAAGTGTAATATAGTGCAGAATTTAAATAACACTTGATGTATACGTGGAAACCCAACCATTGGGAAAAACCACGGGCTGTTTAGTGCGCCACACTCAGACCTCGAAAACCACTAATTGAAATGGAGTTTACAACCTATGTAGATCTCGTCTAACACTCCGGTCAATAACCCCCCACTTCTACCACTCGGGCCTTTAAAAGTGGTTCTAGTCCAATTGCTTGAGGTCTAAGCAATCTTAGCCTCTAGACTTAATTCTCAATGAAGAGATTATACCACCTATGTGAATATATATGAATATTCAAATAACAAACAAGGCTAGGTAACCTTAGATGCTTATCTAGGATGATGATATAATCAATTAAAACAACCCTAGATATCAATAGCTAAATGACATGTCCAATAGCTTAGCTAATCAAGATTAATCAAAAACCTAATTAGCTATCACAATACAACACTCAATCAATTCATCACAATCAATTCTCTTTTCTTGTATTTAGCATATGATCTAAAACATACAAGTAATTTAAAAGAGATGGCTTGATAGTAAAAATACTAAAATAAGATGAACTAAATCAAAATCTTACCAAGCATGTTGTGATGATGCAAATCCAATCATGGATGCATTCTATATAGTCATAGAAGATGCAATATGAAACTTGATGCACAAAGGATTTGATTTGAGTGGTTAAAGGTGAGTTCTTTTGAATTTTTCTTTGCTTGAAAAATATTCTAAGTAAAATATGATATTCTGAACTCAGTCATTTGACGTAAAGTCAAAGAGGCATATTTATAGGGTGTCAAAAGCAAAGTGGTGCGTTTTGATAAATGACACAAAATTTGCCTTGGGCGCTGTACATACAGCGCTTTGTAGAGCGCTGTGTACAGCGCCTACCTGGGAAATGAAGAACATTCTTCATAGGCGCTGTTCGTAGAGCGCTTTTGTACAGCGCCTGAACAGCGCCTCAAAACTGATCCTTTCGGGTCTGAGATAGGCGCTGTACGAACAACGCTTTGTACAGCGCTCGTACAGCGCCTTCCAATATTGCATCAGACCTGATGCATTAAAAATGCATTTTCAACCAGGTCTCATACAGGCGCTGTACGTGCAGCGCCTTCAACAGCGCTTTGTACAGCGCCAACACCATAAATGCAATCCTAAGTCTAGAATGAACATGACTTTGGTCATACAAATGCAATCATGTAAAGCATGCAAGAAGAGATGTTAATGAACATTAATGCACATATATAGACACACAACATACATGAATTAAACACTTTGCATGAGTTGTAAGTGTGTGTAACTATCTCTTCAAAGCAATTAAGCACATAGAGGTTTACCTTTGGTGCTTATCAACCTTGAGGACATGAGAGGATCTTGAGCTTGATTATGAATCACTTAAGCTACCCTTACATACAATCCCCAACACGTGGTTTGTCCACGAAATAAGCCAATCAAGATATGGGAATCCTTACAATCTCCCTATTTGGCTATTTCGTGACAAAACCACCACTCACATTGATTCCTCACAACATAATAGAAACTACGGGTCTACAATGATTATCTACATTACAAAGAGATCTATAAAAGTAACCTTGAAGTCATCAATCTCATGTAGACAAATCAATCCCTGAAAGCAAAGTTTCTATTCTTTCCAATTCAAGTAAAAAGTGAGATGAATCAAGTGAGAATAAAAACAAGCATTTGCATTCTAAGAATTTAAGCACAACTATAACATCATGCAATAATTGTGAATGCAATGCTCCCCCTCAATGGGTTACTCCCCCTCAATGTATTGTCTCCCCAACATGCATAAGTACTCCCCTTACAACCATTCTACTCCCCTTTTTTATCATGATATAGGCAAAGGAGTAGTCCCCAACCTGGTCACTTAGCAAAGAGAGATGATAGCATTCAAGTCATTTGCATAATCATAAAATGAACTTTATGCAACTCTATCAATAGGAGAGAAATAAGGAGATTTATTTAAAATAAATGTGTGAATTAAAACATGCTTTGCATACAAGACATGTAGCATTCAAGTCCAAAATACAATGGTATTTGGCAAAGCAAATGACAAAGGTTTCTAATAAGAATTCAAACCAATTTCACCAATGTCATGAGAGAAGTAAGGATATAGAGTTTTCATTGATTTTAATTTATAAGCAACTATATCCATCTTTATAAGCCAAACATGTCATGAGCGACTTTGCACCCTATTCGATTTTTTCGGGAATGAAACCCGTATGATAGTAGACATGTTCAACAAATAAAGAAAGAGAGACAATTTGGAATATAAATTCCTTTGAACGGATACAAGATCATTTATTCATTTTGAGTCTCATAAGCTTTTTCACACAAGTTTTGCATTTAAAAATTGCAATCATCAATTCATGCTTTTTCATTTGAGCATGTCATTGAATTTCATGCTTTTCATATGCCATTAGCATGTTATAAAAATAACACATGCTTTTCAATTTTTAAGCATGTCATTAAGAATCATCATGTCATGGAGATAACTATAGGTCATTCATATCATACTTCCTATGTAAATCTCCTAGTCTAAAAATGCATGTTTGAACATAAATATGACATGGATTGTAGACAAGCATGGTTCACACTTATTGAATTGAAAACATATATACATATGTGCAACCAAGCTTACTCAAGCAATCAACAAAGAAGCATAAGATTTTCTCAAATATTTGCATGCAACAAGTATGCAATAGCTCTCTTTGCTTGAGTTCCCCATATGGGGTCAATATCATCCTTCATCAATGAAGGTCATGAGGTCCTATAGACCTCCCAAGTCCATTTGACTTGGTTGAACCTATTTGAGACTTGTTAGTCTCATAGCAAGCGGGTTCATTTTTCCTTATCCACATAGATATGACATTTTTCTTCTTAGTGGTCAATGGTTCAAGAGTACTAGAAATAATAGGATCATGAACATGAATATTTTCCTTCCTATTAGCATGCATTCTAGCTCTTGTCATTCTCTTTTTAATCATGCTTTTGATTCTACATAATTTAATGAAATGAAAGCAATCTGGTCTAATGTGACCATCAATACCACAAAAGTGACATGTAGGGATAAATTTAGAATTCATACCATGTCATTGTGCATGCATAGGAGCCTTCCCATGACTTTATAGTTGAGCGGGTTCAAATCTTCTTTGTTGTTGAACCGATCTAGCTTGCTTCCTTGATCCATTTTGCATGATTGGCCTCTTTCCATTGAGAGTCATTTGTTGAGGAATGTTGACTTGGGAGACTCTAATGAGTTGAGCTTGAGGTTGTCTCCTTGGGGCTTCCTTCACTTGTGCACTTCTTGAACATTGTCCTAGATCAATTTTCTTCCTAGGAGTGTGCACCGGCGAGGTTTCTATCTTGCTCAAACTCTTGACAAAGACGGTCTTGGTTGGAGTATTGATCTCCTTGCTTTCTTCATACCCAATACCTCTCTTGTCACAAGGGTTCTTTCCACCGCCAAGCATGTGGTCAAGCTTCCTGGTGCTTGTAGTCATCCTAGACAATGACTCTTTAACTTCATCAAGCTCTCTCTTCAACCCTTCTTCATTCCTCTTAGACATAGCTAGCTCATCCCTTAGCTTGTCTTCAATCTTCTTGGATGCCTCCACTTGTTTACTTAAGTGGTCATTGTGTGTTGAAAGCTCTAGATTTTCATCCTCTAAAATCTTCAACTTTCTATTGTTCTTCTTCAATGAACCTTCACACTTGACTATAAAGTCATTAACATCCATTTTCTCTACACTTCCATTTGTAGAGTTAGATGAGGAGTCAACTTCACTTGAGTCATCTCCTCCACTCTCCTTCTCACTAATGGAGTCATTTCCCTCATTAAGACCTTCACCTTGGTCTCTTGAGTCAATGAGAGCCATATCCCAATGAGTAGCTTCGCCTATCACCTCTAGAGCCACTTCTTCATCTTTTTCTTCTATGGGATCATTAGTCAAGTCATTTTTACCAACAACTTTATCTTCTACACAAGTGGCCCCAAACGCCGTGTAGTCGATGGTAAGCTCATCATCACTTGATGACTTGTCTCCCTTTCCGGAGTCATCACTTTCACTCCACGTGGCGGCTATCACTTTTGCCATCTTGTTCTTCAAATTTCCATAATCAAGTGAGATGTGTCCTATACTGCCACACTCATAGCATTGGACCCCTTTCACTCTTCTCTTGCCTAGGCTCAAAATTCTTGAAAGGAGCCTTTTTCTTCAAGTCTTGGCCTTTGGATCCAATGCCCTTCTTTTCGAACTTGACGAATTTCTTGAATCTTCTAAGCAACAATGCCATGTCTTCGTCCAAGTCACCTTTTTCCTCCTTCTCAACCTTGGAAGCATTCAAAGCAATCCCTTTTTTGCTTTTTAGGAGGTCAAAAACTAGGAGCCTTCCTAAATTCATAGGCGAGGAGTCTTCCAATAACCTCGCTCGGCTTCATGTCCTTATAGGTGCTATTTTCCTCTAAAGCCGTCACCTTTGATTCAAACCTAGCAGGGAGAGACCTCATAATTTTATGCTTAACTCTCATATCCGAATAAGGATCACCGAGTTGATGGCTTTGATTCACAATATCCATCAACTTGACTTCAAAGTCATTGAAGCACTCGTCCTTCTCCATCTTAAGCAACTCAAATTGCGTTTGAAGGACTTGTAGCTTGGAATCCTTAACCACATCGGTTCCTTCATGTGCAACCTCTTGGATATCCCATACCTCATTGGCTATCCTAGTGTTCTGAATCAGTTTGTACTGATTTTCATCCACTGCACATAGAAGAGCATGCCATGCCATGCCATGCCTTGCCTTCCTATTCCATTTTAAAGTCTCAAACTCTTCAGGTGACCACTGAGCCTTAGGCTTGAGTACTTCTTCTCCACCACCCGTGGGAGTCATCATAGGAGGTGCATACCCATCTTCAATAGCCATCCATGCCCTATCATGGATTTAGCACACGTATGCTTCCATCTTGCCTTTCCATGAGGCATAATTCACACCGGTGAGGAGAGGAGGCCATGTGCTTGAAACACCCTCATGGTTGCCACCGTATCCACTCATTGTAACAAATGAATGAAATGTATGCAAAATGTATGAATGAGCAAAAATCACACAAATGCACAACACACCTGTAAGGTTCCCATTTGTTGGTTGGCTCATTTCGTGGACAAACCACATGTTGGGGGTTCTTTGTAAGGGTAGCCTAGGTATCGGTATTATAGCTCAAGCCCTTTGAAGACCTCATGTTGATAAGCACCGAAGGTAAATTTCTATGTGCTTAATTTTCTTTAAAGAGATTAGTTGCACACATACACTTAACATACATTGCATATGTGTGCATTCTCTTCACTTGTCACATTTCACACTTGCACTTATTTGTTATATTTTGTTGTGTGTAATTGTGTCGTGTTGTCTTGTAATTTGTTTCCCGATAGTTTTCGGAAACGTCCGCGCATGCACTAGAATGTGCTTGGTTTAGCGCGAGGACCGCCTACGGAGAATGCCCTTGGCTTCTCCTTGGTTTTCACCTTTATTAGTGATCGGCGGTTATGATCGGCGGCCTGGCCGCCGACTGAAACCGCCGTTTGCTTCCAGTAGCGTATGTAGCAATTCTACGGTTATGATCGGCGGTCTCGACCGCCGTTCGAAACCGCCGTTCGAAACCGCCGTTCAAGACCTGATTGATTTTATCTCTCGGCCTAATTCGGCGGTTGAAACGGCGGTCACACATGAAACCACCATTTTAACACCTGATTGATTTTTAATCTCAGGATTTATTCGGCGGTCCCGAAACCGCCGTTGGTCCCCTGTTCCTCTCAGGCCAATTCGGCGATTATGAACGGCGGCCTGGCCGCCGATCGGTGCGTTTCAGGGGCAAACTTGTCTTTTCACATGCTCTGTTTTTCATGCCTATAAATACATCACTTTCTCTTGTTCTGAACATGACTCTTTGATCATCAAGAACCCTACTTTAAAAAGAGAGATTTTTAAGAGAGAAAGCAATCAAGTTTGCTCATCAAACACTCAAACCAAAATCCATTTGCATCAAAGTTCATCTAGCATTCTCTAGCATATCTAGGATGCTTGCTTGCATGGGTCTTTGATCATCACACTTGCTTTGGTAAGTTTTTCACTATTATCATACATAATTAGTGTTTAATTTATTATGGCATCTCTTTTATTACTTGATTGTTCTTAGATTATAATCTAATATTCAAGATAGAGATTGTTGTGTTGATTTGATTGAATGTTGTTTTTATGATAGATATCTAGGTTTCTCTAATCTATGATTATCTATGCTAATTGACATGTCATTTAGCTTTAATATCTAGGATTGTTTTTTATTGCATATTCATCATCTTAGACAAGCATATAGGGTTTCCCTTGCTCTATGTTGCATTTGAATATTCATATATTCACTTAGGGTGTTAATCTCTTTTTAGAGAATTAAGTCTTGTGTTGTGACTGGGATTAGGTTGCTTAATTCACAAGCAATCGGACTAGGTTCGCTCATACCGGGATTAGGTAGGTGTGTGATTACTTCCGGGATTAGGTTGTAATCGTTTACACATTTAGTGGATTCGAGGTTCGAGTGTGGCTTACTTACTAGCCCGTGGTTTTTCCCGTGAGGGTTTCCACGTAAAAATCAAGTGTTATTTAATTTCCGCATTTTATACTTGATTTATTGCTTTATCTATTTAGGGGTAATTTCATAATTTGGACTAACACAAAAAATTGGGTAAAAAGCTTAAAATCTATTCACCCCCCCTCTAGATAGTTTTATACACACCGTGCTATAATTTGTTTCAATTGGTATCAGAGCGGGTTCCTAGACATACATAGGTGATCCTTGCTTATTTTGGTGTGTTTTGCATTTTGTGTGATTTTTTATCATTCATACATTTGCATTCATTTCATTCATTCATAAACACTATGAGTGGAAACGGTGGAAATGGTGGTGGCCACGAAGGTGCTTCTAGCACAAGGCCTCCACTTCTTACCGGTTTGAACTATTCCTAATGGAAAGGGAAGATGGAATCCTACATATGCCAAATTCAGGACCGTGCATGGATGGTGGTGGAAGACGGATATGATCTACCCAAGATGACTCCCGGTGGTGGAGGAGAAGAAGTTTTGAAGCCTAAGGCGCAATGGAACGCGCAAGAGTTTGAGGCTTCAAAGTGGAATAGGAAGGCTATGCATGCCATCATGTGTGCAATGGATGAGAATCAGTACAAGCTTATTCAGAACACTCAGATTGCAAAAGTGGCATGGGACATCCTTCAAGTTGCACATGAGGGAACCGAGGTGGTGAAGGAGTCCAAGCTTCAAGTCCTCCAAACTCAATTTGAGCTACTTAGGATGGGAGAGGATGAATGCTTCAATGACTTCGAAATCAAATTGATGGACATTGTAAATCAAAGCCATCAACTCGGAGACCCGTATTCGGATAGGAGAGTCAAGCAAAAAATTATGAGATCTCTCCCCGAGAGGTTTGAATCAAAGGTGATGGCCATAGAAGAAAATAGTGGCTACATGTGTTGACGGTGAAATTTGGATTGCCACGCACTCAACAATTATATCAATTTAATATAAACAAGAAAATTAAGAACGCATGCAAAAGACAGATTTTACGTGGAAAACCCTTGAATGGGAAAAAACCACGGCGCCCCTGAGGGCAAAAAAATAATACTAGGTTTTCGTTGCCTTATTACACGCTTAGATCTCTCTTACAGTTGCTCTCTTTTCTCTTGATTTTCTGAACCCCCTTCTCGTGGGATAGGTGGTTCTATTTATACATGATATTTAGGGTTTTTCCCTTGATTTTAGTCCTGCTCATAGTAGGATTTCCTTTCAGATTCGTACTGGGAATCCCACGTTGCTGCGGATACAGATAGGTCTTCTCCTTTTCCCCCCTTGATTCCTTGTTGTTATGGGTTTTCTAAAGTGTAGGGTTTATTTCCGTGTTTCTGCCGAGTCGGTTTAGGCCCAGTATGCTGGTGCAGCGAGTACATTTATTTCTGGGTTTCGTTTCTTCGGCGACCATATATCTAGATTTGGCGAGTACATAACCAGTTTCGGCGAGCGTGTTTCTGACCTTTTTGGTTTCGAGGTACTTTGACATTGACTTGTCACATTTCCTTTATTGACCCGGTCAATGAGTGACGTGGCAATCTTTATTGACTCTTTTTGATGACGTGTCGGGTTGGTGAATTTATGCATACAACAATACCCCCATAAATACTCCGAGCTGGGCGAATGATTTGTTCTTCTTACTTCGTTTGTCTCTACGAGTAGTATTTATATTTATACTTACAAGGTTTCGATGCATTTTGTGATACCTCCTTCTTTCCTTTTTGTCACACGCTGTATTGATTAATTGATTCTTCTGGTGCAAGCTTTCAACTTGGTCCACATAATTGTTGACGCACCTATTTACCTGACGGACGAAGAGACATTTTGACCGCTTGGCTTTCCCCGAGATGCCACATGTCTGTTTTCTGATGGTGACTATTGCGGCTGGTCACTGTGGCTGTCATTCTCATTAATTGCATATCCTTTTACTTGATTTTCTTTTTTGAATTTTGAAACTCTCTCTTTTTAAGGCCCGATCGTTTCCTTTTCTCCATTTTATTCTTTCCATTTTATTTCTCCACTGGTTTTCTCAGAGCAAAAAAGAACAGTTTGATTCTTCGTTTTTATCTACCTTGTTCCTTCGAGTGCTTGCTACAGTCCTTTCCCTGTGTTTTCTATTTATCAGACGGTTCACCGGAATCGATTATTCCTGCCTCTCTACGAATCTTTCACGAATCTAGGGTTTTCTGGTGAGTTCCCATGGACCCTTCTTTACGCTCTTCTCTTTTTAATCGAATGATGCAAGCCATGGAGCTTGGTGATAAAAGTACTGCGGACAAAATCAAATCTCTGATTCGTAATTTTCGTCCAGATTCTCCGGTCCCAATTTCTGTTTATGTTCCATCTTCTGGAGATGTTTTTATCCCTAACATCTCTCCTTCATCTTCTAACAGCGGTTCTCCAACAATTTTGAAATCTTCTAGACCAACAAGCAGTAGACGACGCGCTTCTAGGGTTCCACGTGAATCTCTGCTGGATGCGCAGACGATTGTTGACTCCGATGTTGAAGACCATCAGAGGGATAGGCTACGCTTCTCGCCAAACCGTCCGTGTTCTTTTGATACGGAGGTAAATGTGGTCGGCGAGGTTGAGCTTCATAAATACAAGAGTCGTTTTGACCTGCCAGACTCAGTGAATCTCATTTTACCTGGCGACCGAGCTGTGTGGAATCCTCCCGGAAATGCAGTCGCTATTTACGGGGCCATGCTTAGCTGTGGGGTGACTCTCTCTCTTCAGCCTTTCATCGCCAGATTTCTTGCGGAGGCTCAAATTGTGCCGGCACAGCTCGCTCCAAATAGCTACAGAATATTGATGTGCCTGTGCCTCATGTGGAAGTTGAAGGGTTACGGGCCCCCTACTCCTCGTGAAATTCGCCATTTTTACACGCTAAGGCAGGCGGGCCATGGTGGTACGTATTTCCTTATCTCTTCGCCCGTGGAGAGCTGGATCCCTGAGGGCGTGGCGAACCCCGGTCAAGTAGAAATCTCACTTCGAACAAGAGGTGGAAGAACAGCTGGTTTTTCGTTGATGGCGAGTGGGGTCGTGATTTGCCTGCCAGTAGTTGCCACAATTTCTTGGCGAAGAAGGTTCCCAGGCACTTCACATCGCCTGAAGCTTGGTTGAAGGCGACCCCTGTTTTACTGAATAGAGAGGTTTCTCACCTCGCCGCAGCAGCTGTCCTCCCTTTGAGAGAAAGGGATAGGTCCTTCCTCTTGGATGAGGAAAAAATGATTTCCGAGGGGATTTTCACACGCCTACATGCAAGGCTTCCTCGTTGTAAGTCTTTGTCCATTCCTTCTTTGTTTTACTATCTTATTCTGTTAGTTGATACTTTGTTTATTTTTCTTGCAGTGTGAGATTTTGACACAGTTTGCGATCAACACGCCCGGGCAGTAAAGAATTCTGAGGCAACCAGTAGAAGACATGCTGCTGGTTTGGCCAAGGAAGGACTTGCTAGTCCGGATGCCGGCGATCCCTCCGATGGGGAGGAAGTTGGTGATATTCCTGAGGGTGGGGTCGAATCGGAACAACCCCCTATGTACACAGAGGCTGCTGTGAACATTCCTGCTGCGAATACCTCTGCTGCGACCACTCCTGCAGCTATCTCCAGCCGTAAGGGAAAAGAAAAAGTTGGAGTTTCAGGGCCAGTCCGTGATACTCCTATTTTTGACGCGGATGTCCCTGAAATTTCTCTTGATCCTGCGAATGATCTAACTCCTAGGACTGGTAGAGGAAATCGCCCGGCTAAGGGCACCCCTGACCATACTACTCGACCTTTGAAGCGAGCATCAAGAGTCGTGTAGTATGTCGTTTCTTTTGACGAGGAGGGTGCTGATGGACCTGTGTTCGCCGGAATTCCCTCTACTCATCCAACTGTGCCTGAAGCCCCCGCTGAAGGGATGAGTGAGGTAGCGTCTCCACCTCCTGAAAGAGTTAGTAAATTGAATGTTCCTGCTTTCTCTCCAACTGGTGCAGCTTCTCCTCCAGCGACTGTAGATGAGCCGAACGTGTCGTCTGCTGATCAGCCTGAGCCATCTGGTCAGCCGGGGTCAGCTGATAGGTCGGGGCCATCGAAGCAAACTGGGGCTTCTGCGTCAGGTTCGGGTATTGCCCGTGAAGTTCCTCCCGTGGATCCAACCGGAGTTGGTGAGGGAGAGGGGTTTGTGTCCCTTTCAGATTTCACGGCTGCAGAGATTTGCTCACATATAATGAACAACAATGTTTATATTGATGAGGATTGAGAGCACATGAAGAGCAGATCCTGCAACAAGAAGATGGAATTTTTCTTTGATTGTCAGTCTCTGGTGAGTCTCTTGCGATATTCGTGTTTTGCGTTTTTCATTCGTATGTTTCCTGACTTGACTGTTTTTCTTTTTAGATGATGTCTGAGTTGACAGACGCTTACAGGCGAGGGAATTTCCTTTCGAGGGATGTGAAACGCCTACGGGAACAGACTTCTATTTTGGCCGCTGAGAAACTCTCTGCTGAGGAAATCCATACTCAGCATCTCGCTCAGATGAGGGAATCTGCCGATGGCTATCTTTCAGCTCAACTTGTCGCTGAAGATAAATTAGCTGCTGCTGAGGAAGAGATTCGTTCGCTGCAAGAGCAACTCTCCGCTAATCAAGAATCACTCGCAGCACGTTTTGAGGCTGAGCGACTAGCTGAGGAGGCAAAGGAGAAAGCTGAGCGTGAAGCTTTGGACTTGCGCAACCAGTTGTCCTCGCATGAAGTTATTCTGAATGATCTCAAGGCTGTGCTGGAGGTTGAATCGGTTGATCGTTTCAAGAGATCCCCTGCCTATGATGCGCTTTTATTGCGTGAATTCGAAAAAGGCATGAGGCAGTCGAACAAATTCTTCGCCATGAAGGATCACTCCAATGAGAAGGCTCTGAGGCGTTTCGACCGGTCTGTAAGGATTCCCTTTTATTGATTGGCTTATTTCATGGTCAAACCACATGTTGGGGTTTGGTTGTAAGGGTAGTCTAGGTGTTTTGTTGAAGATCAAGACCCTTTCCAAGACCTCAAGAGGACAAGCACGCCAAAGGTATAATCTCTTGTGCTTGGTTTTCTTTGAAGAGAATTAGTGGCACACACACACTTAGCATTCTTGCCATGATTGCATGTATGCTTATCTTTGTGTGCATTCTCTTCACATGTCACATTCACACTAGCACTTTGATTGCTATATCTTGTTGTGTGTATTTGTGATTAGTAATTCGTTTCCCGATAGTGTTCGGAAACGTCCGCGCACGCACTAGAATGTGCTTGGTTTTGCGCGAAGACCGCCCACGGAGAATGCCTTTGGCTTCTCCTTGGTTTTCACCTTTGTTGGTGATCGGCGGTTATGATCGGCGGCCAGGCCGCCGAATTAAACCGCCGTTTGCTTCCAGGAGCAAATCTGCGGTCAAGATCGGCGGTCACGACCGCCGTTCGAAACCGCCGTTCATACCTGATCGATTTCGATCTCTCGGGTCTGATTCGGCGGTTATGATCGGCGGTCACGAAACCGCCGAACGAAGTCACCGAATTTCCCCTGTTCTACTCGGGAGCAATTCGGCGGTTCAATTGGGCGGCCTGGCCGCCGTTTGAAACCGTCGATCGTTCGATTTCAGGGGAAAATTTGTCTTTTCACTTGTCCTGTTCTTGATGTCTATAAATATCACACTTTCTCATTATCTGAATAAGTTCTTTTGACTCTTTAGAACCCTAATCTTCAAAGATAGATTTTGAGAGAAAATCAAATCAAGAACTCACCTTTAACCACTCAAATCAAACCCTTTTTCAATCAAATTTCATATTGCATCTCCTATGTTCATATAGAGTGCATCCATGCATGGGTTTGCATCATCACAACTTGCTTGGTAAGATTTTGATTAATTTCATCTTATTGTAGTATTTTAAATACCAAGCCATCTCTTTTAAATTACTTGTATGTTTTAGATCATATGCTAAATACAAGAAAAGAGATTATTTGTGATGAATTGATTGAGTGTTGTCTTGTGATAGCTAGGCTTTAATGTTCATATGCCATCTATCTAATTAATCTCATTTGTTGATTGAGATTATTTTTCATAGCTTATTTGATTAGGTCATTATTGCCTAAAAGCTATGCCATGAACATTCTTGTGTGATTTATTGATAACTAGGTTGATAGATTGTATTTTAATCAACTAGTTAATCCTTTGAATGTTTGTGGATTTTATATGATAGCTTTGTATCTAGGATTGGTTATCCTTTACTTAGCTAAAGTTATATGCCATAACATATAGCTACATGTGATATCTAGGAATGATTATATTGTCATCTTATAATCCTAGGTAAGCATTTAGAGTACCCTAGCTCTTATTGCTCTTTGAATATGCATACATATTCACATAGGGTTGTGCATCTCTTTTGAGAGATTGAAGTCTTGAGGCTAAGGTTGCTTAGGCCTCAAGCAATTGGACTAGAGCCGCTATAAAAGGCCCGCGTGGTAGATTAGAGGGTGCTCACGCCAAGAGTAGTGTATCAGGGGATATCACTAGGGATTGAACCAAGAGTGGCGAGTGGTAGTGTCCATAGCCTGAGGTTATCTAGGGTGAGGGTCCGAGAATCACTTGAGGGTGTAACCGTCTTTTCATATAGTGGATTTCGAGGTTCGAGTGTGGCGCACTTAACAGCCCGTGGTTTTTCCCAGTGGTTGGGTTTTCCACGTAAACATCAAGTGTTATTTATTATTTCCGCATCTTATTACACTTGTATGTATTGTTGACTTGCTAGGGGTATTTTCGTAAAATTGACATGCACGCAAAAATTGGGTAATAATTAGATAAAATCTATTCACCCCCCCCTCTCTAGCTTTATATTGATAAACACGCCTCTAGGACTTTCACGGTCTTTTCAACAGCATATGGCCAGCGGAGTGGATTCGATTAAAGAGCAGATAAAATGTTGGAAAGCCCACTGTCGCTACAACATGACTGAACCTCACCCTATGCATTTAGAAATCCCCAGCAAGCGTACCTTCAATACTTATTATTCGGGTCAGAAGGGCAGCTTTTCTGGTTCTGGCGCTGAGCCTGACTTGGGTCCTGTTGCTGGAAGGGATTATGAGCGTTATATGCCAGAAGGGGATGAGGAAGTCGCCTGGCCTTCAGACGAGGAGATCGAAGATGAGAAAGATAGCGAGGGCCCTTCTGCAGCTAGTTGACTTTTTGTGTCTTTCATACTGAAGGATTGTTTAATCTTTGTATCTTCAGTTTCTCTTTTTGTATTTTCATTCTTAATTCTTTAATTGTAAATGACTTTATTTATAAGAAGTTATAAACTTTTTCTTTGTTCAGCTGCTTTTACTGAATTTTCGACTTACTCAGTTTTTCACCAAGTTTTTAGCATATTTTTGTGTATTCAGCTGCTATTCGCTGATTTTTTGCTTAGTGTTTCACTTTGTAGCATTTTTTGTTGTATTCAGCTGTCATTGCTGGATTTTTGGCGTACTTAGCGTTTCACTAAGTTTTTAACATATTTTGTATTCAGCTGCCATTGCTGGATTTTGGCGTACTTAGCGTTTCACTAAGTTTTTAACATATTTTGTATTCAGCTGCCATTGCTGGATTTTGGCGTACTTAGTGTTTGTCAGGACGTATCCGACCATACACCAAGTTTTTAACATGTTTTTATTTATTCAGCTGCCATTGCTGAGTTCTGGCGTACTTGGTGATTATTCAGGACGTATTTGCCCACACCAAGTTTTTCTCCGGAGATCTTATTCTCCTTGTGGGGGCGATCCCCAATTTCTGTAGCTTGGGCTATGGCGACTAAGTCGCTTTTGGCTTGCTTTAATTTCGTTGAGTTGTCACTTATTCTCACTGCTGCGAGTACGAAACTCGTCTTTACGCAATGGTATTGACATATGTCGGTGAGTGCCCTTTGTAATTGGTGAGTCAAGTCACGATTTCTCAGTAATAAATTACTCTTTATTTGGATAATTCCTGCAACTTTGTTAACATAATCACAAAGAAAAGAAAAAAAAAATACTAAAACGAAAACTGTTCTAAGAAAAAATAAAAGGCTCACACCAATTCTAAACTTGACCCCCAAGTTACGGATAATATATCTTCAAGTACTGCGCATTGCATGGACGGGGTAGTTCGCCAAAACCTTCTCGAGTGATGCGATATGCCCCGTGGCCAGCTATGCCTGTAATCTGATAAGGCCCCTCCCATTTGTCTGCGAGTGACCCTGCAGCTTTGTCTTTTGTTCCTTGGTTCACCCTTTTTAGCACTAAGTCGCCCAGCGAGAACCTTCTTTCACCCACATGTGAGTTGTAATATCTAGCTACCCTATGTTGGTACGCAGTATTCCTTATTTGCACGCGCTCTCTTCTTTCTTCTAACTCATCTAGGCCGCACTTTAGCATATCATTGTTGATTTATGGCTGAAAAAGTTGCACCCTCGGCGAAGAGAAAGATGTTTCCACGGGAATGACAGCTTCAGCTCCATATGCCATGGAATATGGGGTCTCGCCTGTTGAACTCCTTTCTGTGGTTTGATATGTCCAAAGTACCTGTGGTAATTCGTCTGCCCAGCTGCCCTTTTTAACTGCCAATTTAGCCTTCGGGTTATGTTTTATGATTTTGTTTACTGCTTCAGTCCGACCATTCGTCTGTGGGTGTGCTGGAGAGGCGTAGTAGTTGTTGATGCCGTACTTATCACATAGCTCCCTGAATTTCCTCCCGTCGAATTGGGTCCCATTGTCCGTGATGATGGTGTTTGGTATCCCGAATCTGTAAAGGATATTTTTCTTCACAAAGCTTACAGTGTTTGCTTCTGTTATGTGTACCAATGGCTCGGCTTCTACCCATTTTGTAAAATAATCCACAGCTACTATGGCATGTTTTGCTCCTCCAGTTGCTATTGGCATTGGGCTGATCAAGTCAATTCCCCACATGGCGAACGGCCAAGGCGAGGTAATACTTTGCAAGAGTTCAGGTGGCTGTCGGATGTTATTAGCAATTTTCTGACAAGCCTCACATCTCGCTGCCATCCTTTTGGAGTCGGCGAACAGTGTTGGCCAGCAAAAACCCTGCCTTAATGTTTTGTGGGCTAGACTGGCGCCCCCAGCGTGGTTCCCACAATTTCCACTATGTATGCTTCTCAGGATACCTTCTGCTTCTTCAGGCCCAACACATCTCTGCAGTGCCCTCGAGTATCCCCTTTTGTACAGTTCTCCATTGAGTACTGAGTATCTTGTAGCTCTGTACTTCAGCCGCTTTGCTTCTAACGGGTCACTTGGGAGTACATCATTGATGAGATATTCTTTGATTGGTGTGATCCAGCTGTCCCTTTCGCCAAAGACTGCCCCAACTTCCTTTGTTTTAACTATACTCGGCTGCAATAAGCGGATCATAGAAATATTTTTGGGCCAGATGCTGATTGTGGCAGATGCCAGTTTGGCCAAGGCATCAGCTTTCTCATTTTCTTCTCGGGGGACATGAACAATTCTGTATTCTTTAAATCTTTCTAATAGCTCCTTTGCCAATTCCAGGTAGGTGATCATGCTCTCATCTCTTGCCTGGTATTCATCTAGTACTTGATTGACAACAACTTGAGAGTCGCTAAAAACTTCCATTTCGTCTGCTCCTAGGACTGTGCTAATTTTTAAACCTGCTATGAGTGCCTCGTACTCGGCTTGATTGTTGGTAGCTTTAAAGTCAAAACGCAAGGCACATTCGACTGAATCTCCTTCTGGGGTTGACACTACTACCCCTGCCCCGCTGCCATGCGTGTTTGATGAGCCGTCAACGCGGAGTTGCCATTTGAATATTTTCTTATTTTGTTCCTCCATCATTCTCGCTACTTCCGTGTTTGGTTCGGTGAACTCTGCTACAAAGTCTGCCACTGCCTGGGCTTTAATTGCTATCCTTGGGAGGTACTCTACATCGAATTCACTTAACTCGATTGCCCACTTTGTTAATCGACCGGATACTTCTGGTTTCTACAGAATTAACTTCAGTGGGCAGTTGGTGTATACTTTGATTTTATGAGCCTGGAAATATGGCCTCAGTTTCCTCGCTGCTGTTATTAGAGCTAGTGCCAATTTTTCAGCCGGTGAGTATCTGGTTTCGGCTGGCAACAGTGCTTTGCTGCTGTAGTATATTGGTTTCTGGATCCCATCTTCCTGTTTTACTAGCACGGAACTTGTGGCTGCTCCAGAGATGGACAAGTACATGTACAATGTTTCTCCTGTTTCTGGTTTTGATAGCAGCGGCGCTTGCCCCAGGTAATCTTTCAAGGCTTGGAAAGCCTTTTCACACTCCTCATTCCACTCGATTCCCTTTCCTTTTTTTAGAGCTTTGAAAAATGGTAGGCATCGGTCTGTTGATTTGGCTATGAATCTGCTCAGCGATGCTAAGCACCCTGTGAGTTTTTGAACGTCTTTCAGAGTTCTTGGCGAGACCATTTTTGCTAGTGCTTGGATTTTTTCAGGGTTCACCTCTATTCCCCTTTGATGTACTTGATATCCGAGAAACCTCCCAGATGGTACGCCGAATACGCATTTTGCTGGATTCAACTTCATTCCATACTTGACCAGCACGTCGAATGTTTCCCTCAGGTCATCTGTATGTCTATCCGCTGTGGTGCTTTTTGTTAGCATATCGTCAACATAGACTTCCATATTTCTCTTGATTTGTCTGGCGAACATTTTGTTGACCAAGCGCTGGTAAGTTGCCCCAGCGTTTTTTAGGCCGAATGGCATGACAGTGTAACAATACAACCCCTGATCTGTGGTGAACGCTGTCTTCTCTTCGTCTGGCTTGTGCATCTTTATTTGGTTATATCCTGAATATGCATCCATGAAGCTCAACGTTTCATGTCCAGCTGTTGCATCGACTAACTGGTCAATCCTTGGTAGCGGGAAGCTATCCTTGGGGCAGGCTTTGTTCAGATCGGTGAAGTCGACGCACATCCTCCATTGATTGTTTTTCTTTTTCACTAAGACCACATTCGCCACCCATTCTGGGTACTTAACTTCTCTGATTGACCTTGCGGCGAGCAATTTTGATACTTCCTCCTTTATCGCTGCACTTCTTTCTGGGTTGAAACTTCTCCTTTTTTGCACAACCGGCTTGCACTTCTCATTCACAGCCAGATTGTGCGAAATTACACTTCTATCAATCCCTGGCATGTCTTCGTGGCACCAAGCGAAAATCCCCCTATATTCCTTCAACAAGTTTGTCACATCTTTCTTAACTTGTTTAGCCAGCCTTGCTCCGATCTTTACTGTTTTGTCTGGTTCCGCTTCGTCTAGAATAACTGACTCAGTTGGTTCTTCTTTCTCTCTGCTCGTTTTGTCCCTTGGGTCCAGTTCGAAGTTTCCCGGACTATCTTCCTGCACCTCCCTGTCCACTTCGAATATGTTTAAGGTTTCCATCCCTACTTTATCTTTGAAGATTGATAGGTTGGCGCGGCGAGCCATCTCCTGTGACCCTCTCAATTCTCCGACACCAAATTCTGTAGGGAATTTTATTTTCAATGCATGGGTTGAAGTAACAGCTCGAGCTTTGTTAAGAAACGGTCGGCCAAGTAAAGCATTATACGGCCAATTGTGGATGTCAACCACGACAAAGTCCAAAAGGATTATTCGCCGGCATGGTGCTGTACCAAATCTCACCGGCAGTTTCACAGTTCCTAACGACCTAACTTCTGCGCCACCAAATCCCTTTAGTGGTACATGGAATGGTTCGAGATCTTTTCTGTCCAGCCGTAATTCATCATATACTCTGGCACTTAAGATATCGGCTGAACTTCCATTGTCAATCATCACCCGAAGGACATCCCTATGGGCTATTCGAACCCCCACGACGATTGCATCGTTAGGTTTTGCATCTATCCCGTCTGAGTCTTCTGCTGTAAATGTTATAGGATCATGTCCTTCTCTTCCCTTCTTGGGGCTTCTCTGTACAGAATTGATCTCCATGCTTCTGCTTTCATACATTACTTCTCGAACTTCTGACATCCTTTCTCGATTGCTTCTCCCAGTATGAGGTCCGCCGAAAATGGTGTTTATGGTGGCGTTAGGGCTGTTCCCCCTTGGACTTTTCCTCTCCTGCCCGTTTCCTTGGCGGCTATCCTGGCGACCACCATATTTATCTCCCTTCAAAGCAAAATCCTTCAGGTGCCCATCTCTGATCAAACTTTCAATGTGGTCACGCAGCTGAAAACACTTTGAGGTTTCATGCCCATGATCTTTGTGGAATCGGCAGTACTTAGTTGTGTCTCTCCTGGCATTCGCTGACTGCTGTCGAGGGTATTTAGCGAGTCCTTTGTCTTCCACCACAGAAAGTATCTCCTCTTGATCGCCGGTCAAAGGGGTGTAATGGTTGTATCTTCCTCGAAACCTACTGGCTCGAGGATTTCCTTTGCTTTCTCTCGAGTGCCCATTTTGGCCTTTCTCGTCTCTCTGGCGATCACGTGATACCGTCTTCTTGTCATCCTTTCGATCCGATTTTGAGTCAGGTTTGTGTCCATGCACGTAGCTACCCCCTTGTGCTACTTCTTCTTCTTCTGCTAATGCATAGTCGCTAGCTATTTCCATAATCTCCTCATAAGTTTTTGGTCTCTCTCTTCGCAGGTCAAAAGATAATCGCCCGCTTTGTAACCCATTGGTGAAAGCGGCGATCACAGCTACATCGCTGGCATCTTCAATTTGAGCAACTTCCTTACCAAATCTTGCTAGGTACTTCTTGATTGACTCATTGTGCTCCTGTTTCAAATTTGATAGATGAGCGAGTGACTTCCTTCTCTGCACACTCCCCATGAACTGTCTTATGAACGCCTTGCTGAGGTTTGAGAAACTGCTTATACTTCCGGGCAGAAGTCTTCCAAACCACCTAGAGGCGAGATCGCCGAACGTTTGAGGGAAGGTAAGGCATAAAAGCCCGTCATTAGATGAATACTGGGCCATGATGTTGCGGAATCGGCGAACATGCTCCTTCGGGTCCCTGTTCTCCTTGTACTGCTTAATGGTTGGCATTCTAAATCTGTTTGGGAACTGGGTGCGAGCAATATCTTCAATGAATGGGCTGTCTGACTCATCATCTGAAGATACGTTACGACCGTACCTTCGTGCCATCGCTGAAACCTTTCTTGATAGCTCTTGTAAGGTGACATCTCGCTGACCAGTTGGCTCTCCTGCTGGATCAAGTCTGCTCTTAATTGTCATTCTCCCATGGTTGTTCCTATTATCCTGGCTCCTTCGATCTTCTGTGCTTTAGGATCTCCTTCGCCGTGCTCTTTTGGACCGTAACTCTCTTTGTGGACGTGGACTCTTATCTTCAGATGAGATAGAATGGTGTCTCCGTCGGTTCCGTTGGTATGTGTCACTGGAATTGACCCCATGTGTCCGCGCCTGGTCTCGCTCCTCTCTGGATTCTTCATTCATCACACATTTTCCTTTCCTTTGTTTTCTCCTTTCGAAATACTCTGGGTGGTCCTGGGGAGTCTCCTCAGCGGATTGTCTTGCTTGAGTATCAGGGATTGCGATGTGAACTTCTGATCGTAGCCTTCCGGGAGGATGGATTCCAGGGGTGGTTAACTCATAAGGAGATGAAACTCCCAAACCGATGGGAAGCGAAAGCCCTATCTTGTTGGCTTCGCTGATTAGGTTTACCAACGCAGCTTGGAAGTGCTGCAGAATCCCAGGGTCGGCGGCCCTAGTCCCTGGTGTTGCCGCCGATTGTTCCCCGATCGTTACTGCCCTATCTCCTGTCGGCGCAGCTGGTTCAATAACCTGATCTCCGCTGGAGTTAACGTATCTATCACTGTCGTTGTTCATGTTCATGTTCATGTTCTTTATTTCGCAAGGGTTCCTCGAAGTTTTTTGTAACCCCCCTCCTTCTAGCGCCAATTGTTGACTGTGAAATTTGGATTGCCACGCACTCAACAATTATATCAATTTAATATAAAACAAGAAAATTAAGAACGCATGCAAAAGACAGATTTTACGTGCAAAACCCTTGAATGGGAAAAAACCACGGCGCCCCTGAGGGCAGAAAAATAATACTAGGTTTTTGTTGCCTTATTACACGCTTAGATCTCTCTTACAGTTGCTCTCTTTTCTCTCGATTTTCTGAACCCCCTTCTCGTGGGATAGGTGGTTCTATTTATACATGATATTTAGGGTTTTTCCCTTGATTTTAGTCCTGCTCATAGTAGGATTTCCTTTCAGATTCGTACTGGGAATCCCACGTTGCTGCGGATACAAATAGGTCTTCTCCTTTTCCCCCCTTGATTCCTTGTTGTTTATGGGTTTTCTAAAGTGTAGGGTTTATTTCCGTGTTTCTGCCGAGTCGATTTAGGCCCAGTATGCTGGTGCAGCGAGTACATTTATTTCTGGGTTTCGTTTCTTCGGTGACCATATATCTAGATTTGGCGAGTACATATCCAGTTTCGGCGAGCGTGTTTCTGACCTTTTTGGTTTCGAGGTATTTTGACATTGACTTGTCACATTTCCTTTATTGACCCGGTCAAATGAGTGACGTGGCAGTCTTTATTGACTCTTTTTGATGACGTGTCGGGTTAGTGAATTTATGCATACAACAACATGGATATGAAGCCAAGTGAGGTGATTGGACGTCTACTTGCATATGAGTCTAGGAAGGCTCCTAGCACCACTACTCCTCCTAAGAAGTCTAAAGGAATAGCTTTGAAAGCATCTAAGGATGCAAAGGAGGCAAAGCATGAATCGGATGAAGACCTTGACTTATTCGTGAAAAGGTTTAATAAGGTTATAGGGTTCAAGAAGAAGAAGGGATTTGGGTCAAGAGGACAAGAGTTGAAGAAAAAAGGTTCCTTCAAGAAGTTTGAGCCTAGACAAGCGAGGACCGAAAGGAAAGGGGTCCGATGCTTTGAATGTGGTGGGATTGGTCACTTTGCCCCCGAATGTGCTAATCACAATGAAAAGAAGAAGGACAAAGTGATGGCCGCCACTTGGAGTGGGAGTAGTGATGGCTCCAATAAGGAAGATGAGTCTTCAAGTGAAGAAGAGCTCATGGCTAACTTCCTAGCTTTTGCCTCATCTCACAAGAGCAAAAGTGCTAGTGAGAGAGAGGAAATGAGTCAAGAGGAAATTGACTCTAGTGAAGTAGAAAGTGACTCCTCTTCTAATTCCATAAAGAAATTTGTGGAGCAAAAGGTGCTTGCTAAATACCATGCCGGGTTCAATGATTTAGCAATTAAAAGCACAAGAAAGATTGAGAGGTTGAGAGAAGAGAACCTTGAACTTTCGGCTCACAATGACCACTTAAGTGAACAAGTGGAAAGATTGAAGAGAAGAGAGGATAAGTTAATTGAGGAGTTAGACTTATCCAAGAGAAGTGAAGAAGGCTTGAAGAGGGAACTTGTAGAAGTTAAAAGGTTCTTGGCTAGGATGGATTCTAGCACCAAGAAGCTTGACCATATGCTTGGTGTTGGAAAGAGTCCATGTGACAAGAGGGGTCTTGGGTAAGAAGATGGCAAGAAGATCTCAACCTCTAACAAGACCGTGTTTGTCAAGTCCTTGAGGAACGAAGAAACTTCATTTGTGCAAATTCCTAGGAAGAAGTTAGAAGTAGGACAATGTTCAAATGCACAAGTGAAGATGGGGCCAAGAAGGCAACCTCAAGCTCAACCCCCTAGGGTCCCTCAAGCCAACATTCCTCCTCAAATGGCTCACAAAGGAAAGAGACCTATCATGCAACCTTAAGCTAGGAAGCAACCTAGACCGGTTCAACAACGAAGATGGATTGAACCCATTCATCCACAAAGACAAAGACAAGGACAAGGTATGATTCCTTATTTTACTCCTATATGTCACTTTTGTGGATTTGATGGTCATATTAGACCACATTGCTTTCGATATATAAAAATGTGTAGAACACGAAGCATGATTGAAAAGAGAAAGAATAGAGCCAAGATGCATGTTCCTAGGAATGATAATATTGATTTGCATGATCCTAGGAATAGTAGAGCACATGTACCAAAGACCACTAAGAAAGCTAAAATTGTTGCTAAGTGGATTAGAAAGAATGAAAATGTTTGCCATGTTGCACAAATAGCCTTGAAGGCAAATTCATCTAATTTTTGGTATTTGGATAGTGGGTGCTCTAGGCACATGACAGGAAACAAGAGTTGCTTCAAGACTCTTGTTATGGAAGAAGGTGGAAATGTCACTTTTGGTGATGGATCCAAAAGAAATGTTGTAGGGAAAGGAACCATTTCCGTTCCCGAATTACCCTCCTTATCCAATGCTTTATTTGTTGATGGCTTGAAAGCCAATTTAATAAGCATTTCACATCTTAGTGATGAAGGATATTCCGTCTTGTTTTCTAAAGATTATTGCTCTATCCTAAAACCCGATGGGCAAACCTTGTTGAAGGGCATGAGATCTAGCGACAATTGTTATTGTCTTGAAGCTAGTATTGTATCTAATCATGTGTCCATGGATGAGTAAATTGAGTTGTGGCATGAAAGACTTGGCCACATGAACTTTAGGGATCTACGGACCCTTGGAAAGTTCAATTGTGTGCGTGGTCTCCCTAAGCTTGGGAAGAAAGCCAATGGTGTTTGTGGACCTTGCCAACAAGGAAAGCAAACTAAAAGCATGCACAAAAAGGGTAAGTATCTCACCACCAATGAGCCTCTTAAGCTTCTCCACATGGACCTCATGGGTCCCATGCAAACCGAAAGTTTGGGTGGAAGGAGATACATTTTTGTTTGTGTTGATGATTTCTCTAGGTTCACATGGACATATTTTCTTAGAGAAAAATCCGAAACTTTTGATAAGTTTAAAATGCTTTGTAATAAAATACAAAATGAAATGAACTCTAATATTAAAAGCATAAAACGGATTAGAAGTGACCATGGGAGGGAATTTGAGAATGCTACTTTTGAAACCTTTTGTAATGGTTTAGGCATCTCCCATGAGTTTTTGGCTCCTAGGACACCTCAACAAAATGGAGTTGTTAAGAGGAAAAATAGGGTCCTTCAAGAGATGGCTCGTGTGATGTTGCTTAGCAACAATGTCCCTAGGAACCTATGGGCTGAAGCCATCAATACGGCTTGCTATATAGGAAATAAAGTTTTCCTAAGGCCCGGTACTAGAAACACCTCCTATGAGTTATGGAAAGGCAAGAGGCCAAATGTTAGCTACTTCCACACTTTTGGAAGCAAATGCTACATTTTGAATGATCGTGATCAACTTGGCAAATTTGATGCTAAGAGTGATGAGGGTATTTTTATTGGCTATGCCTTGAATAGTAGAGCTTATAGAGTTTTCAATTTAAAGACTCTAAGTGTTATGGAATCATCCAATGTCGTATTTGATGATACTAGGCTTAAGTCAAATGATCATGAGGAGGAGGTTATTTTTAGTGATGTTTCTCCTTTGGAGAAGGCTGTGGTGTCTCCTAATGTTGGGACATCTAATGTCAACAATGATGACACACAACCTATTGATAGAGTTCCTCTCTAGGACTCTAAAGAACCCGCTCCATGGGTTAGGAAACTCCATGATAAAGAAGATATCATTGGAGAGGTTAATGAGGGTGTTAGGACTAGACGTCAACTTGCTAATCTTATTAGCTACACATGCTACACCTCTCAAATTGAACCCAAAAAGGTTGAAGAAGCCTTAAACGATGAATTTTGGGTTCTTGCCATGCAAGAAGAGCTAAACCAATTCGAAAGGAATGAGGTTTGGACTCTAGTTCCTAGGCCTAAGACCACTAATGTCATAGGCACTAAATGGATATTTAGGAATAAATCCGATGAGGATGGCAACATAGTGCGGAACAAGGCTAGACTTGTAGCACAAGGGTACTCTCAAATTGAGGGTATCGACTTTGAGGAGACTTTTGCTCCCGTTGCCCGTTTAGAGTCCATTAGGCTTCTCTTGTCCATTTCTTGTGTGCACAAGTTCAAATTGCACCAAATGGATGTCAAGAGTGCCTTCCTCAATGGCTTCTTGCAAGAGGAAGTGTTTGTTGAACAACCCAAGGGGTTTGTGGATGCACACCACCCCAACTATGTCTATCACCTCAAGAAGGCACTATATGGGTTGAAACAAGCACCGAGGGCTTGGTATGAGCGCCTCACTCAATTTCTTGTTGACAATGACTACACAAGAGGTAGTGTTGACAAGACCTTGTTCATCAAGAGAAACAAAGATGAGTTATTTATAGCTCAAATCTATGTTGATGACATTGTATTTGGCTCCACCAACAACACCAAGGTCCAACAATTTGTTGATGTCATGTCTCATGAATTTGAGATGAGTCTTGTTGGTGAGCTTAGTTACTTCCTAGGTTTGCAAATTAGGCAATTAGATGATGAGATTTTCATAACCCAAGCCAAATATTCCAAAAACATAGTGAAGAAGTTTGGTTTAGAGAATGCCAAACATTGTGATACACCCATGAGCACCACTTTGAAGCTAAGCAAGGATGCTAGCGGTAAAAGTGTGGACCAAACCTTATATCGTGGCATGATAGGGAGCTTGCTCTATTTGACCGCAAGTAGGCCCGATATATCTTTTAGTGTAGGAGTTTGTGCTAGGTACCAATCCGATCCCAAGGAGTCCCATCTCTCTTCGGTTAAGAGAGTCATTCGCTTTGTGAATGGGACTTCCAACTATGGGATTTGGTACTCATTTGACATTAATCCTAGTCTTGTAGGATACAGTGATGCGGATTGGGCAGGAAATTGTGATGATAGGAAGAGCACATCGGGCGGTTGCTTCTTTCTAGGCAACAACTTGGTGTCTTGTGAAACAAATAATAGCACGGTGTGTATAAAGCTATCTAGAGGGGGGGTGAATAGATTTTACGCTTTTTACCCAATTTTTCGTGTTAGTCAAAATTACGAATTTACCCCTAAATAGATAAAGCAATAAATCAAGTATAAAATGTGGAAATTAAATAAGACTTGATTTTTACGTGGAAACCCTCACGGGAAAAAACCACGAGCTAGTAAGTAAGCCACACTCGAACCTCGAATCCACTAAATGTGGAAAACGATTACAACCTAATCCTGGAAGTAATCACACACCTACCCAATCCCGGTATGAGTGAACCTAGTCCAATTTGCTTGCAATCTAAGCAACCTAATCCCGGATGCTACACACAAGACTTACTTTCTCTATGAAGAGAATAACAACCCTAAGTGAATATATGAATATTCAAAATGCAACATAGAGCAAGGGAAACCCTATATGCTTATCTAAGATGATTAATAATCAATTAGAGCAATCCTAGATATCAAAACTAAATGACATGTCAAATCAAATAGTTTAGCTAATCAAGATTAAGCACAAAACCTAATTAGCTATCACAATACAACTTCTCAAACATACATCATACTAATCTCAAACTTGTATTCAAAGTATATAAAATAACATACAAGTAATTAAATGAGATTGCTTGTTAAGAGAAACACAAAATATGTAAGATATTAGTGAAAAGCTTACCAAGCAAAGTATGATGAAGAATCCATGCAAGATGTCATCTAGATGATCATGGATGATGCTAGATGATGATTGATGATCATGAAAAAATGTTTGAGTAAACTAAAAATGAGTTCTTTGGAATTTTTCTTCTCTTTGAAAAATATCCTAAGTATGGAATCTGAATATGAACTCTTGTAATTGACCTAAAGTCAAAGAGGCATATATATAGGGGGCCAAAACAAGGTGTGGTCGTTTTGATAAGTTTGCCTCAATATTGCCTTGGGCGCTGTACGTAGAGCGCCTCTTGTACAGCACTTGTACAGCGCCCCTACTCTGTTCTCACGGGAAAACAGAGTGGCGCTGTACGTAGAGCGCTTTGTACAGCGCTTTGTACAGCGCCTGTACAGCGACCCAACAGCGACCGAATTAAATCGATCAGGTCTGAACAGCGCTCAATGGGCGCTGTTCGTACAGCGCTTTTGGGAGCGCCCAATGCAAAAATGCAATCCTAAGTCTAAGCATGACAAGGCAATTGGATATGCAAGTTGCAATCAAACTAACATGCAAGAAGAGATGTTAATGAACATTAATGCACAAAAAATAAGACACACAACATACAAGTATTAAACATATGCATGAGTTGTGAGTGTGTGCAACTATCTCTTCAAGACAAGTAAGCACAAAGAAATTTACCTTCGGTGCTTATCAATACGAGGTCTTCAAAGGGCTTCGAACAATGAAACCAATACCTAAGCTACCCTTACAAAGTACCCCAACATGTGGTTTGTCCACGAAATGAGCCAATCAACAAATGGGAACCATACATCTTGGTTTTGCAAGAAGCAAAACTCAATTTCCTTGTCCACGGCTGAGGCCGAATACATAGCCGCGGGGAGTGGATGCACACAACTCCTATGGATGAAGCAAATGTTAGTAGACTACAGATTCAACCAAGGTACTCTCTCTCTCTTTTGTGATAACATGAGTGCCATTAATATTTCCAAGAATCCGGTGCAACATTCTAGAACTAAGTATATTGACATCCGCCATCACTTCATTAGAGAGCTTGTTGAAAATAAATGCATAGTACTTGAACATGTAGGTACTAATGATCAACTTGCGGACCTATTTACTAAACCCTTAGATGCTACTCGATTTAAAACACTAAGTAGATCTATTGGGATATGTCTTGTGGAGTGATGTGTTTTGTTATTTGACCCCATATGGGGAACTCAAGCAAAGAGAGCTATTTTGCATTCTTGTATCTTGCAAAAAATTCTAAATAACTTATGCCTCTTCTTTTAATTGTTTGAGTAAGCTTGGTTGCTCTATGTATATATGTTTTCTATTCAATAAGTGTGAACCTTGTTTGTTTACAATCCATGTCATATTTATGTTCAAACATGCATTTTTGGACTAGGAGATGTATGTAGGAAGTATGATTTGAATGACCTATGATTATCTCCATGACATGATGATTCTTAAATAACATGCTAATGTCAAATGAAAAAGCATGAAATTCATATAACATGCTCACATGAAAAGCATGAATTGATGATTCAATACTCTTAAAATGCAAAACCTTGTGTGAAAGCTTATGAGACTCAAAATGAATAAAGGATCTTGTATCCGTTCAAAGGAATTTACATTCCAAATGTCTCTCCTTCTTTATTGGTTGAACATAGCTACTATCATACGGATATCTTATCCAGAAAAATCAAATAGGGTGCAAAGTCGCTTATGCCATGTTTCGCTTATAAAGTTGGATATAGTTGTTCTTAAATTGAAATCAATATATTCTATATCCTTGCTTTACTCATGACTTTGGTGAAATTGGTTTGAATTCTTATTAGAAACCTTTGCCATTTGCTTTGCCAAATACCATTGTATTTTGGACTTGAATGCTACATGTCTTGTATGCAAAGCATGTTTGATTCACACATTTTCTTTCAAATAAATCTCCTTGTTTCTCTTCAATTAATTGAGGTGCATAAAGTGACTTATATATATATGCAAATATCTTACATGCTTCTATCTCTCGTTGCTATGAGTGACCCGGTTGGGGACTACTCCTTGGCCTATATCATGACAAAAAGGGGGAGTAGTATATGGTAAGGGGAGTTGCAAAATATAGAAATTATTGTGCATATTGGGGAGAACATTCATTGAGGGGGAGTAACCCGTTGAGGGGGGGCATTGCATACACATACATTTCATAATGTTGTGCCTAAACTTTTAAAATGCAAATGCTTGTTTTTTGTTCTCACTTGATTCATCTCACTTATTACTTGCATTGGAAATGTTAGAAACTTTCTTTTCAGGGCTTGATTATTCTACAAGAGATTGAAGACTTGAAGTTTTATTTTCTTATCTCTTTGTACTATAGAATATCATAGTTATCCCGTAGTTTCTATTTTTTTGTGAGGAATCAATGTGAGTGGTGGTTTTGTCACGAAATAGCCAAAGAGGGAGATTGTAAGGTTCCCATTGGTTGATTGGCTCATTTCGTGGACAAACCACATGTTGGGGGTTCTTTGTAAGGGTAGCCTAGGTATCGGTGTTACTGCTCAAGCCCTTTGAAACCTCGTCTTGATAAGCACCGAAGGTAAATTTCTATGTGCTTACTTTTCTTTAAAGAGATTAGTTGCACACACACACTTAACATACATTGCATATGTGTGCATTCTCTTCACTTGTCACATTTCACACTTGCACTTATTTGTTATATTTTGTTGTGTGTAATTGTGTCGTGTTGTCTTGTAATTCGTTTCCCAATTGTTTTCGGAAACGTCCGCGCATGCACTAGAATGTGCTTGGTTTAGCGCGAGGACCGCCTACGGAGAATGCCCTTGGCTTCTCCTTGGTTTTCACCTTTGTTGGTGATCGGCGGTTATGATCGGCGGCCTGGCCGCCGAATGAAACCACCGTTTGCTTCCAGTAGTGTATGGAGTAATTCTGTGATTATGATCGGCGGTCATGACCGCCGTTCGAAACCACCGTTCGAAACCGCTGTTCAAGACCTGATTGATTTTATCCCTCGGCCTAATTCGGCGGTTGAATCGGCGGTCACGAATGAAACCGCCGTTTTCATACCTGATTGATTTTTTAATCTCAGGTTTGATTCGGCGGTTAGATCGGCGGTCACGAAACCGCTGAATGAAACGTCCGTTGGTCCCCTGTTCCTCTCAGGCCAATTCGGCGGTTATGAACGGCGGCCTGGCCGCCGATCGAAACCGCCGATCGGTGCGTTTCAGGGGCAAACTTGTCTTTTTACATGCTCTGTTTTTCATGCCTATAAATACATCACTTTCTCTTGTTCTGAGTGTGTCTCTTTAATTATCAAGAACCCTACTTTAAAAAGAGATTTTTAAGAGAGAAAGCTATCAAGTTTGCTCATCAAACACTCAAACCAAAATCCATTTGCATCAAAGTTCATCTAGCATTCTCTAGCATATCTAGGATGCTTGCTTGCATGAGTCTTTCATCATCACACTTGCTTTGGTAAGTTTTTCACTATTATCATACATAATTAGTGTTTAATTTATTATGGCATCTCTTTTATTACTTAATTGTTCTTAGATTATATTCTAATATTCAAGATAAAGATTGTTGTGTTGATTTGATTGAGTGTTGTTTTTATGATAGATATCTAGGTTTCTCTAATCTATGATTATCTAAGCTAATTGACATGTCATTTAGTTTTAATATCTAGGATTGTTTTTAATTGCATATTTATCATCTTAGATAAGCATATAGGGTTTCCCTTGCTCTATGTTGCATTTGAATATTCATATATTCACTTAGGGTGTTAGTCTCTTTTTAGAAAATTAAGTCTTGTGTTGTGACTAGGATTAGGTTGCTTAATTCGCAAGCAATCAGACTAGGTTCACTTATACCGGGATTAGGTAGGTATGTGATTACTTCCGGGATTAGGTTGTAATCATTTACACATTTAGTGGATTCGAGGTTCGAGTGTGGCTTACTTACTAGCCCGTGGTTTTTCCCGTGAGGGTTTCCACGTAAAAATCAAGTGTTATTTAATTTCCGCATTTTATACTTGATTTATTGCTTTATCTATTTAGGGGTAATTTCGTAATTTTGAATAATCACGAAAAATTGGGTAATAAGCTTAAAATCTATTCACCCCCCTCTAGATAGTTTTATACACACCGTGCTATAATTTGTTTCAACACGTAAAATGAGCTAAGATCACCTAAGTATATCTAGGAACCCGCTCTGATACCAATTGAAAGTAATACAATAACGCTCGGTGTGTATGATAAATATATCTACTGGGGGGGGGGATAGATTTTAACTATTATTACCCAATTTTCGCATGCAAGTCAATTTTACGAAAATGCCCCTACTAGTCAAAAACACAAGCAAGTGTAATATAGTGCGGAATTTAAATAACACTTGATGTATACGTGGAAACCCAACCACTGGGAAAAACCACGGGCTGTTTAGTGCGCCACACTCGAACCTCGAAATCCACTAATTGAAATGGAGTTTACAACCTATGTAGACCTCGTCTAACACTCCGATCAATAACCCCCCACTTCTACCACTCGGGCCTTTAAAAATGGCTCTAGTCCAATTGCTTGAGGCCTAAGCAATCTTAGCCTCAAGACTTAATTCTCAATGAAGAGATTATACCACCTATGTGAATATATATGAATATTCAAATAACAAACAAGGCTAGGTAACCTTAGATGCTTATCTAGGATGATGGTATAATCAATTAAAACAACCCTAGATATAAATAGCTAAATGACATGTCAAATAGCTTAGCTAATCAAGATTAATCAAAAACCTAATTAGCTATCACAATACAACACTTGAAACAAATTATAGCACGGTGTGTATAAAACTATCTAGAGGGGGGGTGAATAGATTTTAAGCTTATTACCCAATTTTTCGTGATTAGTCAAAATTATGAAAAATTACCCCTAAATAGATAAAGCAATAGTATAAAATGCGGAAATTAAATAACAATAGATTTTTACGTGGAAACCCTCACGGGAAAAACCACGGGCTAGTAAGTAAGCCACACTCGAACCTAGAATCCACTAAATGTGTAAACAATTACAACCTAATCCCGGTATAAGTGAACCTAGTCCGATTGCTTGCAAATTAAGCAATCTAATCCCGGTCACAACACAAGACTTAATTCTCTAAAAAGAGATTAACACCCTAAGTGAATATATGTATATTCAAATGCAACATAGAGCAAGGGAAACCCTATATGCTTATCTAAGATGATGAATATGCAATTAAAAACAATCCTAGATATTAAAGCTAAGTGACATGCCAATTAGCTTAGATAATCATAGATTAGAGAAACCTAGATATCTATCATAAAAACAACACTCAATCAAATCAACACAACAATCTCTATCTTGAATATTAGAATATAATCTAAGAACAATCAAGTAATAAAAGAGATGCCATAATAAATTAAACACTAATTATGTATGATAATAGTGAAAAACTTACCAAAGCAAGTGTGATGATGAAAGACCCATACAAGCAAGCATCCTAGATATGCTAGAGAATGCTAGATGAACTTTGATGCAAATGGATTTTGGTTTGAGTGTTTGATGAGCAAACTTGATTGCTTTCTCTCTTAAAAATCTCTCTTTTTAAAGTAGGGTTCTTGATGATTAAAGAGTCACCTTCAGAACAAGAGAAAGTGATGTATTTATAGGCATGAAAAACAGAGCATGTGAAAAGACAAGTTTGCCCCTGAAACGCACCGATCGGCGATTTCAATCGGCGGCTAGGCCGCCGATCATAACCGCCGAATTGGCCCGAGAGGAACAGGGGACCAACGGCGATTTCATTTGGCAGTTTCGTGACCGCTGATCTAACCGCCGAATCAAACCTGAGATAAAAAAATCAATCAGGTATGAACGGCGGTTTCATTCGTGATCGCCGATTCAACCGCCGAATTAGACCGAGAGATAAAATCAATCAGGTCTTGAACGGCGGCGCCGATCGTAACAGCAGAATTGCTCCATACACTTCTGGAAGCAAACGGCGGTTTCATTCGGCGGCCAGGCCTGCCGATCATAACCGCCGATCACTAACTAAGGTGAAAACCAAGGAGAAGCCAAGGGCATTCTCCGTAGGCGGTCCTCGCGCTAAACCAAGCACATTCTAGTGCATGCGCGGACATTTCTGAAAACTATCGGGAAACGAATTACAAGACAACAAGACACAATTACACACAACAAAACATAACAAATAAGTGCAAGTGTGAAATGTGACAAGTGAAGAGAATGCACACATATGCAATGTATATTAAGTGTGTGTGTGCAACTATTCTCTTTAAAGAAAAGTAAGCACATAGAAATTTACCTTCGGTGCTTATCAAGACGAGGTCTTCAAAGGGCTTGAGCAATAACAACAACACCTAAGCTACCCTTACAAAGAACCCCAACATGTGGTTTGTCCACGAAATGAGCCAATCAACAAATGAGAACCTTACAACACTCAATCAATTTATCACAATCAATTCTCTTTTCTTGTATTTAGCATATGATCTAAAACATACAAGTAATTTAAAAGAGATGGCTTGATAGTAAAAATACTAAAATAAGATGAACTATTTCAAAATCTTACCAAGTATGTTGTGATGATGCAAACCCAATCATGGATGCATTCTATAGTCATAGAAGATGCAATATGAAACTTGATGCACAAAGGATTTGATTTGAGTGGTTAAAGGTGAGTTCTTCTAAATTTTTCTTTGCTTGAAAAATATTCTAAGTAAAATATGATATTCTGAATTGAGCCATTTGACCTAAAGTCAAAGAGGCATATTTATAGGGTGTCAAAAGCAAAGTGGTGCGTTTTGATAAATGACACAAAATTTGCCTTGGGCGCTGTACGTACAGTGCTTTGTAGAGCGTTGTGTACAGCGCCTACCTGGGAAATGAAGAACATTCTTCATAGGCACTGTTTGTAGAGCGCTTTTGTACAGCGCCTCAAAACTGATCCTCTCGGGTCTGAGATGGGCGCTGTACGAACAGCGCTTTGTACAGCACTCGTACAGCGCCCGTACAGCGCCTTACAATATTGCATCAGACCTGATGCATTAAAAATGCATTTTCAACCAGGTCTCATATAGGCGATGTACGTACAGCGCTTTGTATAGCGCCAACACCATGAATGCAATCCTAAGTCTAGAATGAACATGACTTTGGTCATACAAAATGCAATCATGTAAATCATGCAAGAAGAGATGTTAATGAACATTAATGCACATATATAGACACACAACATACACGAATTAAACACTATGCATGAGTTGTGAGTGTGTGCAACTATCTCTTCAAAGCAATTAAGCACATAGAGGTTTACCTTTGGTGCTAATCAACCTTGAGGACATGAGAGGATCTTGAGCTTGATTATGAATCACTTAAGCTACCTTTACATACAATCCCCAACACGTGGTTTGTCCACGAAATAGGCCAATCAAGATATGGGAATCCTTACAACATTTTTGTTTGTGTAGATGATTTCTCTAGGTTCACATGGACATATTTTTTTAGAGAAAAATATGAAACTTTTGATAAGTTTAAAATGCTTTGTACAAAAATTCAAAATGAAATGAACTCAAACATTAAAAGCATTAAACGGATTATAAGTGATCATGGGAGGGAATTTGAGAATGCCCTTTTTGAAAGCTATTGCAATAGTTTAGGGATCTCCCATGAGTTTTCGGCTCCTAGGACACCTCAACAAAATGGAGTTGTTAAGAGGAAGAATATGGTCATTCAAGAGATGGCCCGTGTGATGTTGCTTAGCAACAATGTCCCTAGGAACCTATAGGCCAAAGCTGTCAGTACGGCTTACTATATAGGGAATAGAGTTTTCCTAAGGCCCGGATCTAGGAATACCTCCTATGAGTTATGGAAAGGTAGGAAGCCAAATGTTAGCTACTTCCACACCTTTGGAAGCAAATGCTACATTTTGAATGATCATGATCAACTTGGCAAGTTTGATGCTAAGAGTGATAAGGGTATATTTATTGGCTATGCCTTGAATAGTAGAGCCTATAGAGTTTTCAACTTGAAGACTCGAACCATCATGGAATAATCCAATGTTGTCATTGATGATACAAGGCTCAAGTCTAATGACCATGAGGAGGAGGTAGTTTTAGATGATGACTCTCCTTTGGAGAAGGTTGTGGAGACTCCCAATGTTGGGACATCCAATGGTAATAATGAGGACACACAACCTCTTAATAGAGTTCCTATCTTGGACTCTAATGAACCCACTCCATGGGTTAAAAGACTCCATAACAAAGATGATGTTATTGGAGATGTGAATGAGGGTGTTAGGACTAGGCGTCAAATAGCTAGTCTCATTAACTTTACATGCTACACCTCTTAAATAGAACCCAAAAAGGTTGATGAAGCCTTAAATGATGAATTTTGGGTTCTTGCCATGCAAGAAGAGCTAAGCCAATTTGAAAGGAATGAGGTTTGGACTTTAGTTCCTAGGCCTAAAAGCACACATGTCATAGGCACTAAGTGGATTTATAGGAACAAATCCGTTGAGGACGGCAACATAGTGCATAACAAGGCAAGACTTGTTGCACAAGGGTACTCTCAAATTGAGGGTATCGACTTTGAGGAAACGTTTGCTCCCCGTTGCCCGTTTAGAGTCCATTAGGCTTCTCTTGTCCATATCTTGTATTCACAAGTTCAAATTACACCAAATGGACGTCAAGAGTGCCTTCCTAAATAGCTTCTTACAGGAGGAAGAGTTTGTTGAACAACCTAAGGGGTTTGTGGATGCATACCACCCCAACCATGTCTATCGCCTCAAAAAGGCTTTGTATGGGTTGAAACAAGCACCGAGGGCTTGGTATGAATGCCTCACTCAATTTCTTGTTGACAATAACTACACAAAAGGTAGTGTTGACAAGACTCTATTCATCAAGAAAGACAATGATGAGCTCTTTATAGCTCAAATCTATGTTGATGATATAGTGTTTGGCTCCACCAACAACACCAAAGTCCAACAATTTGTTGATGTTATATCTCATGAATTTGAGATGAGTCTTATTGGTGAGCATAGTTACTTCCTAGGTTTGCAAATTAGGCAATTAGATGATGGGATTTTTATTACCCAAGCCAAATATGCCAAAAACCTAGTTAAGAAGTTTGGTCTTGAAAATGCAAACATTGTGATACACCCATGAGTACCACCTTGAAGCTTAGCAAGGATGCTAGTGGAAAAAGTGTGGAACAAACTCTATATCGGGGCATGATAGGTAGCTTGCTTTATTTGATCGCAAGTATGCCCGATATCTCTTTTAGTGTTGGTGTGTGTGCTAGGTACCAAGCGGATCCTAAGGAGTCCCATCTCTCTTCCGTAAAGAGAATCATTCGCTATGTGAATGGGATATCCAACTATGGGATTTGGTACTCTTTTAACACTAATGCTAGTCTTGTAGGCTTTAGTGATGCGGATTGGGCAGGAAAATGTAATGATAGGAAAAGCACATCGGGCAGTTGCTTCTTCCTAGGCAACAACTTGGTGTCTTGGTTTTGCAAGAAGCAAAACTCAATTTCCTTGTCCATGGCCGAGGCCGAGTACATAGCTGTGGAGAGTGGATGCAGACAACTCCTATGGATGAAGCAAATGCTAGTAGACTACGGTTCAACCAAGATACACTCACTCTCTTTTGTGATAAAATGAGTGCCATTAATATTTCCAAGAATCCGGTGCAACATTCAAGAACTAAGCATATTGACATCCGCCATCATTTCATTAGAGAGCTTGTTGAAAATAAATGCATAGTACTTGAATATGTAGGTACTAATGATCAACTTACGGACTTATTTACTAAACCCTTAGATACTACTCGATTTAAAACACTTAGTAGATCTATTGGGATATGTCTTGTGGAGTGATATGTTTTGGTGATTGACCCCATATGGGGAACTCAAGTAAAGAGAGCTATTTTGCATACTTGTCACTTGCAAAAAATTTGAAATATTTTATGCTTCCTTTTTAATTGCTTGAGTAAGCTTGGTTGTACATATGTTTATATGTTTTCAATACAATAAGTGTGAACCATGCTCTATTTACAATCCATGTCATATTTATGTTAACACATGCATTTTTGG